>CAJQZJ010009649.1:26874312-26968201 GCA_907164525.1 Lophiomys imhausi | reverse complement strand
GAGAGAGAGAGAGAGAATCTGCAGGCAGCCTACCTGGTTCCTGGTTTTCTGGTAGTCAAGGCCTATAGGTTAGCTGTTGGACTTGAGGGGACTTGTGGGTTAGCTGTTGGACTTGGGGGGTCCTGTGGGTTATCTGTTGGACTAGGGGACTGGGAAAGAGCAACCAGTGTGATGGGGGAGGGTAGAGGAGGACGATTTGTGGTTCCCACAGGAAATGGGAGCACAGAGCCAGGGACTATTGCCAAGGGTGTTCTGCTGCAGAGCTGGGAGTAAGAATGGGGAATTGGATATGAGGGAACAGAGAGAAGGTATTCTGGCAGGCATTACCTGCTTGGGGTGTCTGTTGGAGTTGGGTGTGCTGTTTTCTTGTTCTGGTATGCTGGTGTGTTCCCAGTGAACGCCTGTTGCTATTGGAGGCTGGGATAATGGGTTGAAATGGGGGAAAGAGGGTTTGGAGAGATAATCTTTGTGTTCTATTAAGAGTGGGGTCAGAGAGGAAAGGGAGACTCCAGTACAGTTTCCTGCTTTAGAGCTGGGGTCCACTTTTAAAATATCTAATTATTATTTTCCTGAGGATCTATTTATTTGGGTCTCTTATCTTTGTTTCCTGCCAACAAGCTGGTTTTAATTTCTTGTGATGTGACATCACTCCCTAATTGTTAGTAAACAGAGGACATACTTATCCATCACTCATACTGACAAGATAAACAGCACCAATCCTTTTCAAAGTGCAAAGAAAAACTTTACCATAACTTTTGTTTTGGTATTATAGTGACTCACTGAAGTGTGACTAGAGACAAGTCAAATTTTACCTTTTTGCAAAATTACTAAATATTTTGAATTATTGACATTTGCTGAGAGAAAACACTCTTTAAAATTATAAACAGTAATGCATTCATGATAATAAATGATGATGCATATACAATGGGCAGTTCCAGTCCTTATGTGTGATGTTGACTGGGCGTTATTAAGTACTGACATGAAATGAAGATTATTATTTGTCAAAACTTCCTTATTACTTTTTACCATGCAGAATGCCATATTTCTATGGTAAAAGCTAGTGGATGAAAGTTTAATGAGAAACAAGATAGTTCCATAGTCCCAACAAAATTCTTGAGTAACTTCACAGATATATACACTATCTTACAAAAGAGAAACCTGTGGACTCTCGCCTAAGTAGAAGATCAAGGGCAACATTGTCAGCCCACCTCAGGCTTTCTGATGAGATGAAATGAAGCACACTTTGTGTGATATTCCTACCAAAAATGCATAACCTCAATCTCAACCTGAGGAAACATCATGTAAATTCACACTGACGGATGGCCTATAAAACAGTTCTGCTGGTCACTCACAAATGTTAAGGCAGTGAAGGACTGGTGGAATCTTTCCTGTCCAAGGGACATGATCTAGAGTATACTTTTTGAGCCTAGATTGCATGCTGGGGTAGAAAAAAGATGCTGAAGGCTTTAAATGCCAATGGTGAGATATGGTGACAATTTGAATACAAACCGTAGGACTGATAAAGACAATGTGTCTGCGCTAGATGTTCTAATGTTGATAACTATGCTGTCATCGAGTGAGGAAATACAATTGGCCTTAGAACTGATCATGAAAGGTTTATGGATGAAAGGGCAAATCTGCAACATATTCACAAGTAGTTCAGAAAAAGAGGTGATCCTAAGAATTGAGGCAACAGGCAAAACGTGATGAAAGTACGGTTTCTTCCTATTATTCTTGGAAGTTTCTAGAGGTTTGAGTTTATATCAAGCTAAAAATTAAGCAAGCATACATTCTTTTTATCTGTTCTTTGATTGAAAAGGGAATTCTCATTAATTTCAGTAAATTTAGTGCCTATTTAATGAAGAAACATTTTACTTCATGAAAGCCTTCTGTATGTTTCTCTGAAATACTTAGATTAGAATTTACCTGAAGAATTTATGTATACTATAAAAAGTAAAATAGCAAGGAAAAAATTTCCCTGATCTGCATCATCACAAATTTTAACTAAATCTGTTGGAAGATTTTATGGTGGTGAATAATATGCTATTTTCTATTCTTGCTTATTAAGCCAAACAATAATATTTTTAATATATAATTTATTTTTATGTTCATTGTTGTTTTGCCCACATGTTTGTCTGTGTGAGAGTGTCAGAAGCCCTGAATTTGGAATTACAGACAGTTGTGAGCTGCCCTGTGAGTGTTGGGAATTGAACCCAGGTCCTCTGGAAGAACAGCTAGTGCTTTTAACTACTGAGCCACCTCTCCAGTCCCAAGCTAACCAGTATTTAAAAACTCTGTTTACCAATGTAGAATGAGAACCAGCAATACAGTTTCTCTCCCTCCCAAGTTAATTGTGGCATCATTTTGTTCTATTAGTAATTGTTATTATATTTTACAATCTTTAAATAATGCATTTAATACAATGCATATATGCACTCTCCACTTTGCAAAATAATTTGTTTCTGTCCTGTCTTTTCCTAGGTTACAGGGCTTTAGGGATACCCAGGGGATGGGTCTGAAACTGACCAGGAATTTAAAAAATGTGCTAAGTTTTAGATTGCTACATTTTAGAATGAGTCTTTTTTCTATAGTTTTCTTCCAGATTGTATTTGTATTTGTGAATAAATGTGGATATATGTGCTCTCTTTATCTTTCTCCTCTCTCTCACTCCTCTCTGTGTGTGTGTGTTTAGAAGATGAAGGGAAAGCTATATTCTGTTTTTATATCTGCTGGTTCATTGATTACCTGGAATTTTAAATATTATAGTGAGAAAACAAGAGCATTAGGTTTAGTTCACATATCCATGTTCATATTTTCATTTCAATTGTTCTTTCATTCAATCAACTTGCAGATGCACGGTGATAAACTGAATTTCCTCTTTGTGATTTGTACTATATACTCAATGTGTTAGGGAATACTGTATATAACAATATATAAAATATAAAAAATATAAAATTTGTGCTCTTTGGAAGGTTGTTTTCTTTTGCAAGGCAGAGACTGAACAAAATAAATCACAATGCGTAGCCTTGTAGAAAATATCCACCCAGTCTTGTGTGGAAGCAAAGCATCTGAGATGCATCCAGAACTCCTTTAGGATGAACCATCTCACACTTGTTAGTATCTTCTTGTCTTCTACCTCATTGTGTTCAAGCCTCTGTTCAAATGCCACCCTGTCCAAGAGGAATTGTTGAATGTGAGGAGTTATAGAATAGCTGCCACTCCCCTGCTCTCCAAGTCCCCCCTTTTGAATCTTTTCTACAATGCTTTGTTTTGTGTAATACTCAGCACAGCTATGATTCTGTTTCATCAGACATTATTCGTCTGCTTGCCTTTGCTTTAGAACGGTTCCGACACTTTCCAGCTTATTCACACTCCACACTTTATTTTCATGGCTCCAGAACTGTACATTATCAAAATATTAATATTAATGGATCTGTCAGTAGAGAACTTACATGAGTGGATGCAGGTTGCCAATTCGAAATAAAACAAACCAGTTCTGAAATTATCTTCCAAACTTCCCTTTAAGCAATAGGAGTGCACACAAAGTATGATGGGACTTTTTTTCATAGACTGTAAGCAAGCCTAAGGGCGCTGGCAGGTTTTGACAGTGAGAGATGAATGCTAAGATGAGCTTCTGTGAGCATCTGTGCTTTCTTTCAGAACAACAGAAGAACAGCAGAAGAGAGTTAGCATACATTACAGTCATACATATCCACATGAAGACTTAAGCCACAAAACAGAGGAAGAAAAACAATTCCTACTTTACTTTCCTAATGAAATTAACCCAATGAGATGCCTTATGTATTGATTTTTATTCTTCTTCAATACCCCTTAGCTTAATATCAAATAAACTCATTTAATAAATAAATGCAAGTAACATTAACTTAAGTTCAAAACTATGAAATCTTTTTAAACTCCTCCTCCTTCTGGAGCAGTTGCTAAGAGATTATCGAATTGCATTTTAAGTTAAAATTAAAAAAAAAGAAAACACTATGTACAAATATGATATCCTGATTCAATGAACTATGTTTTTTTCCAGAAAATCCAGCATATTCTCAGGTATTATGTTTGTTAACCAGAAGGTAGAGCTACTGAAACCTTCTGATAGTCATCCAGGACTCAGTACTTTGACATATCTGTGCACACTTAGCAAAGGAATAGACATACAAACTGCAGAACCATGAGGCTCCGGACTGGTTCTTTCAGTGTATTTTTATACTGTATCCAACCTCCTCCACTTTGACAAAGTTGCTCACTGTCGCCCAAGCATTACAGAGATAGACAGTGGCAAAATTTACAACAAAGATTACATTATGGAAAAACGACTTAAACTTGGAAATGTAAATAGGAGATGAGAGGAAGGATGGTTGCTTTCTAAAAATGCAAAAAGATTTTCAGTTTACAGCGGGTGCTGGTTCCACAACCACACACACTCCAGCAGATGTGCTCTTCCTAATAAGATTGTCAATGAATTCCTTTACAACTAACTTTGATACAGGACTAATTCAGGGCACGCTTAAAAGCAGATCTTGAGGAAAGTGACAGATAAAACATAGGTAAGGGCAGGCAGCATCAAGCTAAGGGACATTTCAGGAAAGTCTGTGTTGGAGCAGAGGACTCTGTTCTCCATGAACTGGAAGAAAAACCATTGTAGCTGTAGTCATGACTCCTTGCGAGGATATGTGTGTGTGTGTGTGTGTGTGAAGCCACATGAGGCTACAGGGTGAGGAGGACCAGCCCTCCCAAGCTAGCTACTCTGTGATCTTTATCTTGAGGGCAATGGGAAGGGTAGAAAGGGTTTAAAGATGAAAAAAGACCAGTGGCTTAATGTGAAGGAGAGATTGAGGGTGGGCGAGCAAGAGTTTGAGAGATCAACTGGAAGATTATTCCAGGGCATCTTCATCCTGGAAATAGTTGAGTGGACATGGTGTTCCCTCAGAGACTTTTAGCAGAGTTTTTGATACATTTTGAAAAATCAAATATTATTAACACAGATGAATGCATTTAAAACTTAAGACAAACTGCTCATGTATAGTTCTCTGTCTACATAAACACATATTTGCATAGAGGTCATCTTGGCTTTGTTCTAAACTATTTTAGAGGTAGAGTTTTTCTCCGTGTCTGAGATCTTTGCATAACTGATATACTCTCTTTTGGGAAATACTCTTCCCTGCCAAATCTTGTCATTCCTTGCCCTTAATTAAAGCATCTATTTCTCAGGAAGCTTTAGTTGATTCTTAAAATTTGGGATTGCTACCTTGACAGTGGTTCATAAAATATAACACATGGCTGTGGCCATGGACTAACCATCAATGATTCCTCAATTAAGCTTCCCTCACTCAATTCTTAAGTACCTTGAAGACAGGATCTGTCCTATCTTGAAGTCTCCATTCCATATAAGGCATCAAGAACCTGGCTCGTTAAATGGAAGAAACTCCCAATTAGGTAAATGCATTAGAATGTGGCATGTTTGATAGGATATTATTCACATGTATCATTGAAGTATCTGATTATATTTAAGTGACAGTACATATTTCACATTTGGTTCTTGATATCTGTAAGGAGCCCATCTCAATAATTTCAGTGTTGAGAGTACTTTGCTAGTGGTGTGTGTCATACCAACTCACTCATTTTACCCTTTCTACTTTGATGACCTGCACACATGGAGAAAAGAATTTTAATCTAGAGTCAACATACAAGAGAATAAAAATGGATCTTACTTAGTTTGCCTAATATGATGATGCTCAGTTGCAATCATTTTCTGGAAACGTCACAATTTCATTTTCTTTCTTGAGAGCTGGAAAGTATCATCTTGTATTTAAGCATTTTACCCAATCAAGTCAATACAATCAAGCCCAGGATGGGCAAAAACAAACTCAGTGACAAATACTTGTTCTTTCCAGCATTCCCTCTCCCGGGAACTAAAGGTCTTAGCTCATTTGCCCATATACCTAAACATTCCAGGAGGGAGAAGACAGAAATACTACAACTCTTCAAAACATGAAAAAATGAAAGCCCTGAAATGTACAAAATTGTTCCTATGATATTCTGTCTTACTCCAGACCAAGTTTGTTCTTCCCAGACTTCTTTCTATATAAGTGGTTCTCTTCTGTGCACACCCAGCATGTGCAGCTTCTGCTATCAGTGTAGCTAAGGTTCTTTAATTCATGAGATTGGTAATTGTGTCTTACCTTTCTATTGTGATGATTTAGAAGATTAATCTATAAAAAGGACTTTTTTCTTTCCTTGATTTAAAAAAATATATAATTTCCATTTTTTCCCATCTTCAACTTAAACTGGTTTAATTATCTCATCTAGGGCTCCTAAAATGGAGTCTAGATCATTGATGTGAAATATTTATTCTATTTTAGGGCAATATTTAAAGATTTAAATTTCCCTCTTGCTGCCTTGTCCATGTTCCATAATTTCCATCTGTGGATTGCCATTTTAATTTGGTCCAAAACATGATTATCTCAGATTCTTATGAAAGTTGCATGTTTTTATGTCCTTTCCTTAATTTCTCTGCACTTTTGTATCTCACATGGATTTCTTACAGCTTGTCACTCTTCTTCTTTTCATTGGATTATGTATATACATCTTCTATTTAATATAATTAGTTCTGTTCATTTCACATCTGCCTCATTTATGTTTTTTTCTTTCTCCTGTCTTTCTTAACATAAATTTTTATTATTTTACATGATGAACACTATTGACTACTAATGATATTTACTTAGCTTTTTAATGTTCTCTTTCTTATTAGACACCTTTCACTTTATTACAATAAGAGACAACATTTCCAGTCTTGTTTCAGGAAGACTATTGCACTTTCCCCAACATTACACCATTTATAAGAGACAACCATGATGCTGATAGGGCAAAAAGAGCTCATTCTAGATGAGGTAGTTAAGGGGAGGAGATCAGCGTATGTATAAATGGCCAGCAGGAAATGATGGTTCATTACTGAAAGACAATTTGTGAAAAGCTATGTGCCAAGGTACATTAATGGACAGTAATTTACAAAGAAAAAGAACAAAGTACTTACATTTCCTTATTTATGTCATAGGCATTAATGGCCATTGAAAGTAGTTGAAGATGCATTGATTTAATTTATATAGCGAAAAAAATTACAATATTAAATAATTTTAATAATACATGTGTCTTAGGGTTTTATTGCTGTAAAGAGACACGGTGAGTGTGGCAACTCTTATAAAGGAAAATGTTTAGTTGGGGCTGGCTTACAGTTTCAGAGGATTAGTCTATTATTGTTATGGCAGGAAGCACGGCAGCATGCTGGCAGACATGATGCTGGAGAAGGAGCTGAGAGTTCTACATCTTGATCTGCAAGCAGCAAAAGGAGACTGTGTGCCACATTCAGCATAGCTTGAGCATAGGAAACCCTAGAACCCTACCCCTCAGTGAAACATTTTCACCAACAAGGTCATACCTCCTAATAGTGCCACTCCTTGTGGGTCAAGCATTCAAACACATGCATCTGTGGAGCCCATTCCTATTCAAACCGCCACAACATGTGTATATAAAATGCATATTGTGTTAGTCTTTTTTTTTGTTTCAGGTCACTATAAATAACAAGTACATTGATATTGCTCCAATGTGCTTCACCTTAACATAGGCCTCTAATCCACTACTCTCATTATTAATGTTATAAATATTTAATCTGTACAAGATACTATAATGAGAAAATGAGACTTAATGTAAGGAGATATAGGTATTTTTTCCTATTCAAACTGTAACTGATTTGGGCATAATTTTATAATTCTTAAAAATAACATGGAAAGGGAAAGCTGTATTGTGAGCATAGAAGCAGAGGCTAACCACCTACACAAAAATGTTTTTAGCACCTCATCCAACTTCTACAGAGATGAGAGGCTGGCAGCAGAAACAGGAAAGCAGGAAAAAATGTATACTTTGTTCAGGTCCCTTCCTCCCTCCCCTTTCCCTACATTGGTTTCATTCCTGATACTCCTGCACTATTTGCCAGTGTGTTTTCTTCTTTCTGATTTAACCTGTGTACAGTCATTAGCTTCATCTTGTGAGGCTTTCTACCTATTTGTTATCCACTAAATAAATGACAAGTTCCCTGGCCCAGCATTAAAAGACTCCATAGTCTGATTCTCAATCTCCTTTGCAGACTACTCTCTCAACATTCTCTTATAACAACACTGTCTATGTAAATATGGTTGTTTTGGAATTTTAAAATACATATTTTTATTTTGTTCTGTTAGCTCAGTCATTTTTTTCCTGGTTTTCTTGGAGTATATAGGACAAATAACATGTATTTAAAGTATAAAGTATGCTGTCTGGATTACTTATTGTGAAATTATGCCTACACTCAAGCCAACAAACACAGGCATAATCTCATATAGCTATGATATTTGTATTTGGTGAAAATACTCATGAATGACTCTTACTTGTGTACTTGCTGTGTAATATAGTTAAGTACATCCATGGTGCTGTGAATTTGTATTACATAGATGAGTCTATATACACTCTGACCATCATTCTTCTACAGCCATCCATTCCTTGACAATGATTAGTTGCTCACTGAATTTTAAGATTCAACATTTATAGAATCCATAACGAGTGGGATTCTGTAGTATTTGCCTTTTGGGTATTATTTTTCATTGGATTTTAGTTCCATCCATTTTGTTGCAAATGGTATAGTATCTCTTTTAGGACATTACTCTGTACATGTGTGTAGCACACCACATTTCCCGTTTCTATTCAGCATGCTCAGAGTCTAAAGCTTTTAACCATTTCTCAGTTATTTTGAATGAAATATCAGTGAACATGAAAATATTCCTTCCAATATATACTCAGAAGTAAGGCTGTTGCCTCATAACTTAGTTCTGTAATTAATATTTTGAGAAATCTTCCCTATCATGGCTACACCAGTGTGCATTCCACTTAACAGTGCACTTGAGTTCCCTTTGCTGTACATTATCCTAAAAATCTGTTACACACTTTCTGGTCACAGCTATTCAAGCAGGTGGAAAGGGATGTGTCACTGTGGTTTAGATTTGTATTCCTTGGTGGACTAGTAATATTGAACATTTCTTCCTATGATTTTTGTGTGTTTATAGATGTTCTTTTCAGAAATTTCTACTGAAGTCTGTACCCATTTTCAATTTTTATATTGAATTGAATGATATATATTCATACATATACATATGTATAGATAAACTGTGTGTTATATATATTAACCCTTTATCATGTATATCTTATAAATATTTTCTCCCATTCCATGCATTGTGTTTTCATGGATTTTCATTTTAAGGTGCAAAGATTTTTCAGTTTATTGAAAAATTCCCTTGTCTGCCTTTGCTCCCATTTTTCATGATTTTTGTGTCATATTAAAAATATTGCCCAGAAAAATTAAAAGATATTTTTATGATTATCAGGTCTCACATTTAAGTATTTCCTCTTTTTAAGTTGGTATTTACAAAGCCATTGATAAAATTTTAGTGTCATACTTTTCCAAGTGAATATTCAGTTTTCCTAATACTGTTTATTGAAGAACTAAATTTTTCTACATTTTTTTTGTCAGTGGCCAGCAGTGGTCTGTTACATGAATTAATTAATTCTGGTCTACTGCCCACACAGGTTTGTTCTGATGCCAATACCAAACTGCTGTGATTGCTGTAGCATTTTGCATTTTAATGTTGGTACCTATGAGTCCTTCCTTAAGATTTGTGTTTCTTCAGCTAACTAAGATGGTTCAGCCCCACAGACTTTTCCAGCCAAGACTTCAGTAAAGTCCTGAACTTTTCCACCCAAAGTTCAGCTTCTGACTACAAACTTCTTAGAACATTTAAATAGCCATGCACAAAAAGATTGGGCAAAAAAAATGTTACTATTAACTTGCTTAACCATTTTTACATTCTTATTTGAGCCCCTAAACAGGTTTCCTACATCCTAAATCAGCAGGAAGCAGTTTTAAGAGAGCAATATCCTATTCCCAGAAGGTGGGGGTGGGTGATTCTTTTTGGTCATTTGATGAGCTACAGATGTTTGTTGTTAATTAGGGAGATTGGTTACAAGTTGTTAAATTGTCTTGTTAAACAAAGTATAGGAGTTTAGACCCAGGAATTTATCCTTTTTCTTCTATCCTTCTTTCTCTCCTATGTAGGGGGAAAAAGACTTGAAAAGACAAAAATGGGATACAGACATGATATAGGAATGATAGAGAAAAAGGAGTAGATTATTTAATATGTTCTTATATCATTCTGATGATACAAAATTAAGGTTATATTTGGTTCCATTGGTATAGATCTTTGTATATTGATACAAAATTAAGGTTAACTCTTTTTAAGGTTTTGTACCTATGTAATGCTTAAAAATGCAATCTGAAGTTTTGGCCTTTTGATAGCAACTGTCACAAACTGTTTAGGATAATTAAGAAATGCAAACTAATAGTCATTCAAACATGTCATTTTGTTAGGTACTAGCAAAGTGTATCACAGATGTTTTTCTAAGTTAATAAAAAATCAAGTCACTAAGAGACAAGCAACATTTGCTTATCCAAATATACAGAGATAGATAGGTGGTCTTCAAAAACCTCAAGAATCTGTAGAATATGGCATTCAAAGATATTCTCTGAAGATTTTTTGATATTGAGGCATGTCAGTTCCTGACAGAAGCCCCATTCTATTGCAAGTATATGATGAGCATCTAAGAATATCCATTTGGAGATGTTTGCATCAGTGGCAAACTTGTCACTGGGCAAGAGAAAACCCTTACTTCAACTGTAGACAGAATGCTGACTGAAAAGGACAAAACTTGGAAGCAGGTAAGTTGACAGCCTAGTTCTGCCAGGACAAGGTAGGCAAGTCCTTCATAATTCCTGCTTTACAAATAATGCCTGTCAGAGATACTGGGCCAAAAGGCTGAAGATAGATGATCCAACATTATAGAGAGAAATTGTGGACTGTCCAGGTAGTCAGTTGTCTGTTATTTTATAGTTTTGGAAGCTGCTGGCTCTGCACTTCCTATATAATCAGATATATTTATTCTTCTCAGGTCTCTGATGTGTTTGAAGAGTAGATAGTTATAGTCTCACAGTTAAGTTTGAAGTTGTTTAGGAATTAAAAGGATGTCCTAGGTCTAAGAAGATGTTTTTATGGAAACTGAGTTAGTAATAGAACTTTAAACTCATTGAGATTGATATATATATAATACCATATTATTATCAGTTGCCAAATATGTATGGACTACACATTGGAATGTATGTTATACATTATAATTTTCATAATTGATGCCTAATTGTTCTTATTGTTTTTTATTGTATTTATTGTCATGAGAAAAATAGCCTCTCATTAGACTAAAAGGGGGAGCTGTTGTGGGGAAAAGATCCACCTTAAATTAAAAAATAAAAGGTGATAGGAGGGTGGGAGGAAATGGTAGGAGGGTGGTATTAGGAGGGGGAGCAGGTAGGGGAATGTGATTGAGATGTAATTTGAAATAAATAAATGTTGGAAAAATATTTGTGTTTCTTAACATTGTTTTGGGAATTATAGGACTAATTTAGACAGGTACAGTCTCTTTTACATTTCCTCCAGATCAAAGTGAGGGAGGGCTACATACAGTTCAGGTGGCTGGTATCACAATCTAGAAAGTTTTTATTTAGTTTGTATTTTCTTTTTTTCTGGAAAAATTTTCTTATCTGTACATTGCATTTTAAGAAAATACTTTTAACATGAAGGGGTGTCAGATTTTGTCAAATGCTTTTTCAGCATCCAATGAGATGATCATGGGGATTTTTTTTTTCTTTCAGCTTGTTTATGTGGTGTGTATTATGTTGATGGATTTTTGTATTTTAAACTCCTAAACAGGTTTCCTACATCCTAAATCAGCAGGAAGAAATTTTAAGAGAGCAATATCCCATTCCCAGAAGGTGGGGTGGGTGATTCTTTTTGGTCATTTCACCTTATTTTTGTATCAATATACAAAATTCTATACCAATGTATTGAAAGATAACCTTATTTGAGAATAAATGCAGGGTTCCCGCACTGCCTTTATTGTTTTTTTTTTAATAATTTATTTTTTATTTCTTCAAGTTACATCTCAATCACAATCCCCTCCCTACTCCCCCCTCCAGTCCCACCCTTCCACCCTCTTCCTCCTCAAACCCCATCCTCTTCCCTTCTTTTTTTTTTTAGTTTAAGGTATTTATTTTTCCCCCCAACAGCTCTCCCTTTCAGTCCAAATAATGGTTCTTTTTCTTATAACTATAAATACCATACAAAACAACAGAAATAAATAGGCCACGATTATAAGAGTTATATGGCTTAGCATACATTCCCAATGTCCAGTCCATATGTATTTGGCACCTGACTTTAACATTCTACTATCTAACCATCTCCATGAGTTTAAAGTTCTATATCTAACTCAGCTTTCATACTAGCCTCATAATTTTAAAAATATCTTCTTAGATCCAGAACACCCTCTTGATTCCTAAACAACTCAAAATTTAACTATGAGACTCTAGCTATCTATTCTTCAACCACCTCAGAGACCTGAGAGGGATAAATATATATGATTATATAGGAAGTGCAGGGCCTGCAGCTTCCAAAACTAAAAAATGACATACCAGTGGCTGCCTGGACAGTTCCCATTTTCTCTCCATACATTACAGCATCAATCTTCAGCCATTTGGCCCCATTTCTCTGACAGACATTGGTTGTAGAGCAGGAATTATGAAGGACTTACCTACCCTGTCTTGGCAGAGCTAGGCTGTCGACTTACCTGCTTCCAAGTTTTGTCCTTTTTGGACAGAAGTCTGTCTACAGTTGAAGCAAGTGGTTTTTCTTGCCAAGAGAATGGCTTACCACCAATTTAATCATCTCCCACTGGAGATTCTTCGATGCTCATCTTCTACTTGGAGTAATATAGGGGGTGCTGTCAGGAGCTGACATGTCTCGATATCAAAAAATCTTAAGTTAAGAAAACATCTTTGAATGCCATATTCTGCAGATCTCTTGAGGTTTTTGAAGATGCGCTATCTATCTCTTATATTTAGATAAGCAAATATTGCTTGTCTCTTAGCAACTTGATTTCTGAGTAGCTTAGAAAATAACTGTGATAGACTGTCATAGTAACTAACAAAATGACACGTTTTCATGACTATTAGTTTCCGTTTCTTAATTATCCTAAACAGTTTATGTTGGTTGGTAGTGAGAGGTCAAAACTTGACATTTCATTTTTAAGTATTACTACGAACAATACCTTTAAGAAGCGTTACCCTTAATTTTGTATCAATATAGAAAGATCAATACTAATGTGGCCAAATATAATCTTAATTTTGTATCAATATACAAAGATCAGTACCGATGTAGCCCAATACAATCTTAATTTTATATTAATATACTAGGGTCAATACCATTGTGGCCAAATATAATCTTAATTTTGTATCAATATACAAAGATCAATACCGATGTAGCCCTATACAATCTTAAATTTGCATTAATATACAATGATCAATACCAATTTAGCCAAATATAATATTAATTTTGTATCAGTATACAAAGGTATAAGGCTATATTCAATAATCTGTCCTTTTTTCTTGATCTTTCCTATACTATGTCTATGTCCCATTTTTCTCAAGTCTGTTCACTCCTATATAGGAGAGAAAGGAGGATACAGAAAAGCAAAAGAGAGAAGTCCCTGGGTCTAACCTCCAAAACCCATTTAACAAGACCATTTACCAGCTTGTAGTCTTTTCCCTAAATAACAAAATTTTCTATTATCTACCAAATAACCAAAGGGGGAGAACACCCTCCCCACCTTCTGAAGAGGGGAGGAGGGAGGAAACTATGTTCTAGAAATAAATAATACTTTTTTAAGAAAAGAGTTAATAAGCTTAAAAATATAATAAAAATACAATATAAAATTTTCAAACTATAATTTACCTTACTGGCATGAAAAGAAAATGGCCTTAATTTCAGATTAGAATGTTAGACTGCAGGTGGCTACAGAGATTACACAAACTTGATAGCAGCTTAAAAGTTTTTTTTTTTTTGTTTTTTCGTTTTTTTTTTTTTTGTAGAGGTATAGGCTATTTCCATGGTTTGGCATTAAAAAGCAGGTAACAGGTTTAAAACACTGTAAATAAATTAAAGGTGACAGCTGTTCAACCTGGTTTTACAAACCTCCAAGAGTTGAAAAACTTAGTGCCTTTATTGTTTAAACAGAGATCTGCCTGTATCTTCCTATAGTGTGATGGGATTAAGGGATTAAGGGCATGTGCCAGTACCATCCTGCCCAAATATTTCACTTAAATCCTAGATATTAGTAACTCTGTAACCCAGAGAGCAACTTTGAACTATAGTGACAATTTGAAATCTGCCCAAAATCTTCAAAAATCTCTTATGTTTTAGCAATGCCAAACCAGAAAAATATCCTTTCTACCTCCCCATAAAGGAACATCAAAGACATCTAGACAAAAATCAAGCATAGAAGCAACATTCCAAAAGCCTTGGCATGTCTAACAATGTCATGCCATGTTGCAATTAAAGCTTTGTTCATTATTCCTTGAAATCTACTTGTGACGGTATTTCATTAGTGGACCCTTCCCAGAAAGCCCCGACAAGCACCTCATAGCCAGGGAGGTCTTAGCTCCAGCCGCCATCAATTTTGTATTATTTATCAGGAAGGGTCTCCCTCCTTTCTCCATTATCATTGTTGACAATTTAGCATTCCATCTGTAAATTCTTTCTTTCTTCAAGACTATCCTAGTCAGATCTTTCTCAAAAAGGATACACAGAATCACAATTGTCAGGGTAAAAATCATTTGCCTGCTAAGAGGAACAAACCTAATTGGAATCCAAATGTATTGAGGCATTATGAATTCCTCCATTTTTAATCTAGGCAGTGAATTCCATTCTTAAGTTCTGTTTAGAAGGTTGCCAGTTTTTTAGTACATAAGGAGAGCTAAGCCTTAGCTCTCTGCCTTTGCTGCAAGGCAACAGCTTTTGTTAAGGTAGCCTCACCTTTGAAATGCATTTGAGTTTGGTTCCCCGCTCTTTGGCTTGGAAACCAGTTTTCACCCAGGCCTTCTCACACTGTAAACATGAATTCTAATTGGCGTGGTTGGGTGCCATATGTTAAAAAAAAATTAGCTAATTAAGTTATTTAATCTGTATATTATCAGTAATTGGTTCAGCGGTCGTTAAACCTTATATAGTCAGACATTATATATGAGAACACAGAGACCACATGGATTTTAACAAGCCTTGGCCTGAATTGTGCAATCCTAGCCTCACCATTTGGATTTTAACAAGCCTAGGCCTGGATTGAGCAATTTTGGCCCATCTAAGCTAGCTCTTAATTCTACTACCCAAATATGACCCCATGTATACATACATCTTCTTGGACTGTCATTCTCCATACTATGAGGATGTTCCTGGTCATGTGGAATGAGGTTCTTTTTTTCTAACCCATGGCATGTGTCCTCCTTCTTCCTGCTCCTGGCTGGAATGAACTAATCCTCTGTCTAAAGCGCAGGCTTCCTGCTCTAATCTCAGGAAGTCCCACCTTTCTTTGCCCAATCTCAGGCCTCAGCATTTATTTAACCAATCAGAGAAAATGAAACAGACAGCAAACAGGACCAATTAACATTTAGAATGCTTAACATTACCCCATCAGTGGCTGGCTACAAAATTAATAAAAAAAAAATCAGTATCCCTTCTTTACACAAAAGATAAATGGGCTGAGAAAAAATTAGGGAATCAGCACCCTTCACAATAGCCACAAATAATACAAAATACCTGGAGGTAACTCTAACCATTCAAGTGAAAGACCTGTATGACAAGAACTTCATGTCCTTGAAGAAAAAAACTGAAGATATCAGAAGATGGAAAGATCTCCCATGCTCATGAATAGGTAGGATCAACATAATAAAAATGGCCATCCTACCAAAGCTATATACAGATTCAACGCAATTCCTATCAAAATACAAACATAATACTTTACAGACCCCAAAAGAACAATTCTCAACTTTATATGGAAAACCAAAAAACCCAGAACAGCCAAATCAATCCTGTACAATAAAAGAACATTTGGAGGTATCACCATCCTTGATTTCAAGCTGTACTACAGAACAATAGTAATAAAAACAGCATGGTACTGGTATAGAAGAAGACTGGTTAATCAATGGAATAGAATTGAAGACCCAGGAATAAACCCACACACCTACTTTTGACTTAACTTTTGACACTTTTGACTTTTTTTTTGTTACTTAACTTTTGACAAAGAAGCCAAAACCATACAATGGAAAAAGGACAGCATCTTCAACAAATGATACTGGCCTAACTGGATGTCAACATGTAGAAAATGCAAATAGACCCATATTTATCACCTTGCATAAAACTTAAGTCCATGTGGATCAAAGATCTCAACATAAAACCAGACACACTAAATCTAATAGAAGAGAAAGTGGGAAAAAGCCTGGAGTTCATTGGCATGGGTGACAACTTCCTGAACAGAACACCAGTAGCTCAGGCTCTAAGACCAACAATCAATAAATGGGACTTATGAAACTGAAAATCTTCTGTAAAAACACTGTCATTAGACATTAGAACAAAACAGTGCCTTATAGATAGGGAAAAGATCTTCACCAACTCCACATCCAACAGAGGGCTAATATCCAAAATATATGAAGAACTCAAGAAATTAAAAACCAACAAACCAAATAATCCAATCAAAAAATGGGATACAGAACTAAACCAAGAATTCACAAAAGAGGAATCTCTAAAGGCTGAGAGACAATTGAAGAAATGCTCAGGCCAGGTGTGGTGGTGCATGCCTTTAATCCCAGTACTTGGGAGCCAGAGGCAGGTGGATCACTGTGAATTCAAGGCTAGTCTGATCTACAGAGTGAGTTCCAAGACAGCCAGAGCTGTTACACAGAGAAACTCTGTCTTGAAAAACCTAAAAAAAAAAGAAAGAAAGAAAGAAAAAAGAAATGCTCAACATCCTTGATCATCAGGGAAATGCAACTCAAAACAACTCTGAGATTCCATCTCACACCTGTCTGAATGGCTAAGATCAAAAACTCAAGAGGTATCACATGTTGGCAAGGATTGGCAGAAAGAAGAACACTCCTCCATTGCTGGTGGGTGTGCAAACTTGTACAACCACTTTGGAAATCAATCTGACTATATCTTAGAAAATTGGGAATAGTTCTACCTCAAGACCCAGCCATACCACTCCTAGGTATATATCCAAAAGATTCTCCACCAAACCACAAGGACATTGCCTCAACAATGTTCATAGCAGCTTTGTTCATAATAGCCAGAAACTAGAAGCAACACGGATGTCCTTCAACTGAAGAATGAATTTTTTAAAATGTGGTATATTTATACGATGGAATACTACATAGCTATCAGAAACAAGGAAATCATGCAATTTTCAACCAAATGGATGGGTCTAGAAAAGCTCATCCTGAATGAGCTGAGACCCAGAAAGATACACATGGTATGTACTCTCTTATAAGTGGATATTAACCACATAGCACAGGAGAACCATGCTACAATCTACAGATCCAAATAGACAGGAACTTGGCATAATTCGCCTATGAAAAACCACCTAGCAGTGAGTCTTGGACCCTGTTACTTGTTAGTGGAACACCTTACCCTTGCTGAGCTGCCATGTCAAGCCCCAGTATAAGAGGAAACTCTTAGCCTTCATGTGACTGGTGAGTGAGGGAGTTTGATATGTGGGGGCTGCCCTCATCAGAAGAGAAGGAGAGGATGGAGACAGTGAAGAGGAAAGGAAGGAGGGAGGGACCAGGAAGGAAGGAGGAAGGAAACTTTGATGGAGATGTAACTTGAAAGATAAATTAATAAAAAATATACTTAATCTTTAAGATCGTAGTTCTCCTCTATGAATTTTTCTCTCAAATGATATCTCTTTACAACTCCCTACCAGTTGGTTTCATCAGCTGATATACTATCTGAATCTTCTTTTACCTCAAGTTATATGAAAAATTATGAGGATGTGCAATGCATATTATTTTTAGCACAAAAATCCTATATATTGTTTAGTAAAGACATTTTATTTAAGAGTGCTGATGAAATGAATATCAATGTATTGACTCTAAGAGGACGATCCTGATGCTGATAGATTAAGAACTGGAAAATTTCATGAAAAACTGACCTGCAAATCCACTTGTTGGCTGGCCATTGAATAATGAGCCTCCTATTTTTATGTTAATATGCTAACATGACAGCTCCTAAACTTTTGGTTTCAGAATTCTAGCTCTAACCTTATATAGTTTGATGTCAGACATGGAACTCCACCAAATTAATTTCCACTTGGCCAATACCTTCCTCTAAGTATGTGCCAGTGGAGGGAGCTGGAAGAAGAGTCCATCTTTAGTCCATCTTTCAGAGTGACTGGGAGCTGGAAGAAGAGTCCATCTTTCAGGGTGACTCTCGCTTGTGTCACGTTGATATAACACTAGCCAGCACAGCCACTTGCAAATACAAGTGTTTAGTCATAAATCTGGTTATGTGACTTTGGAGTCAGAGGCTGGAGAACAGGCATCACATATTAAATGATGAAAAAACTTTACCTGGGCTGGAGTACAGTGTTCCATAGCAGAGTTAATGGTAAAGAAGTTGTGGGGATATATGAAAAAAAAATCAGGAAATTTAAGTGCTGTTTCTTACTCTGTATTGTACAAGATCATGCCTAAGAGATTCATAGCAGCTAAAGATTGAAAATAAAACTTCAAAAAATATTTGAATATTTATTCTAGTGAAAGGAATTTTTTGTTTGCACATGCTTTTTGTTCATTCATTTCATAAATGTCTTTTAGTAAATCACCAAAATTTCCAATTGATGTTGTCTCTCAATCATATGAAATGATTTGAATATGACTTAATTAATGAAAATTAATTCATATATTTTTCCTTGAGATGGAATATAATTCTACAGGTGAGGTATATTGTCATAAACGAATAATAGCTTTGAAACACATCTGTTTGGTATTATGTATAATGCCTATGTTCATATGTTTATAGGAATATATTTAGAAAAACAAATTATATTAAAACATCTATGCAACATTAATATTTCAAAGAAACACAATAAGCTTTTCTTAAATGGTGAATTTCTAGTTATATTTGAAATTTTTACTTTTAAATTTACTTTTAGTTTGGAGAGGTTTGAGCAGGATCATGCTAAATGGAGTGAAATATTATGAACATTAGACAGTTAATAAAATACTCTTATCAAGTGAAGACATTCATGTCTCAGCTAATAGGAGGTTCTCTCTGGTCAGATCTAATCTTTATAAGTTTTGTTGGTAACCATATCTTTTCATTCCCTGTAGATACATATGCAAAATCCCATTCCCATCTTAAAACTGTTGCAGGCTTCCACTGTAAAGTCAAAATATCCTTATAGTATATTGGTTGATTTAATTCCTCAGTTTTTTCTATAACCCAGTGTCTCTCAGCTGCAGTGGTACCTTTTTCATTATTTTCAAAAAATTTAAAGTTAGTAAAGCATTATGTAGTCTGTCCCTGGGTAAGCATCTCCTTTAAGATACAATTAACTCTTTCTACAATTGTTTGTCCTGTAGGGTTGTGAGGTATACCAGTAACATGATTTATATTATAATATGCAAAGAATTGCTTAATTTTATTAGACACATACGTAGGAGCATTATCAACTCCTGCATTTATCCATTTTGATATATGGTAGAACTAATTCATTCTAACTGACTTCATGTACTTCATTGTGATATTTTACAATTTTCTAAACAGACTGAAATTATAATTTCTACCTACATAATGGGTATTTAATGCTGTATTATTATTTAATTTGTCATGTCCCTGATTATTAGTTACAGTGAATCCATTTTTAGATACTTCTTGGCATTAGTTTTTATTTGAATGACCTTCTATAATATTTCCTGTCTTCTACTCTTTCTGTGTATATATATGTATATATACATATATACGTATATATATATGCAATGTGTATATATATAAATGTATAAATAACAGCTGAGAGTTTATACACACTGACAATAGTCAGTTGAACTGAATTTTGTGTTTTAATCTCATTCATGGGTCTCAGCTTAAAGTGAAAAATTTCATTTTTAATATGATCAAATTTAGCAATTTTTTATGTTGATTTTTGCCCTCTAATAAAAACTAAACCATTTTTCTTCTGATGATATATGCATTTGCTTATGTTTTCTTAAAAATGTGAATACTCTGTTTGACTGCATACATATCTAGAATTTACCATGGGTAAAGTGAATAAAATTAGAATTTTATTTTATTCCATGCTTATAACTAATTTCCAAAACATGTATTCAACAGTAAGTCATTTTACTGCTGATCTGTATAGCTTTCTCTAGCATACACTAAACTTTCTGTGGGTGTAGAAAGATATGCATATATATATATGTATACATGCATACATATATATATACAAATATTGTACTACTTTGGGTATCTCTTACTGGATGCGTTTCATACTGTCTTGAATAGAGTACTTTATAAATATGCTTCAGAATCTGGTAGAGCATACTTTCATATGCATGTACAACTTGCTTGTGTGTTGTTCAAAAATAGAAGATTTATATTTTTCAATTATGTTTTGAGACAATGTGTCACTTATGTAGATCTAGACTGACTAGAAACTCATAATTTTCCTGCCTCAAGATCCCAAGTGCTGAGAATAGAGAAGAAAGCCATGACACTCAGGCTTCAAATACCTTTTTTTAATTAACTCATAGTCATATATATAGATATATATATTTATATATTTTGTTATCATACATGTAAATGCATATATATTTACAGTATGATAATATTATAGATCATAGTACCAAATACATGTATAAAAACTAAAATGATAAAATCAGGGTAATTATCATTTCTATCTATCTTAAACACTTATTTGTCTTGAAAAGTATCAAACTCCTCTCTTCCCGTTCTTTTTAAAATATAAACTGTTGTATACTTGGACAACCTACTATGCTGTAGAATATTAGAATGTATTCATCCGATATGATTATATGTTGGTACCAATCATTCAGTCTCATCCTATCTTCTTTGTTTCTTGTTCTTCTTAGCTTCTGGTGTCTACTATTCTACTCTCTACCTCCAAGAAATCAGCACTTTAGCTTCCAACATATAAGTGTCAGTATGCACTATTTGTCTTCCTATATAAGACTTGTATTTTATCAGACAATTATTCTTCTTTTCATGTTCCAGTGATTTCTTTTTAAGTTAGTGTTTTCTTTTCCTGTCTTTCAATGTACATGGCAACTGCTTGGATAGCACATGTTTTTGTTTGTTTTATTTTTTGTGATTATAAAAGTCAGACATTTGGCTTAGAAATACATCATCCATTTAACATATTTCTGTGTAAATCATCAGTCTGCTTACACCACATCAGAGGATTATTCCTGTAAAGGAATTTCTCCAAAAACCACATATACATACCAAGGGTCAATTATAAATATTGATATATGGTTATCAAACATTTTAAGGTACCTTTCAGTATTTGTCATTTATATGCCTTGAAATATCGTCAAACTCCTCTTTTCTAGCTCTTTTAAAATATAAATTGCTGTATACATTGGCCTTCCTACTGTGCTGTAGAGTACTAGGATGCATTCATCCTTTGTCATTGTATGTTGGCACCAATTATCTAGAACTAGAAAGTATATGAGAAGTTAAAGGAAGCTTTGGAACCTTATCTCATTTCAAAACCTTTCTGAACAACAAACATTATTTTTTTATTTCTTCAAGGTACATCTCAATCACAATCCCCTCCCTACTCCCCCCTCCAGTCCCATCCTCCCACCCTCTTCTGCCTCAACTCACCCATCCCTTCCTTTTTTTTTAAGTTTAAGGTATATCTCTCCCCCTCCCCCAACAGCTCCCCCTTTCAGTCCAACAAATGGCTCTTTCTCTTATAATAATAAATACAATACAAAACAACAGAGGTAATTAGGCCACAATTATGAGAGTTATATGGCTTAGAATACATTCCCAATGTCCAGTCCAAATGTATTTGACACCTGACTTTAACATTCTACTATCTAACCATCTCCATGAGTTTAAAGTTCTATATCTAACTCAGCTTTCATACTAACTTTCCTCAAAAATTTAAAAACATCTTCTTAGATCCAGAACACTCTCTTGATTCCTAAACAACTCAAAATTTAACTATGAGACTCTAGCTATCTATTCTTCAACCACCTCAGAGACCTGAGAGGGATAAATATATCTGATTATATAGGAAGTGCAGGGCCTGCAGCTTCCAAAACTAAGAAATGACATACCAGTGGCTGCCTGGACAGTTTCCATTTACTCTCCATATATTACAGCATCGATCTTCAGTCGTTTGGCCCCGTTTCTCTGACAGACATTGATTGTAGAGCAGGAATTATGAAGGACTTACCTACCCTGTCTTGACAGAGCTAGGCTGTCGACTTACCTGCTTCTAAGTTGTGTCCTTTTTGGACAGAAGTCTGTCTACAGTTGAAGCAAGGGGTTTTTCCTGCCAAGAGATAGGCTTGCCATTAATTCAATCATCTCCCACTGGAGATTCTTCGATGCTCATCTTCTACTTGGAGGAGAATAGGGGGTGCTGTCAGGAGTTGACATGTCTTGATATCAAAAAACCTTAAGGTTAAGAGAATATCTTTAAATGCCATATTCTGCAGATCTCTTGAGGTTTTTGAAGAGGCTCTATCTATCTCTTATATTAGGATAAGCAAATGTTGCTTGTCTCTTAGCAACTTGATTTCTGATTAGCTTAGAAAATAACTATAGTAGACTGTCATAGTACCTAACAAAATGACAGGCTTGCATGACTATTAGTTTGCATTTCTTAATTATCCTAAACAGTTTATGACAATTAGTAGCAAAAGGCCAAAACTTCACATTTCATTTTTTTCTTTATCCCCTGATCCTTCCATCCCACTTCTCTGGAGTGGAGTGTCCCTATATAACAGTCCCTCATCCCAGTTCAGAGGTCATATGAGGGCCAAGAGCCTGCCTCCTCATACAATGGGGGGGTCTACGAGGCAGTACCACCAGTGAAAAGTGTCTCATTGCCAGGGAGAGAGAACTAAAAAACCAAACAAACAAATAAGCAGGCAAACAGATAAAAAAGAATAAAAAATAAAAATAAAAAAATAAAAATAGAAGAATAAAAAATAAAAAGTCTATGTCCATGTTCCCTTTGGTGCGTTGGTTGTAGTATCGATATCCTCTACTATATAGCTAAAATCCTACTATAAGTGAATAGATGCCATATTTCTTTCTGAGTCTGGGTTAGCTCACTCAGGATAAGCTTTTCTAGTTCCATTCATTTGGCTGCAAATTGCATAATTTCATTGTTCCTGATAGCTGAACAATATTCCATTGTGTAAATGTACCACAGTTTTTTAACCCATTCTTTGGATGAGGGACATCTGGGTTGTTTCCAGTTTCTAACTGTTACAAATAAGGCTGCTATGAACATAGATGAGGATTCTGTGAGGAGACCTTTGGGTGTATACCCAGAAGTGTGGTATGGCTGGGTCCTGAGGCAAAGCTATTCCAAGTTTTCTAGGAAATCGCCATACTGACTTCCATAGTGGTTGCACAAGCCTGCACTTCCACCAGCAATGGAGTAGGGTTCCCCTTTCTCCACACACTTGCTATAAACATTATTTTGTCACCCAAGAGACAAAGACGTTACATTGTAGCCTAGCTTCTAAGGATTAGGCTGAATCTTGCTAACACTTAGTCATTCATTGAGAACTATGAATGATGCTATCTCATTATACTCAGGGAACATGGAAGGTAAATATGAGAGAAAACTGATACTCTGGATCCTGATTCTTGAGATTATGTTTTATTGCTATAAACATATTTTTAAATACCTACCCTAAATTCTAAATAATTTTTTTGCAACCAAGTCATCAATCTTCAATAGAAAATAAATAGCTTTCATATTATACTATATTTATTAAGTGTTTGTTAAGTGTTATCCAGTTGAATGATTCTTTTTAAGGTACTGGTCATACAAAAGTGAATGTGATGTAGTTTGCTTAAAGAATTTCATAAAATAAGTTAGTATTTAGAAAG
Source organism: Lophiomys imhausi (assembly GCA_907164525.1). Classification (NCBI taxonomy): domain Eukaryota; kingdom Metazoa; phylum Chordata; class Mammalia; order Rodentia; family Muridae; genus Lophiomys; species Lophiomys imhausi. Next base: position 26,944,079 of record CAJQZJ010009649.1, on the reverse strand, counting down.
GCTATACAATATAAGGCTTTACAATAATGATCATTCACAGATAATTCCTTGTGTGTCATGTAGTTTAAAATGATGCTGCTGCAAACATGCAATCCCAGTTCTCTGGTGACTCCTTCTGGAGGACCACAAGTTTGAAGACATAAAGGCCTTCATAATGAGATCTGTCCCTCAAACAAAACCCTGCAAGAGCATCAGAGGAAGGTAGGAGGGAAGGAGTGTGAATGGAAACAAATTCCAATACAAATGTATAAAATGTCATGATGAAACCTATTGCCATGCAAAAAAATAAAGTATGCATATCTGTTACAAAAAATGAAAATGAGATCACTAAACATTATTATAACAAACATTGAGTATGTCTCTGGTATACAGATGAGGAAACTTTAACTGAACTAGTCCATTTAATTTCAATAACAAATTCATTATAGAAAATGATTTCTAGTTTATTCCTCATTAATAGTATTAACTAAAGTATGAGCCAAGTATAGTGCCATAGATACTGTCAGTTCTGCTACATAGTAGGATGAGACATAGTGGAAAACTGTTGCTCTCTGTGAACACCAAGTGGCTGTTCAGTAGAACACTTGGTAGGAGTTGGGAAAGGTGCCAATTATGAAGAGATATTGCCTAGTCTCAGTCTTAATAAACAACTCACTTAATGGAAACCAGCACTCCCAGTCTGATCCCAGGCTTACTCATATAATGATCAGTAATGTAGGGTCTCTATGTATTTTGCATGGATTACCTCAATGCTAATATTTATTTATTCATATACATAATTGAACTTTTTTTTAAATTCAGAGAGCCTTCTTTCATAATTTAAAAATATAACCATCTTTTTTGATTCTGCTAATATGCAAAAGTGGTACTCACCAAGCATCCTAAGCACATATCACTATGCTTGCACAGAGAAAAGCAGCAGGGATCATCAATATAATAATAAAAAATGGAAGACCAATAAATAATAGGACCTAATGAGTAATTGAAAGGGAAACCTAGTGAACATGTTCTTTTTACACTTCCATTAATTTAACAACTGATTTGATTTACTACTATAGTCCAAAAGATTTCCAGTGCCATGTCAGCGGGCTTTGGAGTTGAGATAAGTACAGCATTTCCAATATCTGGAGACGATTTGAAATGGTCTTCACCCAGATTTGCTGCCAGGTTGAGCACTGGCAGATGTCTGTGGTAACTACCTTGTAAGTGAATAATATTACATATAAGGGCTATCTGCAGGGAGGCAATTCAAATAATTTAGATGAATGTCTTGGGCTAAGAATGAACTCCCAGATATCTCAAGAGCAGAATGGAAAAATTACACCCAGGGAAATACAAAACAAACCTTTCTCTTGTGAAGCCTATAAATACTGTTTAAGCACTAGCCACAGCATATTTCAACACTGGCAAAACCATTTTGTTATGAAAGGCTCAAATAAATCTAACATTAAAACTCAAAGGATATTTTCAAAAATGTTTTTAGCTCCCTTTTCTCTACCAGATACAACCCCCCCATGTCATTCCCAGCTCTGTAGCAGAAAATCTGCTGCAATCTCCCTTTCCCCTCTAACCTCATTTCCAACAGAACACAAAGATCTTATTCTCAAACTTTCCTTCACCCAACGCATTCTAGTATTCTACCAGTAGACATTCACTGAGAAAACATCAACTGAGAAGGTCCAGTGAAACAGATAAGCCCACTGAAGACCTCCATAACTCCCTCCATATTCAACCTACACTCTCACCTTCAGCTCTGCAGCAGAACATATGTAGAGCCTTCCCAGCCCCCCATGTCCCCATGTCCTGTGGATTCCACAGAGCTTCTCCTTCTAACCTCTCTAACCCTCCTGACTGTTGCTTTATCCTAGTCCCCCAACTCCAGCAGAAATCCCCTGCTAGCCCAAGGGTCACTCCACTCAGGGCAACAAGTAGGCTGAAGGCAGACCCACACCTGTCTTTCTCCCCCAGATCAAACCCTCTCTCTCATCCCCATCTCTGTAACAGAAAACCTGCTCTAGTCTCCTTTTCCTCTCTTACCCTTTCCCCAACAGATCACAAATATCTTCTCCAACTTTCAGTTCCTCTATTCATTCCAGTATTCAGCCTCCAAACCCAGCAAGTTTTCATTGGAGAAACACCAGCTAGGCAGGACGAGGGAAACAGGAAACACATAGACATCACACTCTCCAAAAATGCAGAAACTAAGGAACAAAACACTCACCCAATGAAGACAAACCCAGAAATCAGTACCTAGGACTAAATCAACCCAATTCTAGATGCATAGACCACAACACTGAAACAATCAATAACAGGGAAGACAATATGACTCCCCTAGAACCCAGATATCCTACAATGCAGACCTTGAATATTATAAAATAGTAGAAGCACAATAAAAAGACCTTAAAACCACCAATAAGGTAATAGAGGCCCTAAAGGAATAAATGAATAAGTTCCTAAAGAAACCCAGGAAAACACAGTGTAAGGAAATGAATAAAACTGTTCAAAACCTGAAAATGGAAATAGACTCAATAAAGAAAACACAAACTGAGGGAATTCTGGAAATGAAAAGTTTAGGAATTGGAACTAGAGTCAAGCTCATGAACAGAATAAAAATGATGGAAGAGAAAATGTCAAGTGTTAAAGATACAATAGAGTAAATGTATACATCAGTCAAAGAAAATGTTAAATACAAGAAAATCCAGACACAAAACACTCAGGAAATCTGGGACACTATGAAAAGGCAAAAAAAAAAAAAAAAAATAGAGAAAGAAGAAACCCAACTAAAAACCCCAGAAAATGTTTTCAACAAAATCATAAAAGAAAATGTGCCTACCCTAAAGAAGGAAATTCCTATAAAGCTACAAGAAGCATACAGAACATCAAATGGAATAGACCAAACAAAATAGTCCCTTGGCACATAATTATCAAAACATTAAATGTACAGTAGAAAAAAATATTAAAAGATGCAAGGTAAAAAGGCTAAGCAACATATAAAGGAAGACCTCTTAGAATTACACCCAACTACTCCACAGGGACTCTGAAAGCCCGAGTGGCTTGGAAAGATGTCTTATAGATGTTAAGAGACCACAGATTCCACCCAGAGTACTATTCCCAGCAAAGCTGTCAATCACTGCAGATGGAAGAAATAAGATATTCCATTATAAAGTCAAATTTAAACAATATCTATTTGCAAATCCAGCCACAGAGAGGTGCTAGAAAGAAAATTCCAACATATGGAGGTTAACTATACCCATGACAACACAGGGAATAATAATCTCACATCAGCAATATCAAAAGAAGGGAAGCCTACACACACACCACCACCACCAACAAAATAGCACAGGACAACCATCATATAACCCACAGACCCAAACAGACAGGAACCTAGCAAAACTCCACCCAGCAGTGAATCATGGACCCTGTTGCTTACTAGTAGAGCAGATTACCCTAGCTAGGCTGCCATATCAGGTTCCAGTACAAGAGGAAACTCTTAGCCCTCACATGACTGATGAACTGAGGGGTTTTGATATGCGAGGGTACCGCTCATCCAAGGAGAAGGAGAAGATGGAGATGAGGAGGAGGGAGGGAGGGAGGGACACAAAAGAGAGGAGGGGGGAGATTTTGATCAAGATATAACTTGAAAAAATAAATTAATAATTAAAAAAAGAAATTGAAAAAAATAGTCTCCAAATCAAAAGACACCCAGTGCCAGATGGTTTAGTGCAGAATTCTACCAGACTTTCAAATAAGAGCTAATGCCAATTCTCCACAAAATAGAAACAGAAGGGACACTGCCCAATTCATTTTATGAGGCCATAGTTACCCCGAAACCAAACCACATAAAGACTCACCAAGGAAAAATAATTGCAGACCAATGTACCTTATAAACATAGATGCAAAAATATTCAATAAAACACTTGCAAACTGAATCCAAGAACACATCAAAAAGGCCATCCACTATGATCAAGTAGGCTTCATCCCAGAGATTCACAGGTCTTTGATATATGTAAATCAATAAATGAAATGAACATTATAAACAAACTGAAAGAAAAAAGAACACATAGTCATCTCATTAGATGCTTAAAAAAAACCTCTGACAAAATACAACTCCCTTTCATGATGAAAATCTTGGAGAGATCAAGGATAAAAGTGACATACTTAAACATAATAAAGGCAATATACAGCAAGCCAACTGCTAACATCAAATTAAATGAAGAGAAACTCAAAGAAATTTTACTAAAACCAGAAACAAGATAAAGCTGTCCACTTGTTCCATACGTATTCAATATAGTACTTGAAGTGTTAGCTAGAGCAACAAGACAACTAGAGGAGACCAAGGGGATACATATTATAAAGGAACAAGTCAAAGTATTATTATTTACAGATGATACAATAGTATATATATATATAAGAGACCCCAAAAATACTACCATGGAACTCCAACAGCAAAGTGAACTCAAAAAAATCAGTATCCCTATTATATACAATGATAAACACATTGAGAAAGGAAACAGGATAACAACACCCTTCATAATAGATAGCCTCAAATAATATTAAATATCTTGGTGTTACTCTAGCCAAGCAAGTGAAAGACCTGCATAAAAAGAACTTCAAGTCTTTGAAGAAATAATTTGGAGAAAATATCAGAAGATTGAAAGATCTCCCATGCTCATGAATTGGCAGGATTAACTTAGTAGAACTGGCCATCTGATCCAAAAGCAATCTACAGATTCAGGGCAATCCCCATCAAAATTCCAACACAGTTCTTCACAGACTTTGCAAGGACATTTCCAAATTTCACATGGGAAAAAATACAAAGAGAACTAAAATAATCCTGAACAATAAAATAGATGCTGGAGGTCTCACCATTCCCAATTTCAAGGTAAATGCAGAGCTATAGCAATTAAAACAGCATGGAACTGGTTTTAAAACAGACACATTGATCAGTAGAACTGAAAACCCAGACATAAATCCACACATCTATGGACATCTAAGTTTTGCCAAAGAAGCCAGAAATACACACTGGAAAAAGACAGTGTCTTCAACTAATGGTGCTGGTCAAATTGGATGTAGGTATGTAGAATAAGACAAACAGATCCATAGTTACCACCCCACATAAAACTTGACCTTACCATAGAACTGGACACTCTGAATCTGATAGAAGAGAAGGCGTGGAATAGCCTTGAACTCACTGACACACAAAAGACTTCCTAAACAGAATATTGATTATGTAGGCACTAATATCAATGATTAATAAATGGGACTCATGAAGCTGAAAAGCTTCTGTAAGGCCGAAGTCACCATTATTTGGACAAAGCAACAGCCTACAGAATAGGAAAAGATTTTTTTTACCAACTCCACATTTGATAGAGGACTAATATTCATAATATAAAAAGAACTCAATAAACCACACTTCAAAAAACCAAATAAAACAATTAAAAATGGGGTACAGATGTACACAGAAAATTCTCCCAGAAGAATCAGCATTCCTGATACCATGTTACAGATGCTTATCATCTCCTGATCTTGGGTGGGACACACCTTCCCCCATGAAGACTTTCAGGAAGAGTCAAAACATCCGACCTCCATCCCTTCTACCAGTCTCATCAAGAACTTCTCTGTCATGTAAAATAAGCCCAGTTGAGACTGTCCTATGTGGGCCAAATGCATTAAATATAACAAAGAAAAAAGAAACCATCCAAAAGCATATGTTCAAAACAGAAACTGATAATAAAAGTATGCCAACCAGTGAAGTGGCCATGACAGCTTCAGTAGAGATGTACCATGCTGCTTATGAACAAAAAGAGGGAAAGGGAAAAGAAAGAGTCCAGGAGACAAAACAAAGGAAATCTGAAGATGTAGCAGAAAAAGTGGATGAAGTCCCAGCAGACGAATCCTCACCACACAAAGATGAGCAGCAAGAAAAAGATCTGACAAAGAGAAAATTCTCAATAGAAGAAACTCAAATGTCTGAGGATCATTTAAAGAAATGTCTAACATTCTTAGCCATAAGGGAAATACAAGTCAAATCTACTTTGAGATTTTATCTTACACCTGTCATAGTGACTAAGATAAATGAGACAAGTGACAGGTCATGCTGTCATGGGGGGGGGCAGCATCCCCCATTGCTGGTGGGAGTGCAAACTTGTACAGCCACTATGGAAATCAATGTGCCATATGACAGTTCCTTAGAAAGTTGGGAATCCATCTACTTCGAGATCCAGCTACACCACTCTTGGACATATACCCAAAGGAGGCTTTATCCTACCACAAAGATACTTGCTTAAAACCATGTTCATTGCTGCTCTATTCATAATAGCCAGAAACTGGAAACAATCTAGATGTCCCTCAACAAAAGAATGGGTAAAAAAAAATGTGATACATTTACAAGAGTGAGAATTACTCTACTGTTAAAATTATGGCAGAACGAAAATTTCAGACCAATGGAAGGAACTAGAAAAACAAATCATTCTTAGTGAGGACCCATACAGATAAATGAGGTATGTATTCACTTATATGTAGATAGTAGCCATTAAGTAAATGATAACCAAGCTACAATCAATAAACACAGATTAGTTATAGAGGACAAGACTAGAGGGACATGTGGATCTATCTGGGAGAGGAAATGGAATGGATTTTATGGGTGGATGAGTGCCAGGTTGAGATGCCAATAGGAAGATCAGGTGAGGAGGAGGAGAAATGGGTTAAGGAAGGGAATGCAAAGAGAGACAGCTAGAATTGAGGTGCCTTTGAGGGATAGGATGAAACTTAGTGCTATGGAAAATCCCCCAAATGTATGAAGGCATCCCTAACAAGGTCTCCAAATAATGAGAGTGATAGATTCCTTCCCTGGTGAAGGAGTGACTTCTTCTTGTAACCAAAGGACTCTTCTAGTAATAGGATTGAGTTGGGTGCAGTTGACTTGTCCTAGGGGATACCATGGATATAATCCAGAGTACTAGTCAAGTATTATTTGTCTAAAAGAGAAAAAAAATAACAATAAAATGACTGCTAATGATATTCTCCTATACTTATATATCAGTGTCTTGTTTAGTCATCATGAGAAGTTTCATCCTGCAATAGATGGGAACAAATACAGCGACCCACAGCCAGACATTATGCCGAGAGAGAAACCTTGGAAAACACAGCTCTGGGAAGCTGAGAACTGAACCATAAATGAAAACATAGTGCTATGTATATTTTATATTTTTTGTATTACATTTACTTGGGTGCTGGTGTGTACATGTATAATGTAGTATTTGGAGGCCAGAGAACAGCTTGAGCTGCTACAGGGAAAGACATTTCTATTTTAAGTAACTAGAGAAATATCTGATTGTTGTAACCATTACATGGCATCTCATTAAAATGGTTGTTTGTTTTAATGAAAACACAGAACTCTTAATAGATCAGAAAAAGTCTTTCTAGGTCACAATGGGCTATAGTTATTTAGTGCTATTTTCTTCACAGTATACAAAAAAGAGTTTGATGAAAACGTTTCAGCTGATTCCTTAACAGGAATATTTTCTAAATTTTAACACTGAAAATGAAGAATCACTGTTATAACCCATGATTCGAAGATAACATACATTGAATAAATCTCTAAAGCAATTATTATGATTTCATTTATTTTACTTCACTTTATTTCAATATTATTTACACTAATTCTCTTTAAAAATAATTAAATACTTTATTAAGACAATATGATAAAATATAATAAAAATATCTGTAAAATACTAAGGTTAGCATTCAAAATTTAACAAAAATTTCAGGGGTTATTTATACCTGTGAAGTCAAACAGGACAAGTGGTCCAAAAGATAGGGAATTTACATGAAAACATCAGTCAAAAATATGAAAAGATTCCATTTTAGACATGTTAGCTCTTAATGTAAATTTCCACTTGCAATTATAAATTTGTGTGTCACGCTTCTGAAAACCATGAAGGATTGAGATATTAAAATTCAAACCATTGTCAGAAAGAAAGGGTTGAGATCATTAAATTAGTTGTGACTCTTTACAATTAATTACATGGGAGAAAGGGGATATTAGAGATTAGAAGTTTTAATCTTGGATTCACCCTTATTTACAAAATGAAGGAAAAATAAAAAAGGAACAGAGAAGTGCTAGGAGACACGAAAGTGCATCTGGAGCAGCAGAGATAGCAATCCTGAAACTGAGAGGTCCAAGCAGGGTAGCTTCATGGCTGTCACAAAGAAAATCTATTTATTGCAACAACCCATCAACTTCAATTTATGCAGCCCATACACTCCCAGGAGTGAGGCTGTTCACTCCAGCATGAACAACTATCAGGAACCACACTTTAGAAGATAAATGAATCTCCTTTCCAAGAAGTCTTCAGCTGTCCATTGCTTCTCAGCTAAGGGCGGACACCCATGAAGCCCTTCCCACCACATGCTAGAATTGTTACTGGCTAGATCTTGTGCAGGTCTTGTGTAGCTCACCACAGATGTTGTGAGGTCAGGAGACAGTTCCCTGTCATGTGCAGAAGACACTGGTTTGCACTGGTCCTGCCTAATCTCAAGCATGTCTAGCTAAACTAGTCATTATTGTAGTTCACACATCTCACAGGAGGGTAAGACTGTTGATGCCCTACTTCTCCCAGCAGCCTGCACAGTATCTTTCAATACAATGAAAGCTAGTCAGCAGAAAAGAAGTAGCCTGTTCAGTACTGACTTGCATTTCTCCATGACCTATATGATCAGTGAGTGTGGGGTCCTCAGCAACAAGGTATTTCCATAATGCACTGGTGGGGAACCAAGAACAATGACAATACCCTGTATTATTTGGGGGTCTCCAGTACACCTCTGACCAACTACTTGAAGGGAGGTGTCCAACACCTGGCACAGGTATTTTGATTTGATAATTTGAATGAGTCTCTATCTTTGGACACTTTGAACAAGGTTGAGGCAGGATATAAAGACAGAGAAGATGGAGAGATGTGAGAAGGGAGAAGACCCCCTCCCTGTGGTATCTGGTTAAAGTATCTTGCCAGCAGAAAAGAAAAAAATCTATCACAATTAAAGACTAAGACATTTTAAATTTTCTAGCTACACACCTGCATTTTTTTTTAGAAATCTTAGAAAAAATTTACTTATAGAGAAATAGCATGTACCCATCTCCTGCTTCACCTTGTTTACTTCTGATTTTTATCACATGACATCATTGTTCCATTCAAGTCACTTAGGATATATCCTGCAATCTCACTTATCAAAAGAAAGGAAAGTTGAAAGGAAACATTGTTAGGAGCCTTTAGAGGGGTTACTTGAAAACCACCAAAATGGCACCTATAGCTAGCCTTAAGACATTCAATTGTGACTCTTTCTCAAGGAGTCTATAAACACACTTTGGTATGTATTTTATTTGTTCTACTGATCCTTGGGAAGACAGATCCACATATCGGAATGTCTCACTTCTACCCCCAAATTATGAAACTTTCTCCTAATCATTATGTTTATAACAGTGTTAAATATATTTAATAAATCTACAACTATGTTTCAAGCTGGCTATGCTTGAATTTATTTTCTGTGTTGAATCCAGGGGTCCTGATCTGGCTTGACTCTAGGTCCCTGAAAGACTGAGGGAACTCCTCAGGGTGTGGGTGGTGACAGTGTGGCACTATGCCACTGTCCCCTCATTGCTGATGAGGTGATCTGCATTTTTGTCTTTCACTAGGCCTGTCAAACCATGTAACTAGGACACAGCTTCAAAAATGAAACTTGAAGAGAGCATGGAGGAGGTCTAAATGGAGTCTTATCTTAGGAGTCTTATTACAATATTGTGACTATATGAAAACAGACAAAAAAAATCTGCCCCTGATGTCACAAACTAATAGGAAAAAAAGAAGTCACATGCCAGAAATCTGAGCAGAAATGCACTTATATGCCTCCATGATAAAGCTAAATGGAAAAGCACAACACCTATTCTTGCGTGCCCATTCTCAATCAAGCAGATGACTTGCAACACGCACGTGAGGGCAGGAACGGACACATGAATCTATGGGCATGACAGAGACCTGTCCAAACTATGTAGCAACTACCAAGACTGGAACAAGTAAGCACTCTGTCCCCTGGATATTTAAGAATTATCTCTGAAGAGGACCAAACCCTAAGTCCAACACTTCCAGAGCCAATTAGTTCTTCTAATGAGTGCACACACCCAGAAAGTAAAGTGACCTAACCAAAACGAGTGAGGAGGTTTGCCTCCTATCTGAGGACACACTGGGAGGCTTAGCTATATTAAGGATAGAGGAAGTAGGTGGCAGTGAGCAGTGCATGGTGACTGGGATTGGTACTGAGGGATCTAGAACCAAAGAAGAAATAAAAATTGCCTCTATTTCCCCCGTGCAGCCAGAAAAGAGCACCTATCAAACTGCCAGGGTCCATGTGGCTGAAAAAATTGCCATAAGCTGTGTACGCACATCTCACCTTCTGCTGTGGACAGAAGGACCATACGTTCTGTTCACAGGAGATCTCAGAAGACTTTGTGCATCCTGTCTGTTAATAAACTGAATTGTGGCAATAGCATCTTATTTATGGCTGGATAAGTAGAAAAATATGAAGTGATATTTTGTAAACATGGGTTTGTTGGTGGAACCCATGGAAACTTTTCATTTCCAGGTCATACTGATCATGTGCTGAGCTGACATTTTATTAATATGAAATCTGGAAAACCTATTGTAGTGATACTAATTAAAAATATGAATATAAGATGCTACGGGAATCAAAGTTAACTTTAGGTAGCTCTTCCTCTTCATTTATCTATGCTATATCTATCCTTTAAAATGGGTTCACACTCATTTTATTTTTGAGTTTTCTTTGACAGTTACTATTGACTTGCTTTTCTTTTCTCAGAAATCTTATTGGTTTTATTAACACTTATCATTAAACATATGATTATGTATTCATAACCACATATTTTGCTTAACTTAATATATACATTCATAATTATGTACTTTATTTCTCATTTAGTATGTGAATACATGTTCATAATTTAATTTTTCCTTCCTCCTTTAGACATTCAGAATCTTCTGGATAAAAATTCACTTTTTGGGAACCTTTCTTTTCTTTCTCTTTAACTCCCTTCTAAGCTGAATATAGTGGCTGACACATAAAAAAGAATTATAATTAGAAATGTAACAGAAAGTGTTAAAGGAAGGAAATAAAGACATAAAAGAAAGATAAATTTAGAGATAAGACTTTTTTGGCTTAGAGAAGATAATTTTATAATTATACATATTTATAATTTTAGAGGCACAATCTTAACCAGACTATAATCCTATCTTGTAAAAAGAATATGAACTCCATAAGGTAGGGTTTATTTTATCTCTCTGTTGCATCCCAGTGTCTAATACAGTGTTTAGAATAATGTATGTGCTCAGTAAAAAATTAGATGAATGAAATTAGTGGATAAATTATAGATACTGGATGTTCAACCTGGAAGCAGAAAAGAGCTGACAAACATCTTATATTTCAAAACATAAGCCTCTTGATCCTCATGTTTACCAGTTATTATTATTTTTTAAGTAAATGGGGAAAGGAATGCTCCAAAGCCTATATGTCTAAGACAAGATGACATAAAGTAAAGGTAGGTCTTGATAAGTCAAATCAATTCTTGTCAGATTCCTTCTTAAGCCCTTGGACTTTTTTGTATACACTAACAAAAAAAAATTGCTACATTTTATTCATGGAGGAAAGCATGGGAAAAATAAACTGCCAATGTCATGTATACTTTAAAATGAGAAATAGGAAAATTATGCACTGTGGTTATAGGAGTGCACTGGATCGCTAATAGGAGCCAATTCTAATGAGAAGCTGAATGGCTGAAGAAGCAGCAGGTCTCAAACCCAGGTCCTCTGCCCTTTAAATGCCATTTGATGAAATTAACCTTAATTTCAAATCACCCTTCAGATCCATCTATAAAAGTATGTGCTTGTCACACTAAGAGATTCATATTCCTGCTAGGGTCCTTAATTGCTGTTATAATTATTTGTTGGGCACAGATTCTTCCATAGACTCTTCTACCTAGAAGCGCAGTAATGCCAGAGAGTTGTCAGAAGTTGTAAAAACCACCTTTTACTGCCAGGCAATAGGACCATGAAATGAAGTGCCCAAAATATTGTAACTAATCTTCATTTCAAAGTGCTTCTAGCTTAGAGTTCACTGTGGCTCAGCTTTTGCCTAGAGGGGTTTGACCTGTCCAAACAGTGGCCTGAATGGAACCATGGCTGGCTTTAAAGACTGAGGCAGAGCGGCAGAGTTGCTGATACGAAGGAAATAAGTTGGCCTACAGACGGCTGAGGTCTCCCAGAGAGAAGAAAGCCTCAAGCCTTATTTAAGGTGAGACTTCGATAGCCAATTTACCCTGACAAACCTGCGTCTGAGACATTCCAGAAGAAAGACTACTAAGTGCATTAAAGAGTCTACCCCAGAGACTGTGTTCCTGACGACTGAGGACCTGCCCCAGAGACTGTATCCTTCTAAAAGGTTAATAGTTATCAATAGATTTAGTGGTTAGGTCTTAGGGGTTGTAGGCATTTATAGGGGTGGTAGGAATTTATAGGAGTTCTAGAAATTTGTAGGAATAGTAGTTAAGTAAGTATATTTGTTATAAATGAATATAGTTGTTAATAAATAAATGCTTAATAATTAAAAAGTATGGTTACAGTTCACAGACACAATCTTTTGAGGAACAACTGAAAATGAATGCACTATCTTTTCCAAGTCACACTGAGATTCTATAACTAGATCCAATTCATTTTTGTAATCACAGTCACTACATTCCTGGCCTTGTGATCTGCCTTCTCATTGTAAACCCTATTTGCAATTATAATCTGAATTGACTTGCCTCACAGAAATATAGGTTAAAAGTCTCTGGCATATGGTGAGAGCTCAATAAATACTCATGAGATGAAGTGAGACTCATGTATTTTCATGTATTTGCAATTGGTTTTCTAAATACAGGATTAAAGTTACTGCATTATTTACATTTCATTGATAGAATCAGTGTTGTTTAATGAATCATTACTTTTTCAGTGACAAAGATGTTTTCATTCCTTAAACTCAACTTCTATCAATATAGTAAATGTATCTAAACAGAGTGAAAATTGAAACCCAAATCATTTACTAGGAACAAAAATATTTCACATTTATAAAACAGATTTTTGTCAATGCATTTGAAACCAAAATATCTACATAGCTAATTACAAATTACTATAATAAACTTATTTAACACATAGCTTTTTGTTGTGAAAAAAAAAACCTTGATAACATAAAAGACATACTCTCATCATACAGAAAAGAAAGCTGTGGTTATGTTCCAGGAAATGTATTTCTGTTATTTACAGAGAAAAACTTTATATCATGACAAATAAGTAAGGTTAGCAGTATGTTATGAAATTTGTGAATAGTTATATATACAAAATATATATATTAGTAAAAGAATCACTGAAATGTTTTGATGGGGTGATGCTATTTCTTACCCTAAGATGTGGTCCAATATCTTAAGATAGAGAGTCAGCAATTTGATGTGTTCTTAGAAATTGTCTGGAATACTCAACCTCAGTACACTGACCCCTCAAATTTTAATCTTAAGTAATATATCTTAGCTTACATCCTGATTATTTAACTGAATTAGCCTGCCCCACCAAGTTTGCTAAATAATGACATATACATGTGTAATCAAAGCTTCAGCTTAATTCTTTTTTATTGAAAATAATGTTTTCATATAATATATTCTGATCATGGTTCCCCTCCTCCATGTGCTCTTGGACCTTTCCTACCTCCACACCCTTGCAATTCCAGGCCTTCTTTTTCTCCCTTCTTTTGAAATCAAACAGGTAAATTAAGAAACAAGCAAGAATAAAAGAACATAAATGAGGCTTAGAAATGGAAAGAAACAGAGTTCTCAAAATATCAGGAAGCTTTAAACCTCACTGTACCTGGTCTTTATGCAGGTAGTATTCCAAATTGCAATCTACCAAAATATCCCAATCTTCCATCCATGATCTGCAGAACCCCAGGTAAGATAAATGCCTCGAAAATATTTCCTATAGCACCACATTCAAGATGTCTGAGTCTTTATTTGCCACATCCCCTCACCTTCCAGGTCTCACCTTACCTACTCTCTTCACAGTGTTCTATACATCCTGGCTTTTCTTGAGATATCATAGCTCTTCTAAGTCAATCTGCAACCAACACCCAGACTCTCCCACTCTCCCAGCATTTACCACTTCCTCTTCCTCTACATGGTTTGGGTTTTTGTTGTTGTTGTTTTTTATTTTATTTATTTATTTATTTGTTTGTTTGTTTGTTTATTTATTTATTTATTTTTATTACTTCAGGTTACATCTCCATCACAGTTGTATGTTGCATATAAAATCATATTACATTTTTGTACAGATGGCAAAACATTGATTTCATTAGACTCTGAGAGTTTGATCAGCCACTTAATCCTATTTAAATGTTATAAACAAGGTTTGGCACTGTTAAAAGGAACTTCATGGTCACTGAAGTAATCTAGTATTATGTGATTTAACATACTTTGTCGTGTTACTCTCACACTGATTTACTCACAGGTTATTGCGAACAGCCTTCTATTTGTCCACTCCCTATAAGTCACTTCACATGTTAAAGAATATTTCAAACCACAGTCACATTAGCCATTCTTCACTAATACTATTATATCACTATGCTGCTAAAATATTAGTAATCCTCTAGAGCCTGTACAGAACAAATCATTGTTCAGTGTTTAAAATTCCCAATGAACTTACACATATGACTTCACCTTGGTCTTCACAACGGCCTGGACACCCAAAGTTGCTCAACACTGATCAGCTTCCTCAGATTCAGCACCTCAAAGGATAAACTTGGAAACAGATACACCCAGTTTCCTCTATTAGTGGAAATAATCTCGCCGGACTATAGACTAGTCATAGACTATGAACTTTGTAGGAAATCACTGTAATTTCTACACAACTATTGTATGTAATATTCTGGCTTTTAGAAATTCATCCATTTTTATTTACCAGAAAGGAACACTATTATCTAAGTGTGATATCTATGATATAGTCACATCACCTATATGAGTAACATTATACAGGCTGAAGAATTAACAGCAGTTAATGAAAAAAGAGAGCATGACTTTGAAAAATAACAAGGATTGAGATATTGAAAGGATTGGAGGGAAGAAAGAGAAGGGAGGAAAGTTATAATTCTATAATTTCAATAATAGAGAAAAAGCATAATAAAAGTTACTGCTCACTAAAGTTCTTTTCATATAACCAAAAGCAATTATTATGATTATTATAACTGAATCTAATTAATGTTATATGATGACTATAACGAAATACATAATTTATTAAAAATTAATGAGATGGAAAATTATCCTAGCTATTTTTTGTTACAAATAGCTATTAATGTAGATGAACCTTTGACTAGAAATATACTAAACATTCAGAGTGCGCCATCTCCTACTCCATGATTCATGACCTTGGGACTGTTTCTGCCCATTGCCATGAGACATTATAGATCCTCAAATGATTTTTCCAAAGTTCCTGTCTATTGACCATTTCTCATTTCTTTCATGGATTCTCTTATTATTCCAAAGTATAAATAACCCTGAGTATGCGAATTCAGATTGGGACCAAGATCCAAGCTAAAACTGTGCTTGAAGTCCAATGGCTTCCTCATCCTTTTGCACAATTAATTTTCAAGTGTCTATGAAATTCATCCGGGGATATTTTGATTGCCAGTAGGAATGAGGATGAAGACACATCTTGAATATAAAATTATAAAGTCATGCATGTGGAGAGGATTTAAAGTCAGCCCACTTAAATTTGAGGAGAGAAGTGAACTGCATCATTGTTAACACAATTGGTAGGTTTCAGATAATGGAAAATGACAAAAAATTGATAAAATTTTATCAGTTTTTAGCTGCTTTCTATTAATGATTCATAGTTCCTTTATTACTCTTGAAAAAAAAATTCTCATAAAGTTGTTTTAGGAAACTTGAACTCCTTCAGATTTTATAAAAATTCTTTTTAGGTAATACCCCATAGATATTTGTGATCACTGATAACTAATTTTGTCTCTAGCCTGAGTTTTCCTTCAAATCACATGTTTATTTTTGTAGTGTGCTATATGCTGAACACTGGTCTTAAAATTTTGCATATCTTGACTCTTTTAGTTGATCTTTTTAGACTGATATTGTTGATTCCATCTCATAGATAAATTAACAGAAAAATGGAGAGGTATAGTAACTCTCCTAGGTATTAAGTAACTGGACAATGTAGCAAAAGGTCATTGATTTTAGGTTAAAAACAATTGTGCCCAATGAAAATATTGCCTGCAACTAATTTTCTAAATCCTGATGAATGAAGTCAATATTTTTAAAAATCTTAGTGGAACACACAAACTTAAATTCATCGTAAGAAGCTGAACATGTTGGTGAATAGTAGAGAGAGACTGGTTATAAACACATTAGAAAAACTGGTTTCCAGAGCTTTTTACAGCTTATGAATCTAGAACTGTATTTATGCCAATGAATACTGAGCGTGCTTCACAGGCTGAAGAAATCCCATAAGATACCTGTATTTCTTTATCGTGATGCCTTGAAAGGATGAACTTAGGTGAGTCTATTTAGTAGCTTCCTTAATGGTATCTTTTAATAGTGTCCTGAAAAGGCGAGGAAGAGCTCATTTTCTTGCACAAAGGAAACTTTCTCCCAGTATTGTTTTTAGCTAGAAAATGTACTATCTACTAAACTATATTCTGATTCACTATTGGGATAAATGCTAGAGAAAAGGCAAGAAAAAGCTACCTATGCAACAGTGCTTGATAGTGAAGAGAAAATCATGCAAAGAAACAGATAAATTAATTGGGAGGTAAACAAATTAAAGGCACTTTTGTAGAATTTACTACAAGACCTCTGAGCTCTGTGCTTCTTTAACCTCAGTCAGTGCATACTGAGAAAATGAGAAGACGTATGAGACTTCGTAATGGGTGTAATGACAGAAAAAGAGAAGGGAGAGAGAGAGAGAGAGAGAGAGAGAGAGAGAGAGAGAGAGATACAAGGTACACATAGACCAAATAGTGTGCAAAGCAAAGGAGTTGGCCAAGTTTTCAGAGCATAGGTAAATATAAATATTTATATGAATATAAAAGCAAACAATTCCAAAGCAGACCTACAGTATGATTAAAAAACTTATTGAAACAGATTACCAAATCCTCGCTGTAAAATAACCACATACAATGAAGCTTATGGCAACTATTCTGTAAATAACATAGATACAAGAGACTGAGTCATAGAATATTAGTTCAACAAACCATGAGATTATAGTTGAATATTGACACGGAAAGCATGTTAGAAATTCCTTGTCCTCTTTCTAGAATTAGACAAAAAGACCAAGATTTACTTTATCTTGAGCAAATTAACTACTTCAAGCTTCCAAGTCTTCATTTGCAAATTGGGCACAAAATAGAAGAATTAAAAATGTTGCTGCAAAGATCAAAGAAAAACCTATTTAGCATATAAAAAGCTACAAAATATCATTCCTAAGGGAACAACCATAAAAAATCAATAAATCTGTAAAATTATAACTTTTTGAATCAATAAGAAACCTGAGGAAAACCAATTAACCTTAAATTTACAGAAAAGTGGGCATCTCCAAGGAGACAGCATTCAAAACAATTGCTTAATTGTGGCAGATGCAAGACTTCAAACAAGTCAATTTTGAGCAACACTTCCATATTTATCCTCCCCACACCACACACACACACACACACACACACACACACACTATACACACAAAGTTGAATCAGGAATTAGCACAAAAGCTCAGAGATGAAAAGACAAGGGGAATTTGCACTGTCTTGCAGACAGGCTAGTTTTCCAGTTCTTAGAATAAAGACCTTGCTGAGAGAGGAGAGAGAAGTTTAGAAAAGGTTTCCTACCCAGACAAAACCTACTAGCATGTTCAGTTGCAAGTGAGCGTCATTAAACATATGTACAACACTAAATGCACTCAGTAGGTTTATGTGCTATCCCTATACACACCCACATATATGAAAAACGATTTCAAAAAGAAAAGGGCTTGAGTTTGAGAGACAGTAGTAGGGTGCACAAGAAGAGTTGTAGTAGGGAGAGAAGGAGGTGTGAATGACATGAATGCAGTACTCAGGAAGGGGGAAAAAGAAGCAGTGAAAGAGAAAAACATTTCCCCATAGTGCACACATGGGGTGAACAGAGAGTGGTGAAGAGCAGCTGCAAGCCTTTCACAGATCATTCTTTCAGTGCACCTCCAAAGAGCATAAGCCTCTGCAGGAAAGGAAGCAAGCTTATTTTACAAAGTGCATTGTTAGAAACCCACAAGAAAGGAAAAAGAAACAATCCTTCAGTTGCTAGGAAAGGTGTAGAAACACTTCCTGGAAGGGGCCATTAGAGGTACCTACAGCTGAAAGAGGAGAGTAGGAGCTTGGAGAGTGCTTCATCCTGATACGTTGGTATAGAACTTTGTATATTGATAAAAATAAGATTAATTTTGATAGAATTTTACAATTTGCTTATTCAATGATTAATAGAAAGGTTTATAATTCAATAGATGTCTTCAAAACCCTCAGAGATATACAGAAAATGGCATTAAAGGTATTATTTTAAGAATTGTTTGACTTTAAGATAGTCAGCTCCTGACAGCTCTCAGTTGACTTGGAAGAAAACAATGAGCATCAGAAAAAAAAAAAAATCCCATCAGGAGATAATTCCTACTGGACAAAAATGTCCCTACTCTCTCAACAGACTATACACAGTCCAAAGATGGACCAGAGCTTAAATGCAGATAAGTTGATGTCCTGATTCTGCAGAGACAGAATGGGAAAATTCTTATTTCCGGCTGCACAATTATGTCTGTGAGATATGCTTCGCCAGAAGGCGGAAGATGATGCTCCAACGATATGGAGAGATATTTGGGACTGTCTAGGCAGCAAACTGTCATTTCTTTCTTTTTGGAAGCTGCTCTTCTATGCTTCCTATTCACTCAAATAATAACTTTATCCCTTCTAAAGTCTTTGATGGGGTTGAAGATAACATATATGATAAAAATTATATAGGTTCAGAACTTTAGATACACCAAGATAGATGATTTTTTTCTTCTTCAAGATTGCATGATAGAAATAGGCTAAACATTATGTATGTACCTTTTATCCTTTTTATTAGACAAAAGGAGGGAAATGATGGGGTGGTGTTAAGCATTCTAAATGCTAATTGGTCCTGTTTTCTGTCTATTACTTAATTGACTCTGATTGGTTAAATAAATGCTGAGGCCTGGAGATTGGACAAAGACAGAAGTAGGCAGGACTAAGGTTCACGGGCTTTTTAGAGAGAGACAAAGCATCTTGGGAAGAGGTCACCAGAGAAGAAGCCAAGAGTAAACAAGGAAGACACACCATGGGGTAGATTAAAGATGATTCTTCCACGTGGCCTGGAACATCAGCTTAGTGTGGAGAATAATAGTCCAAAGGGATGTATGTATATATGGGGTTATATTTGGATAACAGAATTATGAGCTAGCTAAGATAGGCTAGGATTGCACAACCCAGGCCTAGACTTGTTAAGATCCACCCGGTGTCTGTGTGTATTCATTTATAATGGCGGGTTAAGGATTTACACCACCAAAACAATTAAAGATAATATAAATACTGGGTAAACAATTTAATTAACCGTTTTTTTTCTACATACCTCAAGAAGCAGAGACAATATCTTGTTGAGTGTATTAACAACAGCAGTGCCACCATTACCCTAAGCATGAGTTTAGCAGGAGTTGAGGAACAATGACTAGAAACCCACAGCTGAAGGAGAGTTAAGAAAAAAGGAAGAAGCAGGACAAGAGAAAGAGAAAGATTTTCCAAAGTTCAAACAGAAAAGAAATGCAATTGAAGTTGGAGAAAGGTGGGTCCTCAAAACAGTGCCCACCCCAAAATGAGGCAAAACCAGAGAAATAACTCAGGGAAAGCTAAGGTTTCTGTGGCATCAACAGAACACGACACAAGTTAGACTGACCAGATCTTCTACACAGAAAACCTAGGAAAGAAGAATATTTACTTCCTAGAGTAAATACTACCAAACTCCATCTCTTCTACACTGACCAAGATGTTTGCCTTTCAGTCAAGTAGCAAAAAATGAATAAATAAGGAGGAAAACTAAATGTGCAGCCAAGAGATAAAAACAACAACAACAAAAGAATATTTGAATATAGTGTACACAATTAAAAATGGCTGCAATTAATATTTGAAAGTAATTAATAGAAAAGAAAGATAGAGTTCCAGATCAGGTAGGCATAACTTTAGACAAAAATTCAGATGACAGACATTTCAATCAAAATAATAAAGGAAGCTTTACTTTTAGAGGATTATTAAGAGTTCTGCATACTCTTCTGTTGCTCTAATTCACACAATAAGCAAAAACAGTTTGTAAAGAAAGAGTTCATTTCATCTTACAGGTTTGTGTTTCATCATTGAGGGAATCAGAAGCTGGAACTCAAGGCAGAACCCTGAAGCAGAAACTGCAGAGCAATGCTGCTTACTGACTTATTCCCAGTCTCACATTCAGCTACCTTTCTTGCACAATCCCAGGGCCAAGATGCCTTGGGAATCTTGCCTAAGAATGGCCCAACCTACAGTGGGGCTGAGCCCTCATTATCAACGAGCAATCAGAAAAATAACTCCACAGACATGCGTACTGGCCAATCTCATGGAAGAAATATTTCAACTGGGGTTGCCTTTTCCTAGAGGTGTAGTAGACAATTAAGATTAGGCAATACAATTAGTAACTTCATTAACTTGGAGGTGAGCCAACAGAAGTTATCTAAATAAAAAAGGAAAGAGAGGCAAAGATGAGAAAGTACCCAAAGACAAATGGAATATCACAGAATTACATGATTATATTTAATGGTCTAATATTTGTGGGACTGAGAGTACAAAGAAAGAAAATGATGAAGCATAAATAATATTTGATGAATAGTGGTGGATAATGATATTTTTCAAAACTAATAAAAATCATATATCGTGTATACATGAATTTAATTCAATTCAAAACCACATAAATTAAAAATATAGAAATATAGTATCAACTAAAAGCTAACACAAAGACAGAATCCTGAAAGGCAAGATATTATGCACAGAAAAACAATGAAAATAATAGTGTAGTGTTTGTAGGTATCTATACAAATAAGAAGAAAATGGAGCAAGTCTTTCACATTGTTAAAAGGAAAAAATATTGCCAAGCTAGAATTCTATGTCTAGTAAAGTACATTTCAATAGCTGTGAGTAAATAAGACTTTTAATACAATACAAATAGAGACAATGAATCAGTACTATTACCTTGTACAAAATAATTTTTATAAAACAAAATTTTAGCAGAAGTTCTTGCTGAGAAGATTCAGAAAGTTTTAGTAGAAGTTAGTGTAGAAAAGGTACAGATAAGAATGTAAAACTACATAAAAATGAAAATGTGCTATAGCAATCATAAATCAAATGTTTTATTATTTTTATTTATATTTCATTATTTCTCTCTTTTGTTGTATTCTGTTTCAATTTTTAAGAAAAATCATGTATTCTTTGAAATGGTTAAAGAAATAAAGATATTCTAAAGATAAAATAGGATTGATTTTATCAGTTTAAACACCAATAATTTTTCAAATAATTTACAATTACCTATAAATAAAAAAAGTTTTTAGACCAACTAATACAGGATTTTGAAACTAACCTAGGCCCATGGGGGCTCACAGAGACAAAAACACCAACCTACGAGCATGCATGAACTAGACCAAGTCCCCCCACACTTATGGAGCTGAATGACAGCTTGGTCTTCATGTGGATCCCCTAGCAACTGGAAAAGGGGTTGTCCCTGACATGGACTCTATTGCCTGCTGTTGGATCACTTGCCCTTAGCTAAGCTGCCTTGTCTGGCCTCAGTAGAAGAGGACTTGCTTAGTCCGATGAGACATGAAATTCTGGGATAGGATGGAAGGGGGTGGTCCTTTCTCTGAGAAGAATAGGAGGGAGGAATGGAGGAAGAAGGTGGGAGGGTAGAACTAGGCAGAGAGAAACAGGGGCCTGCGATGAGGATGTAAAATGAATAATAAATAAATTAAAGAAAAAACATGTTAGTAATTCATATACTGTTAATCTTTAAAGGGAATCAAGAAGCTGATTCATATAACATGGAGAAACCACAGGAACCAAGAAACTATTAAATGACTATAGTGGAGATATGAGGAACACTGTAAGGGGAATAGTAGGATATGCTTGCTATGAAGAGGAAAATGGAAAATAAAAAACAGATGAAGGAAACTTGAGTGGTGAGAAAGGAGCTTCAGCAACAAGGAAGGGGCAGAGAGGAGGAGGACTAAACAGTAGTAATGATACTTGAAAAAGCCATAGGGAATTATACATCTTATGATTATTTAAAATTGTGTGTGTGTGTGTGTGTGTGTGTGTGTGTTTAACTGAAGCTATTCTAGTTTGGGTGACAATACTGCCTCCAAAATTCACAGATTATTTAACTAAACCTCAAGTACTAAGCACAGGGTATGTTCTTTCAAGTTGTTGGTCAGGGTACACCAACAGAACCCCCAGACAATATAGTCGATTGCCATTGCCCTTAATATCTTCCAGAAACATAAGATAAGACCCTATTAATGAAGACACACTCCACTCTAGATATGGCATTTGGAGAGACAATCCATCTCTGGCCTGGAATCCTTCTTGGTGAGGACTAGCTGTCATAGTTTGAGAAACCCATGTAAAGTACCAAGGGAGAAAAGCCAACAATAGTCCTATCCAGCTGTAATTCCAATGAACTACAACAATGATTATCATGGCAAAATATTCTGAAGGTGCAACAGTGGCACCTATATCTTGGGGGTAAACAAGTCATATAATTGCTTGATAGGAAGAAATAAATGCCTGACACTGCAAATTTAGCCAACTACCCATGGCTGGTGAGGCCATGGAATCTAGAGGAAAAGCTACGATTGCCAGTTTCCTAAACCAGTATAATGCCTAACTGCGTTATCAGTATTTATGCTTATATCCACAGAGAGTGTACTCTTACCTCTCATCAAAGAAGCATTGTGTGTATGTGTGTGTGTGTGTGTGTGTGTGTGTGTGTGTGTGTGTGTGTGTGTAGGCAGAAATCACTATGGAAAACCACAGCTGTTCAAAATACAGAGATCAACTGACCATGGAGGATGCCCACCCTCAATTAATACCTTTAAAGTACAAACCCTCCATTTTAGACTCAGGGGGCCTCAAGGAAGAGGGGAAGGAAAGACTGTAAGAACCAAAGGACCAAGAGAGCTGCTTTGAAAAGTGTCTTCAAAACAACAAACAAAAAAGCCTCAAAACAAACAGAAACATGAGGTGGGATAGAGTAGACCTGGGGAGACTTTATGGCAGAAGTAAGGGTAAGTATGATTGAGATACATTGAATGAAGTACCATTATATGGACTGAACAGGTTATATCTAGGAATATATGTGTATGCACACATATATGCATACACACATACACACAAACACACAAACATACATATATGTATATATACATGTAATGACAATTAGTGTAAAAAGATGCCCTGAAAGAAATCAGGAAGGAGTATATGGGAGGGCTTGGAGGGAGAAACAGAAAGGAGAAATATTGTAATTATACTATAATCTCAAAAGTTTAAAAAATTGAATTAAGAAAATAAACATTTTATGAAATTCTCCTAGAATAAGTAATATATAACAAAAATATATTTTAAATGTAAATAAACAGATGAAAGTTAAGACACTGTAGAATATAAAAATTCTTCTAGCAATGTTCTCTAAATTTTATTAATTTCTTTCATTTTTTTGAAGACCAAAATAGATCTGTCTTTCCATTTGACACTGTGATATGACTAATAATATAGATTCCAGAACATTAAAACAGAAAGATTTTCCCTTACTTTCCATAAATCATTTTGTGGAAAATCAATGTCTTGGAAATCTTCATGAAACAGTCTACAAATCCCTCAAACTCAGTTTATCTTCTGCCCAACTCCTCACCTCAGTCTACTTTTTTCAGTCTAGCACTGTCATTATTGTTGCCAGATCCCAAAAAAGCACAAACACTCTGTTGTCTACATGAAAAACTAGAAATAACACTTCACCTTTGTTCCTCAAAACAGGTAATCATCAGACCTTGTTAACTTTGTCCCCCTTAGATATCATGAACTGTGTCCCCCACTGAGAAGGCTATCTGCCACGTTTCTTCATCTAGGCTGTTCAAATGATATCATTACTCTTAAGTTCCATCTGTTTCTTTTTCAGTTCAATCTGATGGAGTTCACATTCTAATCTTCTTATCCTATACATATTAAATAGACATACTATTATACTTCTTATCCTATACATATTAAATAGACATACTTCATGTCTAGCATTTGTTTTTTCCCTCCATCTTTCTCTCATTACTTTCTGCCCCTTGTACAGTTTGAAGTTATCAGAGCTTTCCTTTTGTTGACTTATCTCTGAGGGCTCACACTGTTCATCAGCTGAGTGATGTCTCCCTTTCCTTCAGAATTCAATTAAACCTTACCTCTCCAAAGGTTTATATTGCCTCCTGAATCTTAAATCAATGAAGTAAGTCAACACCTCATACCCACTCCCATGGTTCTGTCTGCTCTTAATAATATTTTAAATAGATATATAATTTATGCATAATTGGCATTTTCACATTTTGCTCTTTCTCTTAATATATACCAACATTGCATTGCATTTTCCTATCTATAATTGCCTATGTTCCCTAAAAGCAGATGGAAAATCTTCATTCCCAGATCCACAGCTCTTAAAAGGTATATAGTAGAGGGTAGGGCACCATATGACTATTTGTTGTTAATGTTTTCTGTTGACTAACACAACAAAAGCATGCTATATTGACTAAGAGGCCTTAGTTGTTTTGTAGAGGACCAGAGTTCAAGTCCAAGCTACATAAGGTAGCTAACAACAACCTGTAACTCTAGCTCCAAGGAATTTGACACCTTCTTCACCCTCTTCTGGCTTCCATAGGCACCTGCACACATGCGTTCATAAACACAAATGAAACATTTTAAATGCTATTCTTCAAATCATAACTTAACACCTGATTTTTTTTCTTCCTATACTGATCCCTTAACTGTTGTTCATGTCTGAAAATGCAGATTTGCCAGCTGGTGAAAATGGAACACCTTCACCCTGCACCTTTGGAGCCAAGTATTTATGACCACTTGTTAAGATTGACTCTTGGTCATTGTTTATCGATTTGTGAATCAGAAGCTAGGGTCCATGCTAATTAAAATGAGAGTTGCAGTTTATCTGAGGTCTTAGGATGGACAACATTCTCTCCTCCCTAGAAATACACTCAGATGGGGAGGAGATCAGGAGTAGGGAGAGCTGGCCAGGAGAGAGAATGAAAATTAGAGTGGGAAGACATCTCTGGGACATGTCAGAGACCTGGGTTAACGGAGGCTCCAGGAAGTCTATGGGGGCGATCCTGGTTGAAACTCCTAGTAAGGTGCTATATGGAGCCTGAAGTAGCCACCTCCTGTATCCAGGCAGGACTTCCAGTGGAGGGATAAGAAGACCAACCCACTTACAAAACCTTCAACCCAAAATTTATCCTGCCTACAAGATGTGCAGGAACAAAGATGGAACAGGGATTGAGGGAATGGTCAACCAAAGACTAGCCCAACATGAGACTCATCCAATAGGAGAGAACCAATCCTTGACACTATTAATGTTACTCTGCTATGCTTACATAAAGGAGCCTGGCATAACTGTTCTCTGAGAGGCTCCACCCAGCAGCTGATGGAAACAGATGCAAAGACTCACAGCCAAACATTAAACAGTGCTCAGAGACTCTTGTGAAAGATTTGGGTGAAGGATTGAGGGAACTGGATGGGTCAAGGACACCACAAGAAAACTACAGAGCGAACTAACCTGGGCCCATGGGGGATCACAGAGACTGAACCACCAACTGAAGAGCATGCATGGGATGGGCCAAGACTCCTGCACATATGTAACAAATTCACAGCTTGTTCTACATGTGGGTCTCAAACAACTGGAGCAGCGCCTCTCTCTGTCTCTGATGCCTTCCTTTGGGTCCTGTTCCTCTAACTCCCCTAACTTGGCTGCCTTGTCTGGTCTCAGTGGGAGAAGATGCACCTAGTCCTGCAGGGACTTAATGTGTCAGGGGAGGTAGATACCCATGAGGGGCCTCCCCCTTCTGTGAGGAGAAGGGGAAGAGAGAATGGGGAGCGGGAGTATGTGAGAGGGTGGACTGGGAGAAGAGGAAGGGAAGGGGGGTGTGGTCAGGGTGCAAAGTGAATAAATAAATAAATTAGTGGAAAAAATTTAAATTGTAATGAAGTACAAACAAAATGACTCATTTAAATAAAGATAAAAGAAGAGAGAAATACACTCAGATGAAGGAGGTGTTTTTTTGAAAACACATTTCTAGCTTTGAAGGAAAATAGACACATCTTTCCTTTTTGTTACCTTTCTGTAATAAGCATCTGATATCTATGGGGCAAGTGCTCAAAATCAGGCTATCACACTTCCAGTTGAGTGTCTTTCCATCATCTGCTTGGTTGCTTTGCCTCCTAAAAGAGTGGTGTGTTTTCATCTTGAGGTATTTCATGGTAGGACAGCTGTATGAGTACACACACACACACACACACACACACACACACACACACACACACTCACACACACACATATATGTTTGTTCTCTTCAACTCTGGTGTTAAAAGGGATCTGTTGGTTGTTGTGCTGGTGAAGGATGCATATTAAAGGATGGAGATTAAAACAAAGGTATCCTGAATCTCAATTAAATGTACATGTAATGACAAGTGGAACATGGTAGTGATAATTTATAATAACAATCTCTATTTTAAATAATCTTTTCTTATTTTAAAATCCCTTTCAAGGTACAGTTAAAATTGACTTTAGTTCCACATTTCAATTTACACTGCTATGAGGACATTTTCCTGAAATACAGCTTTTAATTTTGTGATAATACCCTGATTTCATACATGTATTGCTGTATATGATAATATCAACATCATAATTCCTTCACTGATTACATACAGGGCAATTCTGTGCACCACATACTGAGGTACAGGGTGGGACATAACCTAATTCTAAAAGAAATGAATGCAAACAGACTCTGTCCAAAAAGAATATATGACCATGAAGGAAAACTCTCACACAGTTTCTAACACATGGAGAGCTAAGTCCACCATCTTAGCATGTCACAATGTTGTTGACAGCCGACATTTGTGACTTTAAAGGTCTCCCAACCATACTTTAAATTCGGTGCTGTTTTCTGATCCCTCTCATTGTAATTCTTCCATATGTCTCATTTGTCTCAGCACATACTTCTATCATACACTGGTATCTATACTTACTGTTAACACTTAGATGGTGCTTTTTCTTTTTATTGTGATGTATTGGTAATACACACACACACACACACACACACACACACACACACACACACACACACATTGGCCTTTCTGTGGGTGTCTCCACCATTAAAGTGTAGAGGTCATTGACCTTTTCCTTCCACTATATGTATCACAGCACAATTATATTTGCCCCATCTTTCTCTTTAATATGGTCTATAATATAGAATGTTACTTAATTTATTTAAATCAATGGATATTGTTGGAGGGAAAAAAATCAAGAAGCAATTATTGACATTACATTTAGGCTCAACAATGACAAAACAGTTCATTTTCCAAACTGAAAACAACCCAGATGTTCCTCAACTGAGGAATGGATTAAAAAAAAAAAAAAAAAACTGTGTTACATCTACACAGTGAAAAACGACTCAGCCATCAGAAACAACAAAATCATGCAATTTGTAGCCAAATGAATGGAACTAGAAAAGCTCATCCTGAATGAGCTTAATTTTTTTTCCTATATTTATTTATTACTTCAGGTTACATCTCCATCACGGTGTCCTCTTTCCACCCCTCCCAGTCCCGCCCTCCCACACTCTATCCCCTATTCCTTCCATCCCACTCCTCTGGAGTGGAGTGTCCCTACAAAACAGTCCCCCACCCCAGTTCAGCAGTCATATGAGGGCAAACACCCTCCTCATACACTGGGGGCCTACAAGCCAGCACCACTAGGGCAAAGTATCTCATTGACAGGTAACAAAGTCTATGTCCATGTTCCCTTTGGTGCATTGGTTGTAGTATAGATATCCTGTACTATATGGCTAAAATCCAATTATAAGTGAATAGATGCCATGCGCATCCTTCTGAGTCTGGATTAGCTCACTCAGGATGAGCTTCTCTAGTTCCATCCATTTGGCTGCAAATTACATGATTTCATTGTTTCTGATAGCTGAGTAGTAGTCCATCTATTCACTTATAATCAGAATTTAGCCATATAGTACAGGATAACTAAACTACAACCAATGCACCAAAGGGAACATGAACATAGACTTTTTTTCTGTCAAGGAGACACTTTGCCCTAGTGGTGCTGCCTTGTAGGCCCCCAGTATGAGGAGGCTCTTGGCCCTCATATGACTGCTGAACTGGGGCGGGGGACTATTATATAGGGACACCCCACTCTGGAGGAGTGGGATGGAAGGGATGGGGGTAGAGGGTGGGAGGGTGGGACTGGGAGGGATGGAAAGAGGACATTGTGATGGAGATATAACTTGAAGTAATAAATATTTTAAAAATGTAAAACCAGAAATAAAAATAAGTATAAAATCAGTTGAATGTAAAAATAATTGAAATGGTTCAAACTCAAAGGTAAGGAAAATAACATTACATTTATTCTCTCCTTCAAGAAAAATGATCATCTTTCCTGCATATTTTCCTGCTAGGCCTTGTATACTAAGTATCACCCAGCTTCCTAAAAGAAAGTCATTTGAAATCAATCTCTGTGGGTTTAGATTTTATAAGGTTATATAAAAATACAATTTTAAGGAAAACTGATGTTCAGTTAACATATTCCTCTTTGAGTTATTATCCTTAATATGTTATTAAATAAATATTTTTCTTAAAATTTATTTCAGGGAAAAATGTAGATTTTTATTGCACTTTAATTAGAAGTAGATCCCAATTCCCTAAAACTATCAAGCAAAACCAGCATTGTCTTTAACTGATGGTGAAGTCTTTAAAACCATGAACACAAGACTTTAAAAAAATCTTACGAAAATACATATAATATTTGCCTTATTATGTCTCTTTCTAAAGTTATATCTGAGAGTAGTTTCCAGGGTAAAATAAAAATAAATATCCCTAAACCAAATTTACAACTGAATGTTTTTTTTACAGTGTACAAATAAGACATTTAAGATGTTAGTTTACAGAAAAGCGTTCTGTTGGCTTTTTAGAAGTGAATTTAATGTTCATTAAGGCAAGTGCTCAGATGTGCATTCTGCATAAGGCATTGCTTCTACTTAACTTTCTTGCTGGAAGTCACCCAACATCCCCAAAGAAGGCTTCCCACACGTAGGATCAAGTGAAAAAGTTAACAAGCAAAGAAGTCCTGTTCTGAAATGCTGTGTATTTGTCAGTTCTTTAAAGGGGCCGCATGGGACTTGAGTGCAAAGACAATAAGCAATCAACCCACACAAGAACTCTTATTCAATTTTTTTTTATTATAAAGTTTGTTGGTTATGTCTAGAAAGAAATTTACAATTTTAATTGTTAGTACAGGTTTTAGGAGCAGGTCACCTTGAACTCCTAAAGTAAGACCAAGAAACAAAGTGACAATCTCTTGTTTTTAAGCTGTTCCAAAGGTGTCTCTCAAACAGCTAAAAAAATAAAAATATAAATAAGGCAATAAAGACTGCAGTCTAAATGCTATGTTATCCTTGGAGAGGTGAAATTTGTTTGCTACTGCACTGCATCTCTTTTCTGTTTTGTATCTGGGAAACAAGACCACACTCCTACACCCCACCAAACACAATGGCTTCCTGGTGTTTGTTTCTGGTTTGTTCCTGCTGCTTGAAATGGACTGGCCTATGGCTTATTAAAATGCTTGTTCTTTGGTGGCCTTGTCAAACACAAGAAAGAGCTTCCTTCCCATAGCTAAGCCTACAGTCCTAACACCTGCCTTATCACCTGGGAAGGACAGCTTAGAGTGCCCTATAAGTCAGAATACGATCACTGGGAATAAATCATTGGGAAGGTGAAATGATTCTGCTGAATATAAGAGCTTAGGTGAATGGCCTCTAAAGTTCTGACTTTTCTAACAATGAAATTATATAGGCAGCAACTAGATGTCTTCTGGGGATAATTACAGACTCAGGACATGCTGATCAGCAAAACTATGGGGCTGCATTGCCATTCTAAGCAACAATCACGGTGTCTCACCCCCACGTTAGGTAGTGTCCTGAATGTTTAATCTTAATTTCAACCTAAATGGATTTAAAATAGGCATGAAAATTCACCTTGGGAGTGCTGTTTAAGAGGGAGCTTCCACGTGGTAGTACATGATGAAATAAAAAAGAAAAGCATGCGGAGTGGAAGCATTTGTTGTTGTCTTCTTTTCATTCTCCCTGTGACCAGATTTTACATATTCTTATCCTATACATATTAAAGAAGAAAGAAGTTTGGCTGAAAAGCACTTATTGTGTGCACAGGCAAGTTAAATTCCAGGGAATCTTGCTAATGGTTCAAGGTATCAAAATGAACTACAGCACCTGCATCAAATGTGCCTCCATGTAAGAAGAGGCTGGGAAAAGGAAGCTCACACTCCGCAAAGCACATCCAATTCCACTCGGCCCAGTGAATGGCACAGACTGTCAACCAAGTAAATTTCACAATAATAAAGACTCACAGTTTACATCTGAACTGAGTTTTGAGTTTGTTTGTTTATATTTCTAGTTATCTTTCTTTCTTCTAGAATATAAAACTTAATACAGAATCACAACTGAGAATGACAGATATTGAAGTCTTCTAAGACAACCTCTTCCCCGCACACCCTAAAAGGAGATAGTCTACACAGGAAGCTATAGAAGACAGTCCTTAAAATTTGTAATAAAGATGCTGAAGTATAGCTCCTCACAGTTAATGGCATCTGGAAGGGGATGGGAAGGATTCAGTTTTCTTTAATGGGCAGACCACTGGGAGTTTGATGATGCTCCTTTGAGTATATGAGTAACACGAATTGAACTTGGTGCATTTTTCTTTTTGAGGTGGTTCAAGGGTGGCAGGGTGGACATTGGAGAAATGGGAAGTGAGTGTGATCATGGGCATTGCAATAAATTTCCAAATAATTAATAAAAATATTATGTTGGAAAAATAAAAATAAAACCTACTAATAAACTCTAAGGCACACCCAAAAGTGTTGTGGCCCTCTGGTTAAGGTAGGGACGTGAGTCAGTGAGTAATTGAGTTTTGTCTGAAAAAGGCCTAAATAATCTAAAGTAAGATATGAAATTGCTACGAAACATTGAGGGTAATATCTTTCAATACTTATATTTAAGTTACATGGAATTATGATATTATAATGTAATGAAGAAAAAAATGATTCAAGATGATTCTCATATTATTCACTTATTCACTGAATACATATTGAGGACTATTTATATGCCTGGCAGCATTCTAGATACCAGATGGCCAAGACCCTTTTAAACTAAGTTGTGACACAGGGATTGAGAGTAAATATATCCCTAAGGTAACTGCAAATGTATGCTGCTGGTCTTGTGGTATACTAGTGGTCCTTATGTACAGATACGGAGAAAAAGGCATTTTCTAGCTCACTCAATAGCTGCATACTGTGTATCAGGAGATAAGCTAATAAGTATATCACATCTTGTACAGCAGCTGCAACTGGAGTCACTACTTGATTATGTCATTCCTTGTGATTCATCTGTAGCCTTCAAGGCCAAATAGGGGAGTTAAAGGAGGATATAATGAACACCTTCAGCCTTGCATTTTTCAAGTCCTTGATGGCGGTACTAATTTTTGCAGTTCCTCCAGGGATAAGATACTGGTTTTGATTCAGTGTTTTCCTTGGTAGCATCAACTCCAATAGATTTTATTTGTCTTTTCCAATCATAATAGCTTTCACTCCAGGTCAGAGAGCCAATATGAATATATATATGTATATATGTATGTGTTGATGTATATATATATGTATGTGTTGACATATATATATGTGTGTGTGTGTGTCAGTACATACACCCACACACACACATATATATGTGTATGTATATGTATATATATGGAATAGATATCCCAATTGCACATTCCTGAACTAGAGATAATTACAGGATTAAATTGGGGACTTGCTGGACCATCTTGAATTGGATTTCAGACAAAATTTCATTAATCACCTAACTCCCATAAGCCTCTAATTTAATGAGAAGGCTACAATGCTTTTGGTGGTCTCATAGAACTTATTAGTGGGTTTTATGTCCTAAAAGAAAGGTAAAGATGATGACTAATATAAATAAATAAAATAGTGAGAAGTATTGTGAAAAGTAAAGCAAGAAAACCAGATAGGCATCTTGGTCCTCTACCTCCTATAATCTTGCTGCCCCCTTTTCTGCAACATTCCCTAACCTTTAGTGTAAGAGTTGCACTGTAGATGTGTCAGATGGGGTTGGGCACCCCAAATCACTTATTTGCTGCTATGTGACCATGTATGAATTTCTTTAATAGTCTCCATCTTCCTTAATGAGGGATGAGAGCTACACTCACCTTCAGGTATAAGGATAAGTTTAAAGCGTGCAGTTGCACATTACATTGGTTTAGGGAAATGACAGTGATAGGTTCTTCTCTATTATTAATGACTCCTACAGTCATTAGCAGTTTCTAGATTTGCAGTAGTAAGCATGAATTACCACCTGTTGAGCAGGTCTTACATCCAATTAGACAGTTGTTGGTTACCCCCAAGATAAAAGTGCCACTACTGCACCATTGGAAATTTCTTGCCAGGCGGGTCTTTGTTGTGGTTCACAAGTGGCATAGCTGAGTAGCACTATCAGTGGCTTTTCTCCCTTCTTAGCTTGCACAGCACTTTCCAAAGCTGTGAGAGCTAGTTCTTCATCAGAAGTTAGACAAGTCAGTTAGAGCTCAAGTTTCTCAATTCCTGTGCCTGAAGTGAGATGACTTCCAGAATAAAGTCTTATCTTCAAGTTTTGAAAGACAATCAAAGGCAATGACAGTAGCCTATATTGCTTTGCGAGACTCTTGGGCCTCCTTTACCTCCTAACTAAACAACTTCAACATACATGTATGTATGTTTATATATATGTGTGTGTATGTGTGTACAAACATCCATTATATATGTGTTTTCATGCAAGCTTATAAAATATTGTGCTTCCTTATAGCTTTTACCAATGTCCTTAGTGTTATTTATCTCTCCTCCCTCCTTTCCCCTTTGTTTTATTCTCCTATCCACTCCTCAGTTAATGTCCATCATCTCATCTCTCCCCTCTCCCCATTCATAATACCTGTGACCTACTATCACTCTAGAGATCCTTCTCTCTCACCCTCCCTCTCCGTGGTTCCTGACTACTTCCCTGACTTCTGCTGTTATTTTAGGTTACTGCTAGGTATTGTTTTCCAGATATGACAAAGATGCTGCATGTAGACATGCCAATGTAGATAGGGGAATTTTCATGATGAACCACCCTTAGATGAAGAGCTACATTCATATGTTTTTACATACACATATAGTCACACAATCAGAGAACAAAAGTAAGAGATCACTGAAAATATATTAAGGGCCTCTGTATGAAGGAAGCTAGACCACGTGAGATATGCAGTTATATGTCTAGTTCCATGACTCATAATAAAAATATTTTAAACAGAATTAGGATGGAGCATAAGTAAAGTAAAATATGTTATATTTGGACCTATTTTGCATTGTTCCTCAAACATATGGCTCCTATAATCAGGTTTTCTCCAAGATAAAAGCTAAAGTTAATAGACTGATTCTCATTCAAATTTTAGGTACGTATGGCCTGTGGCTTCTGGCCTGATACATATGACTGATCTCTGGAAGAAAAGTTCTCATTAAGTTATCAAAGCCAATAGTCACTTCCATTGAAGAATAAGCACAATTTGCCGAGAATACATTAATATCCTCTCATCTGTGATGTTTCAAGAGAGACTGACTCTGTGGTGACAGCTAATGAAAATGACTGAAGAATGTGAAGATTAAAAGATCAGTATGAATCAGGAATCAATCTGTGAAATCTATGAGTCACAAATGGTCCTGCTGTTTCCCTCAGGCCTCTCCAGGCTGTGGGTACAAATGGTCCCGTAGTCAGAGCTGGCACCCTGTTCTGACAATGCTTGCTTCCCATTTGCATGTGCAAGATACCAGCCACTTTGTTCATAAGTTCTTACACTTTACAGGAACCAAGTTCCTTGGCTGTAGCTACTCTCTGCCCATTTGTTCTGGCAACTGGAGAAGCATTTTTATGTCCGTGTGCACAAACTCTCTTGTCAGGTGTGGCCAGATCTGCTGGGCAATCCTTATGCTTCTGCTTTCTCTGGCATTTTTCTTGGTACATACCTGATACCATTGTCAATTTAGTCAGTCTCCAGTTGACAGAGAGGATAGGGGTTCTATTTGTCAGTTGTTTCATGAGTCCCCTTATGCATGCATAATATATCTTTTTTTAATACTTTATTTTTTTTCTTCAAGTTACATCTCAGTCACAAACCCTTCCTTATTCCCCCTTCCTGTCCCACCCTTCCACCCTCTTCCCCCCAACAGCTTCCCCTTTCAGTCCAACAAATGGTTCCTTCTCTAATAACAGTAAATACTATACAAAACAACAGAAATAAATATGCCACATTTATGAGAGTTAAATGGCCCAGTATACCTTCCCCAATGTCCAGTTCATACATATTTGGCCCCTGACTTTAACATTCTACCATCAAACTATCTCCATGAATTTAAAGTTCTATAACTGACTTAGCTTTCATACTAACTTGCATCACTATTATAACCATCTTCTTAGATCTAGAACACCCTCTTGATTCCTAAACAACTCAAAATTTAACTATGAGACTCTAGCTGTCTATTCTTCAACCACCTCAGAGACCTGAGAGGGATAAATATATCTGATTATATAGGAAGTGCAGGGCCTGCAGCTTTCAATACTAAGAAATGACAAACCAGTGACTGCCTGGACAGTTCCCCTTTTCTCTCCACACATTCCAGCATCAGTCTTCAGCCTTTTGGTCCTGTTTCTCTGACAGACATTGATTGTAGAGCAGGAATTATGAAGGACTTACCTACCCTGTCTTGGCAGAGCTAGGCTGTCGACTTCCATCTTATCCCATTTCAATAGGTGGCTGTGAAATTTGCATTTAACTGTACTGTTCCTTACAATACTTTCAGTCAACACTATGCTGTCATAGAGTGTCCCATAAGCTTTTCTAGCTGACTTTTTCTCTTTTTTTCTTTTGTTTCCTCAAATTCTCATTAAGATTGAGTCCTAGTAGCCTGTGTTCAGAAGCCCAACATATACACTCCAAAAATGTCCATATAAAGAAGCATATGATTTACACTAACTAAAGCTTAGAAGCCTCTACACTTGTTAAAAGTATTTTAAAAACTTAAGCAAGCCATTAAAGCTCAACACCTACCTGAATTATGTTTATGTTTCTATTTTATCTTGAAAAGCATGGTTTAAAATTTTGTTATTTTTGTTGCTTCAATTGTTGTCTGACATTTTGTTTTTGAACCACCACTAAAGGAGGTGGATTGGATTTGTTAGTCTAGAAAGCGCATCTTCTGAGATTAATTATGAGTTTGGTTTACACTCTTTGTAAGCCTCAGTCCAACCCCAAGCCTTGAGGGAGAGTCAGAGAGCACTAAGGGCTGGTGGAAGACAAGAAAATCACTTTTCAATAGTTTCCTATGAGGGTAGACAAAATGGCAACTCTATAGAACTATTCCTATTATTGGGATATATCTATGTTTTTAAAAGATGAAACTTACAATTATCACTATTAGATTATTTTGAAACATTAATGGTGCTTCAGAATTATTTAATCTTTAGTGTTTTACCATTATTATAAGTTCATATGTGGAACATGGTGTATGGCTTATCAACTCTTGTTTACAGAACAGTTATTAAAAGTTAGAAGTTACATTGGTTTCAAATTTCCTATATATTTTCTATATTAGAATGTTATTTTTAAGTCTTAAATTCCTTACCATTTCAATTGAGATTTTTGATTGTAATATGTGATCAAAGGCTTTCTTATTTCTTTTACTATAGGAAAAAATAGTGGTAGTATAGATAATCAGTGCCCATAGTTCTGTAATTTCTACCAATCTGTGCAGTAGAAGAATCAAAAAATAAAACTGAAGGCAATGAGCTTTGTGATTCATTGGAAACCAAGGAAAACTAATTGGAGATACTGTGAGATGATTCATATTCAAAGGAATTTTGCCTAAAAATAGGAAAAGTATCTGGGTGTGGTGGGACACACCTTAATTCAAGGTTTCTGGTGTCAGAAGCAGAAGAAGCTCTGTGAGTTTGAGGTCAATCTAGTCCATATAATGAGTTCCAGGACACCTAAGGCTATATAGAGAGACTGTCTCAAAAAACACAGCAACAACAACCACAACAAAGGAACATTTATACAATCTCTTTCAGAAGTGGTTATTAACATACATCTAAAATAATATAGCTAAATGTATTTCCTTAACATTTATAATAAGAAAAGCTTTTTTTCTCTAATAGAAGTCAAACAAATCTTTTTATTCTTTTTTGAGGTTTGCTTGTTTGTTTCCATGTGTACCTGTGTATGTACAATTTGAATACAAGTGCTTATAGAGGCCATATGTGTAGGATTCCCTGGAATTAGAGTTTCAGACAGTTGTGAGCTGTCTAATGTGGGTGCTGGCTGCCAACTTAGGACTTATGCAGGAGTAGTAAGTGCTTTTAACCACTAAGCCCACTCTCCATTCCACAAACATGTCTTTTAAGTAAATGATTTTCTGAATATTCTGTATGTGGACTATCAATTAAACTTGGAAGAGGTCCCTATAAAACCAAACTGTGCAAAAAATTGGGTGAATAGAGTGACCTCAGCTACCCTGTACAATAATGTCACAGAATAATTCTGTAAACTGCTCTATAAATTGTGACTTCAAAAGAATAACTTTGTTCCTAATTTATTTATTCAAGGATTACTTAGGAAGTCTCCCCAAAGTACCAGTCCACTTAGAGTTGGTAGGGTTAATCACTCAAATTAATTCATAGTTGCTGTGAAAAAATGGTATGAAAGAGGGGAGTTTATGGCATTATGGGGGGGCACTACCCTAGTCTGTGATCAGAGGAAATATCTTTGAGGAAAATTATTTGAGCAGGGATAAGTAAGATGAGTGAGATTTAACCAAGAAAAACAGAAAAGAAACATATCTCAAACAGACAGAGTAATATATCCAAAGACCTCATAGTGGAAGGAAGGCAGCTTAAGGTCCTCAAAGGATGAGATGCAGAAGGTGGAGAGCAATAGGAGGTCCTGTGGAAGGGGAAGGAGCCATTCAGGACCAGAGGGTAGCAGTAGAAGGACCTGAAGCACCTATGAGAGTTCAGTTTTGGTTCTAAACTAAATTCTGGCAAACGTTTGTACTATCTGGGACAGGTCTTTCAGAGTTGGAACAAGGAGGACAGTTAAAAATTTTCAGAATGTCAAATGTAAGACAAGAAGAGAGTGTATGAATGTCTTTGTTTGGGGATCAGACTGACTGGATATTAGGCCAGGGCATTGTGGATACCAGAATAGTTCAGGTTTCCAGAACTAGAGACAGCCACTGAAATAAGTCAGTTCACCCTGTTACCTTCCATCATCATAACCTGTCCTTTCAGAACCCAGCACAGATCCTAATAATCCACAAGAGTTGTAAAATAGGCTATTTTGAAGATGATTTGTTTTTCATATCCCTTATATATGTAAATGTTCTTATTTATTATGATGTATATCACCACTCTTTCTTTTTTTGATGATTTATTATTTATTTATTTATTATTTCAGGTTACATCTCCATCATAGTGTCCTCTTTCCACCCCTCCCAGTCCCGCCCTCCCACCCTCTACCCCCTATCCCTTCCAACCCACTCCTCTGGAGTGGAGTGTCCCTACAAAACAGTCCCCGCCCCAGTTCAGCAGTCATATGAGGGCCAAGAGCCTCCTCAAACACTGGGGGCATATAAGGCAGCACCACTAGGGTAAAGTGTCTCACTGACAGAAAAAAAAAATCTATGTCCATGTTCTCTTTGGTGTGTTGGTTGTGGTATAGACATCATGTACTATATGGCTAAAATCTGACTATAATTGAATAGATGCCATGTGTATCCTTCTGAGTCTGGGTCAGCTCACTCAGAATGATCTTTTCTAGTTCCATCCATTTGGCTGCAAATTGCATGATTTTGTTGTTTCTGATGGCTGAGTAGTATTCCATTGTGTAGATGTACCACAGTTTTTTTTTAATCCATTTCGGTTGAGGGACATCTGGGTTGTTTCCAGTTTCTAGTTATTACAAATAAGGCTGCTATGAACATAGATGAGGAAACTTCCTTGTGATTCCATGAGGAGTCATTTGGGTGTATACCCAGAAGTGGTATGGCTGGGTCCCGAGGCAGAGCTATTCCAAGTTTTCTAAGATATCGCCATACTGACCTCCATAGTGGTTGCACAAGCCTGCACTCCCACCAGCAATGGAGGAGGATTCCCCTTTCTCCACACCCTCGCCAGCATGTGCTGTCATTTGAGCTTTTGATCTTAGCCATTCTGACAGGTGTGAGATGGAATCTCAGAGTCATCTTGAGTTGCATTTCTCTGATGACTAAGGATGCTGAGCATTTCTTCAAGTGTCCCTCAGCCATTAGGAATTCCTCCTTTGTGAATTCTCTGTTTAGCTCTGTTCCCCATTTTTTGATTGGATTATTTGGTTTCTTGGCATTTAATTCCTTGAGTTCTTTGTAAATTATGGATATTAGCCCTCTGTCAAATGTGGGATTGGTAAAGATTTTTTTTTTAAATCCGTGTTCACAAGTTAAAGCCAATATACAACACTGGTTTTTGCAGACAAGAAAAACTTAAGTAAGATAAACATTAAATCTTGAATAGATAATGCAAAACAATGACAGATAATTATTTGTATAAAGAAATTACACCAGCCTGCACACTAGCAACTTCTTGAGAAGGGAATTTATCACTGGGAGGTGTTTGTGGTGATTGCTCAGCAGTATCCCTAGCCTATGTAAACAGGATTTTAGTAGCACATTGCCTTTTCATTAGACGTGGTACACAAATTTCTTCATATTCTCCCATGTGTTCTCTGAGGAGCAGAGTTACCTTTGGCATCAAATGGGTTGATAACAGTAAAGTGGGATTAGTGCTACTGAGTCACATAGAACAGGACTAGATTCTAAGTTAAGGGGGAAACACTTGGACATTCCATAGAAGATATGTTAGAGGCTGGTGGGCCATGAGAAGAGAGTAGAAAAGTGCTGTGTAGAAAAATCTCTTCTAAGGCATGCCTGTGTGTTCTGGGTTCAGGGAATGCTAAGGACGAAAAGCTTGTTCTCTGCCATGAACATACTTCTATCCATCTACTTGCTTTCTGTAATCTACACCTTTTAGTCTGGTAGGTTTTCTGATGTCTAACAATTTGTGAGGTAAGACTTTTATTTTCTGAGAACCTTGAGAGGTATAGAAAAGGCCAATGTAAGTTAGAGCCCATGTCCATATTAGTTGAAAAAAGATGATAAGAATAAAATACTCTGATACACTCTTTCTAGGAAATCAGTGATTTCTTCAGTCTTGGCCCTGTTCATGGATGTCTCATTTGACTGATATCCATCCAACCTCCTCACTTTCCATTTTGGGCACACCATCTGATTCCAGATAAACACAATTCCTGGTCTGAACACATTAGGGGTCTAAAAGGAAACATAAAATGGCTTTGAACAGCAATTTCTGAGTAACTTTGTAATATGAAATAGATTTTTGGAATCTAAATCTACTGTAGGAAGGACTAGTTACAATTGATTATAGTAGACATTTTCTATTTCATGAAATTAATAGTGTGTCATTCAAACTCCCTCTCTAACAAGATATAAAAGTAAACAACTTACTTTCAGTTTCCCACACCTTGAGCAGGTCACGTGTGGCATTAATAACTTCCCGATCGTAAAGTAATTGTCTTACATTCAGCTGAAAACGTCTGATAACATTAGGAGTTTCATAATGAGAAGAATCTACTTAAGGAAGAACAGTCATAAATGTAATAGAACTGAGATGACTAGCCAGAAATCATTTTCTAAGATTACTGAAGTAGCAAGGAAGCTTCCACCCTAAATCCCTTACTTCCAGGTAATGTGACAATAACTGAGATATTTTCATTTGTTCTTGTTTATAGCTGAAAAAAACCCTAGGATTTATTTTTAGAATTAAGTACTAGAAGAGTCATTT
The DNA here is from genome assembly GCA_907164525.1 of Lophiomys imhausi. NCBI lineage: Eukaryota > Metazoa > Chordata > Mammalia > Rodentia > Muridae > Lophiomys > Lophiomys imhausi. Next base: position 26,903,583 of record CAJQZJ010009649.1, on the reverse strand, counting down.
TATAATACCTTTTTTCATTTAATTGTCATCTTACCATATTTAATAGTTTAAAAGTCACTGTAGCATAAGTATAATTTTATGTCTACAAAACTAAATTATATATATATCTACTTTATTGAGTTTTGACTACACATAACATTTGAACCATCAAATGCTGTCTTTGTTTTGTTCTTCACTTGTCAAATATAATTTTTTTAGAACAACCTTTTAACTCCTCTAAAATATTTGCAAAATAGATAAGATTTTACACACACACACACGCACACACACACACACACACACACACACACACACACATATAATATGAAAGTAGGTAGATAGCAGCTTTCATGTATGTGTCACCAAAACTCTATGAGGTACTGAGATTGTTGGGCTAAAGTCTTATGCTTTCCTAAAGGATTTTTTTTTAACTTTTGAAGTACTTCGTCGAATGGACATCATCCTAAAAATAACAAATAAAATTTAAATAATATACCACTTATAATTTCCCAATAAAAGAACCCTTGACATGTAAACATTACCATTTTAATATAGTATGATTTGTTGTGCACACTCTGAAAAGATTTATGTCTTTCCACAGTGTCAGAATTTATTAAATAATGATAAATTTACAAGCTGTGTCCCTTTCGTTGATTGTAATTTACCAAGTAGTCCCAATTTTCTTTGGTAGCTGGCCACTGGTCATCACAGGTTCTTTTCTTACAATTTTAATTAATATAGTAATTCACAAGCACACATTGTATTTCACATAACAATGTGTAGCTTGTAGAATGGCTACAAAAGTGTTAATGGAGGCTATAGAATTCAAAGGACTTAGTAGAGATAAGCAGAATTGTAAAGAGAGTCATCATAAATGATTATATATTAATGAATATGGTTGGAGAGTTACGGGAAGTATGCTGAACTGAGAAAAGAATGTAAGCTCACCCACAGGGGCAATGGAGTACAGGTGAGGTACTGGATCAAGCCTCGATGGGCATTTGGCCAGGCAAACAGATGGATTGACAATAGCAATTCAACAAGGTGGTGTCAATCCACGGGGAACTTGCTGAGCTGAAGCCTTGGAGACCATCGGGAGTCCTCTTGATAAAGGTACACACCTGGTGGTTGGATGGCAGGTGGTAGGGTTGTTACTATGTCATGTTAAAAAAAAAAGTGATCTAGGTAAGGGTGTTTCATTTTTCATTGGTTTGGTATGTGTGGTATGGTTTCAGGCCTGTTTTTTATTTTTGTTTTGTTTTTCTGATACGTTTTTTCTACACTCATATGTAACAAATTAACCTTGATACAATTTGATGTAATAAAATATCTTTGAAGTGGTGTCATTTTACCTACATAGATGTTTTTAGCCTGTATCTCATAGTTGGTGTGATCTACATGCACAAATAAGTGATTCATAGTCCCGGCCTCTGTCTCCGCACTCACAACAGAGTCAAATGCTGCTCTGTGAGCACAGGTCTCCCAATATATTTCACATCCTAAGCAGTAACCCAGGAGAGCAGAGCAGAGCCTGTCCACAATGACCAATCAGAGAACTACTGCTCATGGGACCTGTGGAGGTTCATAGACTGCAAAATATAGGTGTCCATGTGTCGTAAGCCTGATGTGACATAGTAGAAGCATGTAAGTTCCTTCTACATATTTCCTCCTTTGTGCCTCTATAATTCTACAGAGAGGTTATATTGTCATTTTTCAGTTGAAGAAAAGAAGCCCTTGAAAACGTGATGCTATTTTATCGCTGTGCTGGGATTTGAATTCATATCTAAGTTCTTTCCACTGTGGTATTCTGTTTCAATTAAAAAGTTTCATCAGTATAGGGGATAATGAAAGAATACTATTCACATGTTTCAAAGGGAGATGATCTAGGGATTGATGATAGAATATAAATATTAGCATCAACAAACTTTATTGAGTCATATACCTGGCTGAGCCTAATCTAAACTTTAAACAAATCTTGGTATCCTCCATGGGCTGGTGGGTCTGCCAGCTCAGTATATTTCCCCTGTGTTATTTGCTTGTGATGAGATGCCCCTTTTTATTTCCAGTGTGTAAAGTTACTAGAATGGGGCATGAGAGAGCTCCTCATGGGCTCATTTATGTGAAGAGAGGATGAGAGGGAATAAAAGGCTCATTTGAGCACCTGAGGGTGTCCTGGTAAATTAAGCATAAACTCTTGGAAAATGACTGGGACCTGAGTTTGAAGTGACTTCAAAATGCACAAAGTATTTCATGAGACATTAGCAACAGAGCATAGAGTTTCATAAAATATTCCTGGAAAACAATATTTAAAAATGCATAATTTTCCTTAAGCCTATTCTTGACAGACCATGGTCTCTGCACTTAGAGACAGAGTTTGTGTAGAGCATTAACATAAAGTGCCAAACACATTAGTACTTTGGATCTAGGAAAATAAGAGTGCTCAGTTCCATAGAAGCATCAAATGATTTACTGATGTGGAACTTGTCAGAAGCCCCTTGGAAGCTGACCACCGGCCAAGAGGATCAATTGGGAATTAAAAAAAAAAAACCTTCTATATTTCAGAAGGCCTCTGAGATAGCTTTGTGCATTCCAGCCATGTTGAGACTTCAACAAAGATGCCAAGCCAGTTAAGAAATTTAGAATATAACAGAGGAGCCTATTTGTGTACACAATGGACACAGCCTTATGAGTTTCTGTTAAAGGGTTCAGCTTGGCTTAGCATGTCCATTTCTGATATGGTTACTCAACACTTTATTGGTTACGTTCTAAGTCCAGACAGGCTGAAGAGGTAACAGCTTTCCACTGTGGATCAATATGTAGTAATAGTCTCCCTAGTCTTAACCATATGTAAGTATACATTAACTACACAAAAATAGTTCTATTATGATGTTTTTGTACATGTGTATCATGTCATTTGTTCATATTCACTCCAATCATCCTCTCTTGTCACTCTATTTCCTTCTGATGGTGTCCATTCTTTTCCTAAACAGCCCTTCCACTTTCATGTCTTTGAAATTTTATTTCACACACATATACACATGTATTTCTTCATTTATTCATCTGCCCCATTGACATCTATATTTGTTCCATAAATGCTATTTGAACAGCACTACAATGAGCATGGGAAGTAGTGATCTTATAAGACTTTCATCTGCTCTGACTATGGGGAGATTAGTTAATTACAGGACCTCTTTCCTTTTACATAGTGTTTAAGCACAGAGATGCTAAGACCGTATGGATAGACGTTTTGAGCAAGTGATCAATGTGAAAAGACCCCATAGGCATGGAGAGTTGCGATAGTCACCTACTCCTTCCAATGCCCTGCCCTGTTGTGATGTAACTTTGCTACATTTGTCATCAGCAGCGGAGACTGTTTCTTTAATGTCTCATCCCAGGATTAGCTTTCTGACCTGCCTCCAAGCAGGTAGATGTGGCCCCGGTGAGGTAGTCATGACACATTGAAGGTTAGCAGCTTCTGTCCCCTTCCTCTTGGGGACTTTGCATTACCACAGGGCGGAGGTTAGAGACCTTCTGGGGTGACAGGGCATACATAGTCCCATGAATTGAAAATAGTGACTAACTCTGCCCAGAGGAGGTCCATGGACTGCAGTCATCTGAGCAGCTCCTGATGATTCCAACAAAAGAGCTACCAGATTCTACGCAGAAAGTCATGAGAAATAAATGTTGTGTATCTTATTATTCTAAGATCCTAAGTGTTAGACTGTTTTGTCATGGGATAACAATAGCTAAAATAACTTGATAAGCTCTTTCCTTTGCCTGAAAAACAGGTTTGCTGATAAGTGATTTTTTTTCTTTTGGAAAAAGCCTGGAGTGCTAAAATTTATGTTTACACAAATTCTATATACTTTTTTAGTCCCTGTGTCAAATGTCAATACTGACAGTACTTTTATTGTCATAGGCAATCTAAGAATTGATTTTAAAGATTAGATGATGTGCCAATGCAAAGTGATTTTAGCTGACTTACAAATCTCATTTTTCACTTCTTTTGAAAGGAAGATATTGTGTAGATTAAAATACAGTCAAAAGTCATAGAATCTAAAAGAGATTAATACATGCACTTCAAATTATTTTCATTAAATGTTCCAATGTTGTGCATTGCAATGCCTCATTGTCACTGCAGGTATACTTTCAGTGACTCAAATTTTTAGCAATAGAATGGATCTGAGGAGGCTATAAAGAACAAGGTGCCTTATTCTGTTTTAGAGATGAAGAAACTGTGAATGCATGCTAGTGTCTTAGGCAAAGCCATGTGATATGCTACAGAAAACCTTAGAAAAAGAATAAATGCAAACTCCAATTATCTCTATGGCTCCTGAAACCCAAAGGCTCCCAAGGTAGATGGGTTTTTGTTTGTTCTTTTAATGAGATTGTTTAGAAAGTTTCTTCCTTTGTTTTTAATTGGCTTTTTTTGAGACAGGGTCTGGCTGGTCTGATACTCACTATGTAGACCAGGCTGGCCTGGAATGCACAGAGACCCACCTGCCTCTGTCTCCGAAGTGCTGGGATTAAAGGTGTGCGCCACTATGTGACCTAGACATGTGTTTTTCTTGCTTAAGTTCCTTATGCACAGGGCAGTGCAAAGTAGTTAATGGGAAGGTTCCTGGATTTTTTTTTTAATTTTAAATGATCTTATTCCCACTGTGTTAGGGTTCTCCCTAACAGGTGGTGGGTTCTCCCTGTTTTATTCTAAATAGCTTAAGGTCTGAAGCAGAGATGTGCCCAAGGCATGAGAAACTAAGAGTCAGGTAAACTGTTACAGAAACACAGAGGAAATCCCACCTACCCCATAAAACCTCTCTTTTCTTAGCACTGTGTAGATGCTGTAGAAACTGATGAGGTTCCAGAGTTTACTTTTTTCAGAGCTATCAGACTTCTAGAAACACTGATATTTCATGTGGGAGAGAAGGAGGTGGATATCAAACCCTGAATGTACTTCTGTACCTTGAAGCAGCTCATTTTAATTAAAACGCATATATATATATATAATATATATGTCTAGTTTGAGGGATTTTATGAATATAGACAACAATTATTATGAACGAATTTATAGTGATAAGTTATAATGATTATCATTTGATGGCTTAGAAGACAATAAATAAATTCTGTTTGCTTTTCAAAGTCCAAACCACATATTGGCAGAAGCATTTGCACAGAAGGTTGAAATAGAAATGGAGTGACATTTCATCTCAACACATTCTGTTTATTTAGGCTGTTATTGATGTTTGTCCTTGAGATGTTCAGTTTAATTTACCCTCTGTGAAAGAAACCATAGCTATTCTGCATCCATATTGATGACTTACTCTGAGAATTCTTTTTCATTAAAAAGCGATCCGTTTTAGTGTCAAGCAAGCAAGCTGTACTTTTTTCTTTAGTTTTTCCTTTAAAGATATCTTTATTCCTATAAAACGTATACCCAAATTCTGGAGTCAGGAGAAAAACAAGCTACCCAGGATCTGAAAGCTGGTAGCTAGTTACGCAGACCCTGTTCACAACACAAAGTATTTCTGACTCAAAATACTATCCAATGAATCGAGGCCAAGATAAAGTACAAAACAGCTTGGAATACATGTAGCATACATAGATAGCAGTGATAATCATGAACACAGAATTAAAATTCCAAAAGAAAAGTAAGAGATTGACAGGCTCTAATGTGGAACAAGGAGATGAGGAGCCCTGGGAAATAGGTGAGTTAAAAGGTAACGTGATAGCACCAGATTGGCAAACATTGGTGTGCCTGACTGAAACTCAAGGGGGGTGGTCTCAGGTAGGATAATCCCACTTTAATTACTGATCAATCCTGCTTGATTCATAGGTCTTAACTGTGACCATTTTGAGGTACATTCATTGGGCTGTTATTAACATCAATGGGGAAATTGAATGCACTATGTAATGGTTGGGTTTATGTTAACGTTTTATAAAACTAAATATGTTTTTATGTATAGTTATTTCATACAGAAGACCTTAAGTAAAGATGTAAGTCAGAGTGAATTAAGGGAAACTCAGGGAATATTTGCCTACATTATACTAATGTGTGAGGTGTGTGACTATTGACGTGTAGTGAGGTCTTCAGAAAACAGAGTTCTAAAGGATGCAGTGAAAAGTGTAGGTCATACCTACTTAAAGACCTGGTTTGCAGAGTGGAGGACATTACCAAGGCCTGAACTCCAAGTCATCAGTAAATTCCTGAGAATCCATTAATTAAAAGACTAATCACCTTCAAAGTCCACCTAATGCAGTACTTATTCTGACTTGCTTGCAAAAAGCTTGTCAGAAGTGGAGTAATATATCCCTTTACTTTTCTTTTGTAAAAGCTCACTATCCATCAAGACATTTGTGTAGCACTTTACCAGAGGAGGTCAAAGTAGTTGAGTATAAATGAATATCTGATCATTTCACATAAAGTGGCATAGAGTCTTCTATTCTAGACAGCATTACTGTGAATTTGCTGATTTTCTATGCACCTGACATTTTCTTGAACTGGTGATGCCAATGGAAGATCAGAATGACCTTGTTTATTAAGATAGAACATTGTGATTAGCAAGACATCTCTTCTGCAAGTGGTAATCTGGATATTCTTAGATATTTACTAAATGGGATGCTATCTGTTTTGCACATATAGAGGAAATGGAGACACAGTATGTCAGGGAACAAAGTTCCCTGGACTTTATCCCTATACTTACAGTTAAAAGTAAAAACCCAAGGCTCATGAATATTAGTTATATGCCAAGTTACTAAAATTCCCAGCCCATTATATTTTCATTCTGCATCCAATTTTCCCCAAATGGTAGGCATATCTGACAGATGGCAGGAAAGATAATTTTAAGTAATTTTTTTTAAATTGCAGAGAATGACATAGTAAGAAAGTTATTCTCTTTTTAAATACCATTCAATACTTACATCTCATAGAAAGCCTTAGTGTGAAGCTGGTGCAATTTCTTAATGTCTTTGTAGCATCTATTCATTTCTAATTTTAACTAAAAAAAAGCAGATCAGATAAAAAGCAAGCAACAGTCTTTAGCTAGAATTTGAAGACATCTTTTCATTGAATTCATTCTTAAAGCTCATATTTTTATGTGACTCTTTTAATATATTTATTTGTTTCTTCAGGTTACATCTCCATCACAGTGTCCTCTTTCCACTCCTCCCAGTCCCACCCTCCCACTCTCTACCCTCTATTCCTTCCATCCCACTCCTGCCCCAGTTCAGCAGTCATATGAGGGCCAAGAGCCTCCTCATACACTGGGGGCCTACAAGGCAGCACCACTAGGGCAAAGTGTCTCATTGACATGAAACAAGTCTATGTTCAGGTTCCCTTTGGTGCACTGGTTATAGTATAGTTATCCTGTACTATATGGCTGAAATCCGATTACAAGTGAATAGATGCCATGTGCATCCTTCTGAGTCTAGTTTAGCTCACTCAGGATGAGCTTCTCCAGTTCCATCCATTTGGCTGCAAATTGCATGATTTCATTGTTTCTGGTGGTGGCTGAGTAGTATTCCATTGTGTAGATGTACCAGAGGTTTTTTTTTTTTTTTTATCCATTCGTTGGTTGAGGGACATCTGGGTTGTTTCTAGTTTCTAGCTATTACAAATAAGGCTGCTATGAACATAGATGAGGAAACTTCCTTGTGATTTGGTGAGGAATTATTTGGATGTATACCCAGAAGTGGTATGGCTGGTTCTTCAGGTAGAACTATTCCAAGTTTTCTAAGATATCGCCAGACTGATTCCCATAGTGGTTGGACAAGCCTGCACTCCCACCAGCAATGGAGGAGGGTTCCCCTTTCTCTACACCCTTGCCAGCATGCCCTGTCATTTGAGCTTTTGATCTTAGCCATTTTGACAGGTGTGAGATGGAATCTTAGAGTCATCTTGAGTTGCATTTCTCTGATGATTAAGGATGCTGAGCATTTCTTCAAGAGTCTCTCAGCCATTAGAGATTCCTCCTTTGTGAATTCTCTGTTTAGCTCTGGTCCCCATTTTTTGATTGGATTATTTGTTTTTTGGCATTTAATTTCTTGAGTTCTTTGTAAATTTTGGATATTACCCCTCTATCAGCTGTAGGGTCGGTGAAGATTTTTTCCCAGTCTGTAGGTTGCCATTATGTTCGAATGACAGTGTCTTTTGCCTTACAGAAGCTTTTCAGTTTCATGAGGTCCCATTTATTGATTGTTGGTCTTAGGTCCTGAGCTGCTGGTGTTCTGTTTAGGAAGTTGTCACCTGTGCCAATGAGTTTGAGGGTTTTTCCCACTTTCTTTTCTATATATTTAGTGTGTCCAGCCTTATGTTAAGTTCTTTGATCCACTTGAAATTAAGTTTTGTACAAGGTGATAAATATGGGTCTAATTTCATTCTTTTGCATGTGGGTATCCAGTTGGACCAGCACCATTTGTTGAAGATGCTGTCCTTTTTCCATTGTACAGTTTTGGCTTCTTTGTCAAAAATTAAGTGACCATAGGTGTTTGGGTTCATTTCTGGGTCTTCATTTTGATTCCATTGATAGACTGGTCTGTTTCTATACCAGTACCAGGATGTTTTTATTATTATTGCTGTGTAGTACAGCTTGAAATCTGGGATGGTGATACCTCCAGATGTTTTTTTATTGTACAGGATTGAATTAGCTATTCTGGTTTCTTTGTTATTCCATATGAAGTTGAGAATTGCTTTTTCTAGGTCTATAAAGAATTGTGTTGGTATTCTGATAGGAATTGCATTGAATCTGTATATTGCTTTTGGCAGGATGGCCATTTTTATTATGTTGATCCTACCTATTCATGAGCATGGGAGATCTTTCCATCTTCTGATGTCCTCTTCAATTTCTTTCTTCAAGGACTTGAATTTCTTGTTGTACAGGTCTTTCACTTGCTTGGTTAGGGTTACCCTCAGGTATTTTATATTGTTTGTGTCTACTGTGAAGGGTGTTGTTTCTCTAATTTCTTTCTCAACCCATTTATTTTTTGTATAAAGAAGGTTAAAATCCATTTTTAAAGAAACATTTTTCTGCATTTTTACAGTGATATAAGGTCTGTTTTAAAATAAATTAATTTGCATACTAAGCTAAAATTGATAGAAACATCACATGACTACTAGCCCAGGTGACCCCTAACTATACAAAAAACATGAATTGAGGCGTCAAATGGCTAAAGCTAAGTGAAACCTGAAATAGCTATATCATTGCATCAATAATTTGAGGTTTATAGATTCTAGTATTGGTATAATTTCACATATTATCTGACATTCATCACAGTAATTAAATAACAAAGGAAAACATGTCAATCAAGCATTTCTATGTCTATCCTTTACAGTGATATAAACTAAATGTAAAGAATTAAATTGAATAAGTACATATGTGCATGTGTGTGTGAGTGTGTGTGTGTATGTGTGTGCGTGTTCCTGAGTATGTGCATGTGTGTGTGTGTGATAACTGATAGAACCTCAAAGTTGGCTCACTTTCTCCAGAATTAATTCTCCCTTGTTTAACAGCCCACTAATCTAACCATAAGTTTTCCTGACCCATTAATCAGTGAAAATAGACATCCTGATATACCAAATCAGAATTATTGGTAAGACCATTAATTGGTCTTTTATGGTTTTCAGTATCTAAACCTAGGGAAATGTCATTATAAGAACTCTTATAACATTCACCACCTGAATTGTGCCAAGTTTAATTGAAACTTTACTGTTCAGTCTTCCAAATGACAAAGTCACTTACATTATTAACATTACTAACTCAGCAAAACCAAGGCCGTTGTATGTATGACTGACATCTACAGAACAATGCCTCAGTGTGCGCATGGGCACATCTCCTTTTCTCTATCCCCCTAAATGTTTTAAAGATGGTAAAATCTGATCTTGTAGTTAGGACTGATTCATAGCATTCTTTAGGTCTTAGTGAGGGACAGCTTTTCAGAGACATCAAAGCTCTCATTGTGTCATCTTAAACTGGGATTATTTTTCATTGATAGTATTCCATTCCTTGGGATCACTATTCATTGTAAGACATAATCTTACAAGATTAGTGTTAAATCCCCTTCTTTTCATCCCAGCTTCTGGATACTGTTCAAACTATAAAGATCTACTCACCTGATGCACATGCCTTGCTTATTGAGAATTTTCATAATTTAAAGTATATCTAGACCAGTTAGTCCAAATGTACATAAATCTAGAAAGATCCCACTTGTCTTTGCCCACAAAACTACAAAGTATAGGATAGTTGGTGAGCTGTAGTGGGCTTTTCTCTCAGCCAAGACAACTTTCCCATTGGTACAACAAAATGTTCACAAGATTTGCAAGGTTATTTTTGATTAAGGATTTTTTTCTCAGAGGGACTTATTAAAAAATAACAAGAAATGCCTAGGCTAGATTACACAGCAGTGTTTACTAATGTATTAATTTATCATAATATACCACATATCTACTTAATATTTCATAATCACTCTGTGTTTTCATCAACCCAACTCCCACATTTCAAAACTGATGAAATGGAATTATTAGTTCAATTTCATACATGACAAGCAGGAAATGTATACCATTTACTTTGTGGATAGAGTTAATTAGTCACATTCAGGACATGCTTCTCAGTCTTGAGTGGCTAAGACCTTTCAACGCAAAGAGAAGGAACCCAAAGAAACAAGACACTGAATACTTAGGGTGGAAAAGAGGAGGAAGGGAAAGGAATTCTAGGAAGTCTATTCTTGACCAGAAGTAAGAGGCCACTGGGATCACTACTTTACATAAAACTGGATTTGGAGATCAGGAAAGAGAACCCAGAGTTGAAATTACAGATTGTAATGTGTTAGAACTGAGAGGTGTCCTTTATCAGCATGGGTTTTAAATCCTCTTTGTGTTGCTGAACAAATAAAGTCTGAGAAGCAGATTAAATAATACATCGAAAGGGGAAGGGGGGAGGAGGCTGAGATGCTCAACATCCTTAATCATCAGAGAAATACAAGTCAAGATGACTCTGAGATTCCATCTCACACCTGTCAGAATGGCTAAGATCAAAAACTCAAATGACAGCACATGCTGGCGAGGGTGTGGAGAAAGGGGAACACTCCTCCATTGCTGGTGGGAGTGCAAGCTTGTACAACCACTATGGAAATCAATCTGGCGATATCTTAGAAAACTTGGAATAGCCCTACCTCAAGACTCAGCCATAACACTTCTGGATATCCACCCAAACGATTCCTTACCAAACCACAAGGACATATCCTCATCTATGTTCATAGCAGCCTTATTTGTAATAGCTAGAAACTGGAAACAACCCAGATATCCCTCAACTGATGAATAGATAAAAAATTCATGGTACATTTACACAATGGAATACTACTCAGCTATCAGAAACAAGGAATTAATGCAATTCACAGCCAAATGGATGGAACTAGAGAAGCTCATACTGAGTGAGTTAACCCAGACTCAGAAAGATGCACATGACATCTACTCACTTATAATTGGATTTTAGCCATATAGTACAGAATAACTATCATACAACAGCACACCAAAAAGATCAGGAACATAGACTTTGTTACCTATCAATGGTACAATTTGCCCTAGGGGTGCTACCATGTTGGCCCCCAGTAGAAGAGGAAGCTCTTAGCCCTCATATGACTGTTGAACTGAGAGGGACTGTTATGTAGAGACACTCCTCTCCAGAGGAGTAGGATAGAAGGGATAGGGGGTAGAGGGTGGGAGGGTGGGTATGGGAGGGGTGGAAAGAGAGCATTGTGATGGAGATATAACTTGAAGTAGTAAACAAAAAATAAAAATAATAATTTGGAAAATCAGTCTTCTTGATTTCAAACACTGCTTTTTCTTCCACTCACATTACAACATTGCATAAAGGTGGTGTTTCAGGATTTCAACTGAGCTAAAATTGTTTCAATACAATTGGTAACATCATGGTGGCAATTTGATGGAAAAGATAATAAACTGGGTTAAAGGGAAAAATACAAAGATATATAGAACAGTTTACACCTATGTTTCTGTAGTAACAAGTTGTGCAGCGATATTTCTAATTAACTATAAAAGCATGTGTGAATGGGACTTTTGAAAAAGCCATTTTACTTGTCCATGACAGGCTAATTTTAGAAAGAGGAAAAAGTGGAGCAAAGTACCTTGTGTTTTCCCTAAAACTTATTCAGAGGGTGTGATATTCTGTAGGCAAACTCTTCCTTGACTGATTGTGGTTTTCTTAGCATGATTGAGGGAATGTGCAGTATTTTTAGGGAGTGTTTTGACAAGATATACTTAGCAATTTGTAAATAATAGAAAACTTGCTGCTGGTACATTCTACTGCAGATATATTTGCCTCAAAGGCTTTTTAACATCAGTTCTTTGACAATTTCACACATATACATAATGCATTCCTGGTCTCTCTCCTCTCATTCTTTCCTAGACTCTTAGATCCTCTGATCCTTGCCAATACCCAAACCCTTGTCCTTACCATAACATTCCCAGATTTTCGATTTTTCTCTGTGACCTATTTATTTGAACAAGGACCATCTGCGTGAACATTGGATGGGGACTATCCATTGGAGCCTGTTAGGGTCAGGGCTGGGTACACATCTGAAGGTAATGATCTACCCTTTCTCTGAATGTATTAGTAGGAAACAATTTATCCATGAGTAGTAGGGCTCCCTGTACCCTCCTCAATCAGTGCCTGGCTATTGATGCATTCGTTGTTGAGTAATCCCAGTGTGGTCATCCACAGTTGTTGAAAGTTGGTGGTCACAGTGGTGGTGTATTTATTTCATGGTAGGTGCTATTCTGCATCCCTTTATATCTGTCTTTTGGCTCTTGCATTTTTTATGTCACTTCTGCAACATCCCCTTAGCTTGAAGGGAATAGTATAAATGTGTTTAGGGCTGAGCACTATCACTTATCTTCAGCATCTTGCAATACACATGCCTTTGCACTCATCACAATTCACCAACAAGAAAGAGTTCTCTGATTAAGGATGCATGTGGTTAATTTCTTATAAGTGTACACACACACACACACACACACACACACACACACACACACACACTACCAGGCAAGGATCACTCCTGTGGAATGAGCCTCAAATCAAACTGGACATCATTTGGTTACTCCCATAACAGACATGCCTTTGTTGCACAGTGGCCAAATAAAAGACATCATCAAGCAATGGGTATGTAAAGGCATTTTTAAAGAACCCAATACAGACGGTATATAATTAAAACCAAGGAAGTTATACTTTGACTATTTTATAGTCTCAGTCTAGTTCATCATTTTTATCCATGGCAGGTAGAAGCCATGAAAGTTATCTTTGCCATGTCGAGGCCAAATGTACACTCTTCAAACCACGTAGAATATTTTATGACATTAAATCTTCAATATCTTACCATATTCAAACAGAAATCTGGCTTCCACAGGCTAAGGAGTCAAAAGAGAGAGCTAACCTTTCCTAGAAACCCAGCTTTTCAAGTAACTATTGAGTAATTCATGTGAACATGTACTACCTTTAGGGATTCAAAGATGATTAAATTTTGGATACATTTCCACTACACTTTGGGTTTAACAAAACAAATTGTATGAAGAAAATAGAAGAATCTATTTTCAATAAAACAAAACAAAACAAAAAGCAAAACAAGCAAATAAGCAAAAGAAAGTTCTTGCTGAGGTTAGGGTTGGACATAAAGAATAGGATATATTTGGTATGAAAGTATGAGAATTAGGGGGTGGGTAAGATGTTGGAATAAGTATACACTTGATTGACTTAACAGCTGGTAATGTTATAGAGATTTTTAGTGTCTAATATATGACAAGAGACGCAGTTAATCTTAGTTTGTTCTCAGGCCTGAAATCTCATCAATGGGCCAATGAAAAAGAGAAGTTGTCCTTCCTTAGTGGAGTTTTTGTTTGTTTTGTTTAGAAATAGAGCCTACGTGGGGTATACTTGAGAATGTGAGTCAATATGGGGATGGCTTCATGAGGAAAGCAACAGAGTCCGAAATGTGCAGCTTATCAAACTTTGGTGCCCAAGAACACTAGTCTGCTCCACAGAGTGGACACAGAGCAAGAATTGTAACCGAACTTTTTAATTATTATTTAACACTTATTTATTTATTACTATATTCACTTATAACAAACACCAACAATTTCTTAACTATTAAACCTATAAATTCCTACAACCCCTTTAACCTATCCACTAAACCTATTGATAATTATTTTCTAAGCTTTTAGAATGACACAGTCTCTGGGACAGGTCCTCAGTTGTCAGGAACACAGTCTTTGTTGTCGATTCTTTAACACACTTAGCAGTCCTTTTTCTGGCTCTCTCAGATGCAGGTTCGTCAGGGTAAGTTGATTATTGCAGTCTCACCTTAAATAAGGCTTCATGCTTTCTTCTCTCTGGGAGACCCCAGCCCCTTCGCATCAGCAAGTCTGCTGCTCTACTTCAGAGTCCTCAAAGCCAGGCACAGTTTCCTTTAGACCACTGTTTGAACATATCAAACCCCTCTAGGCAAAAGTTGAGCCACAGGGTTTAGTCCTTGACCTTTTGGTATCTTGCTCAGGCTTTCTTTGCTCACCAGCTTCTTTCTGCCTCAGGGAAATCTGGCCATCAAATGATGGCCAGCACTTTTTTCAGCAGGACTCTCGGAGCTCTCTAGCATCAGGGGCCTCTTCTTCTTTCATGGAGCATTGTCCTTAAATAGGAGGGACTCTGTTTCAGCTTAATTTGGGCTCCGCCCACTTAGCAGCTGAAAACAATGTCAGGCCAGATACTTTGTTTCTTCAAGTCCATTAAGTCTTTCCTGTTTTTCTGACAACCTTGTTTTTCAGTCCATTAAATATTTCCTGTTTTTCCTGACTTCAACCTTGTTTTTCAGTCCATTAAGTATTTCCTGTTTTTCCTGACTTCAACCTTGTTTTTCAGTCTATTAAGTCTCCTGTTTGTTTCCTGTTTTTAGTCCACATGCTGATAATGATCTTCATGCCCCAAATTAAGAGACAGTATCAGAAACCCCTATATATTTTCCAAATCTGACTCAATTTATCTAACTCCCTACAAAGAAAAGCACCACAACTGGACCTACTTTGAGACAATGTAGGTCCAGTTGTAGTGCTATTTTTTTCTGTCATTGGCTCTGACAGCTGGAATGGAGGTGACAAAACTTAAGACAAAACTCCCATGGATCAAAAGTTATTCTCAGTAATGGCACCAAGAGGACTAGAACCATTTTTGGCATCGGATCATAATAAATAACTTTGAGATAAGTAAATGGGTTGGCTGGAGTGAGATTGTGGTGATGTTCAATATCCCAGACTGTGACTAGTAGGCCAAGTTTACTGGAGAGATGATTCACAAAGGGAGGGTCCAGCAGCACATATCTAAAAGAACATAGAAAACTTGCAAGGATGGAGCTGGTGTATTTTAAGAGGGATCTAACTTAAAAACAAAAAGTCCTGGGAACTTTCAGACAGTGGCTTACTAGACCAAGAGTTTTATGTAAAATTTATCTATTAGCTAGAAGAATATAGATAGGGTCCAGCTCTGTAAGAAAAAAAAAATTCAACCTATTCCTGTTCAAGATTGCAGAAACAGCCCTTCCAGTCTGGAGAGCAGGAAAGGAAACTAAAATCCAAGAGGAAGGTTTCATCTGACTGAGAAAACATAGTAGTGGTTCGGTCAAGCTTGTGGCATGGTGAATACTCAAGGCAGGTTTCCTTTGTGAACATGAGGGATATGGAAATAAAACTCATCCATGCTTACAGGCTTTGAAGCTACATGTGGTGCTCATGTCTGCATTGGCATTGGACTGGATAGTCTCGAGTGGGTATGTGCTGCCAGGCTCCATTGACACCTGCATTTTGTTGCAAAGAAGATGACCATGGAAAGCTTTGAAACTCCAAATCCTGATGTTCTCAAGCAATGACTGCTGGCGATCAGCCCTTATTGTGCCAAGTCACTCTGCACCCCACTGTTTCTACTTGAAACATTTTCATTTTTGTTTCTAGTGCTCTTGATCCCGTATTGATGGGCCAAATTTCTGTGAACAAAATCTTCAAATATTAATTTCTTCTCTCCAAAACCAGAATAAAAAATATAACACCTAATTGAAAAAGCTATTTATCTACCAAAACCAGGCTGGGAAGAAGACAGATTGCAAACTGCATTTGTTCCTCTGTTATTTGGCAGTGAATAAACATTTGACTTATTTGCTTTGATTCATCAATGATGACAGACAGGAAGATCTAGCACAGGCTGGCTGCAGATCACAGTCTGCATTAAGCAGTTTTCCTTGGACTACAGGGTTTCTTTGAAAATATATCACTGAATTAATAACTGTAAGAACATCAGGTCTGTGCCCCCTGCTGTGAATATATTTCAGAGTTGACTTAAGTTCTAATGGCGGTTTTGAAAGTTCATTCAGGTAGTGCTTGTGAGCTCTCCCTGAGTAGCTATTGTTGGTTCAGAACTTGTAAGAAAGAAAGAAAATATGTATATATATATAAATCTCACAGTGCTTCTGACATGCTGCAATGAACAAAACATTCCCAGAGATCTCCTTGATCTTTTATTTCATCTGAATTAATGCTGGATGGTATGGCTTGTCAGTGAAACAGGAACAACTTAGATAGCCTTATATTGGCAATGAAAATCGTGTTGGGAGCCATTTTAAATTTTGGAGTAACATGCTCTAAAAGTAGTTCTTCCTCACAATACTTGGCAAGAGAGGAAGGAAATCCCTCCATTTCAGGAACACAGGCATTTTAAGTAATTTGCCCTTAGATAGTGAAATGATCCTGAGGTTTTTCTAGTACCAGACCTGCTAAAAGTAACCATGTGGTTCCTTTGGTGTTATGTAGAGAAAAAAAAAGTGATTTCAAACACAGTTAACAATTACATTGGTAGCTATAATTCTTTCAGTTTGGGCTGCTTTTATTTTATTCTTTTTTCATGGCTGATTTTCATGACAGATATTCACATGCTGAAGAAGGCTCAAATGCTATTTCTTCTGGAGACATTCCTGTGTTCATCATTCTTGCATCTGTACTTGCATCATGCACACAACCTTCTCACATCAGCAACAACATTATAACAATATCATCGAGCATTTTGTACATTTAGCAATGCAATGAGTACTTTGTATCTAGGATACCATTTAATTTCTACAAAATATTGTATAAATAGAATATTGGTGCACATATTTTATAGATAAAAATGCTCCCTTCTAATATTTCTGCTTAGGCACTCAATCACCTGCATAAGTATTTAGTGTATTTCAGAAAATAATATGTACTATTTAAGTTGAGAAAATGAAGCATAAATCTTGCCTCCACCAGGCGATCAATTTGCAATGAACTATAAAATAGGTTAAATTTGTGAAGTATAATATGCTGCCTTCAGATAGGGAGTAGAGGCTGGGAGGGTGGGACTGGGAGGGGTGGAAAGAGGACACTATGATGAAGATGTAACCTAAAGTAATAAATAATAAATTTAAAAAGTTATATCCTTGAGCATATTTCATGTATTCTTTCATTTGATTACTCTTTAAATGAGTACTTTTTTCAGTATGGTACAGTATTAGTTACAACTTTTATCACCACAGTGATGAATACCTGACAAAAGCAACAGAGTAGAGAAAAACTTTACTTGGGCTCGTAATTAAGGTTACAATAGATCATGGTAGAGCTATTATCACAACTGAAGCAGCTTTAGATGTGGCAGCAAGAAAAGAGGCCTATGTTCACACTACATCCAATCAGGAAGCAAAGAGAGAGGATTTCTGGTGTTAGTTCAGTTGCCTCCTTTTCCCCATTTTATTATGTTGAGGATTTGAGCTCATGGGAGGGTAGTACCCAAATTCATGGTGGATTTTCTCAATAATACTTCCATAGAAAAACCCTCACAGACACACATAGGTGTTTCCTTAATGCACATTCTCTCGCAAGGATCTTTTTTCAACATGAAAAATAATTGTTTCACTTTGCAAGAAACACTAGGGATAAAATACTGCCAAAGAGAAAAACCATACCTAGTACTGAAAACTCAGTGCTGGAGAAATCAAGTTTCTTGAGAAGAATCTACAACCACTAATTTACTAATCAGCATAGTCCTTAACAACAGTCTATACTCACCTGTTCTTATACCTACAAATAATTGTAGTCCTCACCCATAATGAAGGAAACTTCTTTTTGCAATGGACAGAATGCACTACAAAAACCCATAACAAATAAAAATGCAGATTTGTTGAGCCCAGTCTATATGGATACATCGAGAAAATACTTCCTCACATCAAATTCAGAGAATACTGTTGAAGAGGGAACAGAAAGATGTCAAGGACCAGATGATCAGGAAGTTTGTTGTTAAGTTGTGTGTCCTAGTAATTTCAGAAGTAACACCCATAAACTCTCACTAATATGATTGTCCAACCATAACATGAACAAGAATGGCACCAATGGACATGCCAAAGTGGATGGGGAAAAACCTAGGAGGCCTCAAACCTACACAAATAAGTATAGGCAACTAAAGAAAAGTGGAAGCGGGAGAGGTTGTCCTCTCCAGGAATGAGCAAAAGAATTGGTTATGCAGCCCTGAAAATACATATACAAATAAGTTTATAGAGATGAGGAAGGATATTTTTGGGAATATATATATATATATATATATATACACACACACAATGGCAATAAATATATATGCATATATTATATATAATATATGCATATATATTATAAATATATACATATATATTTAATAACAATGAAAAAAGAGTCAATGCATTTGAAGGAGAGTGGGGAGATGAATTTGATAGGGTCCAGAGGGAGGAAAACAAAAGAAGAAATATTGTAATTATATTATAATCTCAAAAATATCACTAAAGTATCTTTGTGAATAATAATACAGTCTAAAATGTAAAATCTAAAAAACTTACCTTTCTCTTATGAATATTCTGTGTTGTTTAGAACTAATCCAATGACAGATTAATGCTAATGATAATCTCAAACAAAACAATGGTTGTTCAACCTGTCTGTAAGTTGTGCCTAATACATTGAAAAAGTCTTCCCATTTCCATGGCAAAAAGTAGAAGATATTAGCATAATCTTTCTTTGAGTGAAAAACTTTTACATTTATAATTACTTACTTTAAAATATGGAGGACAAAGCTCATGAGAATGGCAGGATGACTTCTGTAAATAGATTCTTCGGCCTTAGGGAGGATCCAAGATGGTGGTGGCTGGCGCCGACATATTTTGATTTCGGGGTCAACAGTCACAAGGCAGCAAGTGTTGCAGGATGCTGTACAAAGGGCAGGACCCCTTCTAAATCTCACCCAGCTACACAGGGACCACGGAAGATCCCTGGGCAGGATGCCCCTTCCCACTCTCAGACATGCTAGGAAGCCTCTGGACCCAGGAATCGGGATAACCCATCCCCCAACAGGAGAGACTCCCAGTAAGTTCCAACCTAATACCCAGCCAGCAGATTCAGAACCCACGCAGAGATAATCCCCACTCTGCTGGGCATTCCCAGGTCTCACACAGATGATCTAATTATCTGGCGAAAGATTGCAACCCTTGGAAGTGAGCGGAGCTCCACTGTAAAGTGCCTTCAGACCACAGTGACGTAACTGGCCAGTTTCCAAGCCGCGGGAGCGGCAAGGCTACTGAAGCTGATCTGCAGATTTACCCGCTACAGGATCCAACCCCAGGCAAACTGCGAGATATTTGAAACTATGTCGTATATCGGACTTTTGTATTAGTATGGGCCCTTCCAGCGGGGAACCAGAGCTTACTTGTACATAGCTCCACCACCTGGATTAGTTAGGTCTCCACCTGGGAGGTGGGGTTGAATGACTCACCTTATAGGGGTGGAATAAGGCAACGCTACTCCTACACCAAAGCGCCCCCTTTGGACCCAAGTTCAGAAGACAGCAAAAAAAATTCCACATGGCCAGAGGCCCCAGACAAAAAAAAAAAGAGCGAAATATCTCCAACAAAAGAAAGCAACGCTATTCCGTCCAGCCCGAACCACCTCAACACAACTGAAACACATGAAAACGATGACAATTCTACATTATGGAAAGTGAAAGAGTCCCTTCAAGAAGAACTTAAAACTATGAAGGAATTCAAAGAAGCCACAATTTTACAAGTCAAAACAATGAATAACACCATTAAAGAGCTCCAAGCCAAGGTGACCCAGCTTGAACAGGAAAAGGATAAAGGAATGAAAGATCTCCAGGCAGAAAAAAGCAAACTGGAGAAGGAAATGTACAAAACGAACAATACCATTCAAGACATGAAAACAGAAATGGAAACAATAAAGAAAACACAGAGTTAAAAGAGGAAATGGAGAATCAAGAGAAGAGAACAGGAACTACGGATGTGAGTATGAAAAATAGGATGCAAGAGATGGAAGACAGGATCTCAGGCATGGAAGATTCAGTGAAAGAAATCAGTACAACATCCAAAGAAAATGAGAAAGCTAAAAAATCTCTCACCCACAACATCCAAAAAATCAAGGACTCAATGAAAAGACAGAACCTAAGAATTATAGGCATAGAGGAAAGAGAAGACGCCCGACTCCATGGTCCAGGAAATACATACCTTCAACAAAATCATAGAAGAAAACTTCCCAAACCTAAAGAAAGAGATGCCAGTAAAAATCCAAGAGGCTTACAGAACACCAAACAGATTAGATCAGAAAAGAAACTCCTCTTGCCACATAATAATAGAAACTCCAAATGCAGAGAACAAAGAAAGGATATTAAAAGCTATAAGAGAAAAAGGCCAAGTCACATACAATGGCAGACCCATCAGAATCACACCTGACTTCTCCTCAGAAACTTTAAAAGCTAGAAGGGCCTGGATGGATGTCCTACAAGCCCTGAGAGAACATAGGTGTCCAGCCAGACAACTATATCCAGCAAAACTCTCTATCAACATAGAAGGAGAAAACAAGATGTTCCATGAAAAATCAAATTCAAACAATATCTCCTCACAAACCCAGCCCTACAGAAGATCCTAGAAGGAAAATTCCAACACAGAGAAGATAACTACACCCAAGAAAACAGAGGAAATAGAAACCTCCACAGCAACTAAACAAAAAGAAACACAAGACAGCCAGCTTTATCAAAATAATGGGAAATAACAACCCCTGGTCACTAATATCCATCAACATCAATGGACTCAACTCGCCAATAAAAAGACACAGACTTACAGACTGGATCTGTAAACAAAACCCATCTTTTTGCTGTATACAAGAAACACACCTCACTATTGAAGATAAACACTATCTCAGAGTAAAGGGCTGAGAAAAGGTTTTCCAAGCAAATGGACCCAGGAAACAAGCTGGAGTAGCCACTCTAATATCAAACAAAATAGACTTCCAATTGAAGTTAATAAAAAAAAGACAGAGAAGGGCATTACATACTCATTAAAGGAAATATCCACCAAGAGGACATCTCAATATTGAACATCTATGCCCCAAATACAAAGGCACCTACATTTATAAAAGAAACGCTTCTAAAACTTAAATCGCACATCGATCGAAACACTTTAATACTGGGAGACTTCAACACCCCACTCACAACGATGGACAGATCATCAAGACAGAAGCCAAACAGAGAAATAATGAGTCTAACAGAGATCATGAACCAAATGGACCTAACAGATCTCTACAGAACGTTTCACCCAAACACAAAAGAATACACCTTCTTCTCAGCACCTCACGGAACCTTCTCCAAAATCAACCATATAGTTGGACACAAAGATAGCCTCAACGGATACAAGAAAATTGAAATAACACCTTGTATCTTATCAGACCACCATGGAATAAAGCTGGACTTAAATAGCAAAAGAATCAACAGAAAGTCTACACTCACGTGGAAATTGAACAACTCTTTACTAGAGGACCACTGGGTCAGGGAAGAAATAAAGAAGGAAGTCCAAGACTTCTTAAAATCCAATGAAAATGAAGACACAACATACCCAAACATATGTGACACAATGAAAGCTGTGCTACGAGGAAATTTCATAGCATTAAGTGCCTTCAAAAAGAAAATTGTGACTGCTCATAGTAGTGAATTTACAGCTAAACTGGGTGAATTGGAAAAAAAAGAAGCAAACACTCCCAAGAGGAGCAGAAGGCAGGAGATCATCAAACTTAGGGCTGAAATCAACAACTGAGAAACAAAAAGAACTATACAAAGAATCAATGAAACCAAGAGTTGGTTCTTCATGAAAATCAACAAAATAGATAGACCCTTAGCCAAATTAACTAAAAGACAGAGGGAGAAAACACAAATCAACAAAATCAGAAATGAAAAGGGAGAAATAACAACAGACATTGAGGAAATCCAGAGAATATTTGGATCCTACTTTAAAAATCTATAGTCCACCAAATTTGAAAACTTAAGTGAAATGGACAATTTTCTTGATAGATTCCACCTACCGAAGCTAAATCAAGATCAGATAAACAGATTAAACAGCCCTATAACCCCTAAGGAAATAGAAAAAGTCATTAAAAATCTCCCAACCAAAAAAAGCCCAGGGCCATATGGCTTTAGCACGGAATTCTACCGGACATTCAAAGAGGTGCTAACACCAATACTTTTCAAACTCTTTCACAAAATAGAATCTGAAAGAACATTGCCAAACTCATTCTATGAGGCCCCAATCACCCTGATTCCTAAACCACACAAAGACCCAACAAAGAAAGAGAACTTCAGACCAATCTCCCTCATGAACATAGATGCAAAAACACTTAATAAAATACTAGCAAACCGAATTCATGAACACATCAAAAGTATCATACACCATGATCAAGTAGGCTTCATCCCAGTAATGCAGGGATGGTTCAACATATGAAAGTCTACCAATGTCATTCACCATATAAACAAGATGAAAGAAAAAAACACATGATAGCCCCACATCTGACAGAGGGCTAATATCCAAAATCTACAAAGAACTCAAGAAATTAAATGCCAAGAAACCAAATAATCCAATCAAAAAATGGGGGACAGAGCTAAATAGAGAATTCACAAAGGAGGAATCCCTAATGGCTGAGAGACACTTGAAGAAATGCTCACCTTCCTTAATCATCAGAGAAATGCAACTCAAGGCAACTCTGAGATTCCATCTCACACCTGTCAGAATGGCTAAGATCAAAAACTCAAATGACAGCACATGCTGGCGAGGGTGTGGAGAAAGGGGTACCCTACTCCATTGCTGGTGGGAATGCAGGCTTGTGCAACCACTATGGAGGTCAGTGTGGCGATATCTTAGAAAACTTGGAATAGCTCTGCCTCAGGACCCAGCCATACCACTTCTGGGTATACACTCAAATGCCTCTTCACGGAATCATAAGGAAGTTTCCTCATCTATGTTTATAGCAGCCTTATTTGTTTTTTGTTTTGCTTTTTTTTTTTTTTTGGTTTTTCAAGACAGGGTTTCTCTGTGTAGCCCTGGCTGTCCTGGACTCACTTTGTAGACCAGGCTGGCCTCAAACTCGCAAAGATCCGCCTGCCTCTGCCTCCCAAGTGCTGGGATTAAAGGCGTGTGCCACCACTGCCCGGCTAGCAGCCTTATTTGTAATAGCTAGAAACTGGAAACAACCCAGATGTCCCTCAACCGAAGAATGGGTTAAAAAACTGTGGTACATCTACAAAATGGAATATTATTCAGCTATCAGGAAGAATGAAATTATGCAATTTGCAGCCAAATGGATGGAACTAGAAAAGCTCATCCTGAGTGAACTAACCCAGACTCAGAAGGACGCATATGGCATCTATTAACTTATAATAGGATTTTAGCTATATTGTAGAAGCTATCGATACTACAACTAACACACCAAAGGGAACTTGGACATAGACTTCTTATATTTAATTTTTATTTTTTATTTATTTTTATATATTAGTTATATTATTTTTTCTATTTTTTAGTCTTTTTTATGTATTGTCTGCTTATTGATTTGTTTGTTTAGTAGTTCTCTCTCCCGGGCAACGAGACACTTTTCACTGATGGTACTGCTTCGTAGACCCTCAATGAATGAAGAGGCTCTAGGCCCTCAAAAGACCTCTCAACTGAGATGAGGGACTGTTATATAAGGACACCCCACCCCAGAGAAATGGGATGGAAGGGTTAGGAGGTAAAGAAAAAAATGAAATGTGATGTTTCAGCCTTTTACTACTAATTGTCATAAACTGTTTAGGATTATTAAGAAATGCATACTAATGGTTATGCAAGCCGGTCATTCTGTTAGGTACTATGACAGCCTATTATAGTTACGTGCTAAGCTAATCAGAAATAAACCTGCTAAGAGACAAGCAACATCTGCTTACCCTAATAGAAGAGATAGATAGGGCCTCTTCAAAAACCTCAAGACATCTGCAGAATATGGCATTCAAAGATGTTTTCGTAACTTTAGATTTTTTTATATCAAGACATATCAACTCCTGACAGCACCCCCTATTCTCCTCCAAGTAGAAGATGAGCATCGAAGAATCTCCAGTGGGAGATGATTGAATTAGTCGCAAGCCTATCTCTTGGTAGGAAAAGCCCCTTGCTCCAACTGTAGACAGAATGCCATCCAAAAAGGACAAAACCTGGAAGCAGCTAAGTCGACAGCCTAGCTCTGCCAAGACAGGGTAGGTAAGTCCTTCATAACCCCTGCTCTACAATCAATGTCTGTCAGAGAAGCGGGGCCAAATGACTGAAGAGCTATGCTGTAATGTATGGAGAGAAAATGGGAACTGTCCAGGCAGCCACAGGTATGTCATTTCTTAGTTTGGGAAGCTGCAGACCCTGTACTTCCTATAAAATCAGATATATTTATCCCTCTCAGGTCTCTGAAGTGATTGAAGAACAGATAGATAGAGTCTCATAATTAAATTTTGAGTTGTTTAGGAGTCAAGAGAGTGTTATACATCTAAGAAGATACTTTAAAATTGTGTTGCAAGTTAGTATGAATGTTAAGTCAGATATAGAACTTTAAACTCATGGAGATGGTTAGATAGTAGAATGTTAAAGTCAGGTACCAAATACATATGGACTGGACATTGGGAATGTACGTTAAGCCATATAACCCTCATAACTGTGGCCTAATTACCTCTGTTGTACTGTATTGTATTTATTATTATAAGAGAAAGAGCCATTTGTTGGACTGAAAGGGGAAACTGTAGAGGAAAATAAGATATACCTTAAAAGAAAAAATAAAAGGGAAGAGGATGGGGGGTTGAGGGTGGGACTGGAGGGGTAATAGGGAGGGGACTGCGATTGAGATGTAACTTGAAGAAATAAAAAATAAAGGAAAAAAATAAAGAGATTCTTCAAAGTATGACTAGACAGGGTTTCCACAGATGCCATAAGCTTTCAGCAATCCTGTAGTCCTTTTTGATTTTCTCTCACCAAGTTTATGTTCACTACTCTGCACTCACTTTATTTCCATGTGTGTGAATATCACACCTACTTAGAGTCCTAGATTGTCTGGTGTAAGTCAAAGATTAATCATAACAAAGGGTCTATTGCTGAGAATTCCCATTCAGGATGCTTAACTGAAAGTAATTTCTCAAATGACAGGGAGAAACATTTATTTTAAGTCAAGGAAAATATGATTTTATCTTAATATAACTATTATGTCAATATATCTATCTTTTATATATAGAGCTCTAAATACTGTGAGAACGTTGGATTATAACAGAAGGATATGCCATTCTATTTCTTTCCCACTGAATCACTGATAATCTTACTTTCCATATTTTTGGACAATTTTTCAAAGGTGGTATATAGAAGGAAGAGAAAGAACCGATATAATTAAAATATATGTTGTCATTAGGGGTCCATAATCTAATTCAAGACACATTCGTGAGATCAACTGTAATCAGCTATTTTTTATTCATTTGTTTTGGTGTGATCTTGGCAGTGCTTAGAATAGAAACATACTTTGTGAACACTCTAATGACACTTGAGTGTTAATGTTGGGTCAATACTGAGCCACACCCTCAGATCATCTGTTTGAATAGTGTTGGTGATAAATGATCATCTATCAATATATAATAAGAATTATTTTTATTAAGTGGACAACCACTACAACTGTGCTGAACAACAGAAATACTTAGCAAATCTTCAAAAATTATGACTGGCTAGTGTTTAGAATCACATTAACAATGCCAGATAAACTGCAACATTAAGTTAAAATGTTGCCATATTTACTGAATTATTTCTGAAGGAAAATTAGTAGGAACACATAAATAAAATTATGTTTAGGAAAGCTATCACAAGGGAAGACAGAAATCAGCTTAGTATATCCATCTATATTTTTATGCAATGTAATATATAACCACATGTTGTAAGAAATGTCATTCTCAGTTACCAAGAATACATGGATAAAATTATAACATTTTCTGATCACTATATGCAAACTTATGTCTTCCGAAAAATATTAGAGAGATATTATCAAACCTGATTACACACAATACTAGTGACATCTAGTTCAATATTATAGGAGCTATAATAAAATCCTTCAAAAATTCTGCTTATGCAGTGGTGACTTTGTTGAGGGTCATGGAAACAAAATAGCATATCCTTTCTCTCTTGTAGTAACAGCCTTTAGCAGCTAAAGGAGTTTCCACTAAAAACATGTTTAGTTTGAATACATAGCATGCTGTGAGGTATAAAATATTAAATCTAACTTTTTCTTAGTCTTTGATACTTCAATAATGTACACCTCAGATTCATGGTCCACATATAATCTCTATGGTAAATGTCATCATTTGTTTAAGATGGTAAAGCCACAGGAAGCCACTACTCCTAAGCACTGCATTGTTATAATAATCTTCTTGATTGAATAAATATGCCAGAGTCAAAATTTGCTTGAGAGGGTAGGATTTTAAAAAAGTAAATTTGAAGCTTTTTTTTTTCAGAGCAGTAAAATATGCCCTGTTTTTATCCAGTCAAGATGACTTTTTGCATTGTATCACTTCTGTATTTTTTTCCTTTCTCTTTTTTCACTGATGACTAACAGATTACAATGACTTCATTTCCTCTGAAAATCATAGACTTGTTTAAGGTAATTTACAATCACATAATAGCTCTCAAAATATTCCAACCTCAGCTTTATCACCCTTGCTGCCCTTACACCCAATTAAAATAGAACAGGATTTCAATGCTGTAAAATAGGTTGTAAGTGTTACATTTCCATTAGCTACCTTGGGAGTTATTACTTTAATAGAAGAGAGTTCACTCAACAACTTTCTACTGAACATCTTCCACATGATCAGCGCAGTTCTAGGCACTCTGAAGATGTCAGAGAAGGAACTAGATTAAAAGTTGTTTTGTAGATAGCATTTTTCCAATGAGAGGAGCTGGAGTAAGGAAACAAAGAAGATAAAATACATGATATTTCAGGTGTTGGCAGGTTGTATTCAGGAAGTGAGAATAAGGTAATGAAGACAGGAAGTATGTGGTAAGAGAAACCGAGTTGTGTGTGAATTTATAGAGGACATTAAGGAAAATATTTCTCAAATTATATGAGAGCAGAGACATGCAAAAAGGAGATCATAATGCACACATCTTGATAAACTCATTTTAAGGAATGAAAATTATAATAAAGATCTGTAAAAGAAATTCAGGAAACATCAGAAAAACAAGAAAGAGGAAAGCCTAGCTCTGCCCACATAAGTGTATGGAGAGCATGGGGAAGGATAAAATCAGAAAAGTGGCTATATTTTATAACCAGTCAAGGTAAGGTTTTCAAAGCTGAGTGTTAAGGAAATCCACTCAAGTTTGGGAACAAAGGAAGAATAGTATCTAACTTAGAGCGTAAGAGGATCGGGCTACCTTTTCTAGAATGAAGACAGTAAGGAAGTACAGAAATCAGTTCAAAAGGTTTTAAGAAAATCTAAGACCAAGAAAAAGAGTGGTGAGTAGGTAAGTACCAGACTCAGAAAATGGGAAAAAGGAGCATTTATATTTCATTAGTGGACAGAGAGAGACATACAAAAGAAAAAATATTGAAGGTAACTTCATTAAATAGATGATCTGAACACGTATAAGAAAGACATGAGATAAAAATCAAGCACCAAGTAGGCTCAAGGATGATGTTTGAATCCCTCTAAGTGGGGAAATAAAATAGATATCAGAAGTGATGGAGAGCGGGAACTAGACAGGAACATAACATATATACCATTTGAGAGGCTTTATCCAGCAGATAGTGGAAACAGATGCAGGGACCCACAGCCAAACATTAGGTGAAATTCAGAGAGTCTTGAAATAAAGTTAGAGGAAGTCTTGAGGGAACTGGAGGGGTCAAGGACTCCACAAGAAGACCCACATAGACAATTAACTCAGACACAGTGGGGTTCATAGAGACTGAATCACCAACTAAAGAACATGCATGAACCTGTCCTAGGCCCACTATACATATGAAGCTGATGGGGTACTTGGTCCTCAAGTGGATCCCCTAACAATTGGAGAGGTGCCTGTCCCTGACTTGGATGCTGTAGCCTCCCTCTGGATCCCATTTTCCTAGCAAGCTGCCTTGTCTTGCTTCAGTGGAAGAGGAGGCACTTAGTCCTGATGTGATTTGATGTGCCAGAGTGGGTACTGGGTGGGGGGAAGTATGGGGTAAGTGGGTGGGAGAGTGGAACTGGAAAGAGAGGAGAGAGGCAGTGGCAATTGAAATGTAAAATAAATAAATTAATGAAAACCTAGTAAAAGGAATAGTCTATGTAGCAGTTAGAGCTTGAAGTACATTTTAGATTTGAGATGCTTCTTAAACATGTTAAGATGTCCAAGAAATTGTGGAAGAGTCTGGAATTCATTGCCTGAGATGTGGGACTTGGAAGCTCTTGGAGAGAAATCGGTTTAAAAAGGTGATTTAGTGATGCCATTCACGAAGTAGGTAGATACAAATAGCCAGAATTGTCTAATAATGAAGATTATATGTTATCCTGGGAAACGTATGGATAAATGTTTCAAGAAGAGAAAGTGAAACATCCTCTCTGTATAAGAAGACTAAGAACTGATCACTAGGTATAGAAACCTGGAGGACTGTGCTTGCCTGACATGAGTTGGTTTGGGTGTAACAGTGGAAAAGAAAGCAAATTTGAATGGGTTCAGAAGGAAATATGTTCAGAGAAAGTGGACATAGTTGTATAGTCAATGCATCAAAGGACTTTTTTGCTGCAAATAAAAAGAAAGAGAAATTACAATCAAGATAAACTGTACTATAATAATAGTAAGAGAAAAGTTTGGTTGCTGTGTGTGTGTGTGTGTGTGTGTGTGTGTGTGTGTGTGTGTGTGTGT
>CAJQZJ010009649.1:26845642-26874302 GCA_907164525.1 Lophiomys imhausi | reverse complement strand
GTGTGTGTGTGTGTGTGTGTGTGTGTGTGTGTGTGTGTGTGTGTGTGCGTGTGTGTTGTTTTTTTATTTTTATTGAGAAAGTAAAAGGCCCTAATGAAGTAATATTGTAAAGGGCTTTACTGAGCAGAGTTGGAAATAAGAACTTTCCAATTTGAGAAGTATAGTAAAAGTATAGAAATGTAGAAATACCTCTAATTGTAGGAATGTTTTCCATGAGGGAAGAAGAAAATGCATCAGGGAAGTAGATGGGCCCAGTTGTGGGAAATGCAGAATGTTGCCTGAGCAGTATATCCTGTTTAATAATGTAATGGAATATATGAGAACTTAAACAAGTACACATTTTAATGACAAATGACAGAATGCATGCAGGAGGCCTCATTCAAGGTTGAGCATTATGGATGGAAGTGATCATTAGAAAATAATTTATTTTTACAGAGTAGAAATGGAGACCCAGTCAGAAGATAAAATTGGGAGATTTGAGGGGAAAACATATATGCTATAGATATTATGTAATTAAGAAAGAGATTAAAGACAACTAGAAAACTTCTGAGGATTTCAACAGAATAGTGCTATTAACACAGGTAACAGCAGAAGAAACAAACATCACCTGGGCATTTACACTTCTATTTCATGCCAGATTTCCCATACAAATTAACATTGGTCTAAATTAATCCCATGTAAGGAGATCCTCTGAGAACCACAAAAATGAAGATGGAATAAGGCAAAGACTAGAGAAAAGATTAGATTAGAGGGTGTGCCCAATGAATAAAAAAGCAAGTGTGAAGTCATCACTCTTTGAAGAAAGCCAGACTTGGTTTCTTTGTCAGTTGTTAACTGGTTCCCATTTCTAACCTCAGGACTTCTATACTCTTCACACTTAAAGAATTCATCAGGACCTTGTCATTCTGTTTCATATATCTTAGAGTGCATGGATTACTTAGTTTAATTCAAAGGAGAAGACAAATTGAAGAGGTACATGTCTCAGTCATCTAACATAATCCAACACACTGCACCGGCACACAACTAAATGCATAATAATTAAAATGTAAAGTTCTGCTCTCTCAAAGTCAGTTTTAGTTGAGACAAATCTAACTTTTCCTAATTTTTCTGCTATTCCAAGTATGTCAAGGCTCCTTTGGATGACTCATTTAGCATAGGGCACATCCTTTTATCCTTCATTTTGTAGCCCACAGATATGAAAGGAAACAATCAGCTGTTCAGTTTGCTAAGGTTACTTACAGGCTTTAGCTAATTTGAAGACTGTCAAGCTTAGATTGCAGCCAGCAATTTGGGGTTCTCATGTCTAGGGGGAATTTAAAATGGGGCAATTTTAAGACATTTCCATCCTCTACTCATTGGGGCTATAATGTGTAGGATCCACAGGGTTTATATGTGCCTTAATATTATTTTCACAATGGGTTCTTTATCTCCCTCCATGTTTGAATGATGCCATTTTTGTGAATGGAGCCATCACTGTGAGTGATGGGCTACTGAGCTGTCCAGGGAGATCTGAGAAATTGCCCAGCTTCAACAAGGAGGCAGTTTTCCAACTTCTGCTAAAAAAGAAAAGAATCACATGTCTGAACCAAATCAACCATGT
The DNA here is from genome assembly GCA_907164525.1 of Lophiomys imhausi. Lineage (NCBI taxonomy): Eukaryota > Metazoa > Chordata > Mammalia > Rodentia > Muridae > Lophiomys > Lophiomys imhausi. The sequence continues at coordinate 26,872,702 of CAJQZJ010009649.1, read as the reverse complement.
ACGTTTAGGTTCCGGAGAAGAAACTTTTGTTATGTGAGAGACAGAGCATTGTTTTTATCAAGTAGAATTGTTGATGATTTAAGACAGCATGGTTCTATTTGGTGTGTAGTATGCCATTTGTCTTTCCAACATCTATTGCCATTTAAAATGTCACCAGCTTTTTCCCAGTGGTGAGGTAAAACCATGGGAACGGCATTCAAGCCACTACACAAAGAACAAGCCAATTTTAACAAATTCATAATTAAAACCCAGCCAAATCTCTCCTTGAACTGCCAAAGTCCTTCCTCTGTATTTTCCAATTAAATACCCCTTCTGTGAGGAGTCAGGCTTTTAGAGATGCCAAAACTGAATCACTAATGTCTTTATAACAATGAGGCCTTCCTGTTCTGATACCATTTTAAAATACTTTAATACCATTGGCTTTCAAGAACATTTGTAGGTGTAATTCACCCATCTGATCCTTCAGTATATATTTATTGAAAGATCACTTGTAACCGAACTTTTAAATTATTATTTAACACTTATTTATTTATTACTAAATTCACTTATAACAAACACCAACAATTTCTTAACTATTAATCCTATAAATTCCTACAACCCCTTTAACCTATCCATTAAACCTATTGATAATTATAACAACTACTTTCATAACCTTTTAGAATGATACAGTCTCTGGGGCAGGTCCTCAGTTGTCAGGAATATAGTCTTTGTTGTAGATTCTTTAACACACTTAGCAGTCCTTTTTCTGGATCTCTCAGATGCAGGTTCATCAGGGTAAGTTGGTTATTGCAGTCTCACCTTAAATAAGGCTTGATGCTTTCTTCTCTGTGGGAGACCCCAGCCATCTGCAGGCCAACTTACTTTTTTTGAATCAGGAACTCAGCTGCTCTGCCTCAGTCCTTAAAGCCAGGCACAATTTCTTTTAGGCCACTGTTCGGACAGATCAAACCCCTCTAGGCAAAAGCTGAGCCACGGGGTTTAGTCCTTGGCCTTTTGGTGTCTTGCTCAGGCTTTCTTTGTTCACCAGCTTCTTTCTGCTTCAGGGAAATCTGGCCATCAAATGATGGCCAGCACTTTTTTCAGCAGGACTCTTGGAGCTCTCTAGCATCAGGGGCCTCTTCTCTTTCTGGGCTCCATGCACTGTCCTCAAATAGGAGGAACTCTGTTTCAGCTTAATTTGGGCTCCGCCCACTTAGCAGCTGAAAACAATGTCAGGCCAGATACTTTGTTTCTTCAAGTCTATTGAGTCTTTCCTGTTTTTCCTGACTTCAACCTTGTTTTTCAGTCTATTAAGTCTTTCCTGTTTTTCCTGACTTCAACCTTGTTTTTTAGTCTATTAAGTCTCCTGTTTGTTTCCTGTTTTTAGTCCACATGCTGATAATGTTCTTCATGCCCCGAATTAAGAGACAGTATCAGAAACCCCTATATATTTTCTAAATCTAATTTATCTAACCCCTACAATCACTACCTATCAAAACTGTTCTAGCCTCAGAATGAATCAGAGAACAGCATAATGCCTTTGTGGGGATATTGGTATTCTAAACAGGGAAGCAAACAATACACAAATAAGTACAGGGGAATTAAATATTAAATTGCTAAATGGTAGGAAGGATAATAGAGAAAGGAAATGATGATAGGGTTTCAACATCATTAAAAAAAAAAAAAAACCTACAAAAGGCCTCACTGAAAAGAGACATCAAAATCTGACCAAGGCTCTGGAGTGGCCCTAGACTTCCCTTCATATTGATGCTTTTTAATTTGTTGTCAGTTTTGCACAATTAGGAATTTTAATCCAAACTTGCTTTCTGACTCCTGCCATGTCTATGCGAATCTCCCCCATACTTTCCTTCATTCTGTCAGGTTGTTTTGGAGTGATCAGTGACCTACTTAGGACAATTTGAGGATCATTTATCTTGGGATTTGTGGCATAGATTTATGTGATTTGCATTTCTTTTTTGTTTAAACCACAGAACAGAAATCCAAGTGTATTCCTCCTACCCAACATGCTGAATCGGAGCAGCAGACACTTCTCTTACAATAGTGTGTCATAACATTTCAGTTTGTTTTAGCTCATAGATTTTATGTGTTTTGCTTTCTTACCCTAAATAATCACTTTTTAATCCAGTTTTTGTACTCTCTTATTTCAAATGGACTTTCCAATTTTTATAAGTTTAAGACTTATCACTCCCTTTGAAAATCAGACCAGGGAACATACTTGGTATATTCATGGTTTTATTTTGGAAATGTCCTTCTGGTTTCTGTATTGAAGGTGGAAAAATTGGATGTTGAGAACTAGCTAGGAGACTACTTCAAATACTGAGGAAAGAAATAATATATCTTGGAGTTGAGTTGAGAAATATAAACATTGCTCAATCTTGGATACATTTAAATGTATTTTAACAGGATTTGTTAATGGTTGGATGTAAAATCTGAGAGAATTTATAAGTGGCTCCAAGATTTTTTGACTTAGAAATTGTAGCAAATAGTAACACTGTGCTTTGAAATGGAAAACACCAAGGGGAATAAGAGGGTCAGATTAAACTCAGAAATTTGTATGCATAAAATATCAAGCTGATTCAGGTGGCATGCACCTTTAATCCCAGCACTTCGGAAGCAGAGACAGGCTGATGTCTAAGATTTTGAGGCTAGCCTGACCTATATAGTAAGTTGCAAGAAATGATTGTAGATATTAGTTGTGTAAATTTTAGTCATCGATTCCTATTTAAAGGAGTGAAATGAGTCAAGATATTCAGTGTGGTAAGAATTGAAGCAAAGTGTAAGGCACATGGTCAAGGAGGTGTTACTCTTTTTTTAATTTTATGTTTATTTCATAACTTCAAGTTACATCTGCAACACAGTGCCCTCCTTCCACCTCTCCCGGTATCACTCTCCCACCCTCTATCCCCTCTTCCTCCTATCCTACTCCTCTGGAGTGGAGTGTCCCTACATATCAGTCCCCCGCCCCAGTTCAGCAGTCATATGAGGGCTAAGAACTTTCTCGTGTACTGGGGGCATACATGGCAGCACTTCTAGGGCAAAGTGTCCCATTAACAGGTAACAAAGTCTATGCTCCTGTTCCATTCAGTGTGTTGGTTGTAGGATAGTTATCTTGTACTATATGGCTAAAATCCAATTATAAGTGAATAGATGCCATGTGGATCCTTCTGAGTCTGGGTAAGATCACTCATGATGAGCTTTTCTAGTTCCATCCATTTGGCTGCAAATTGTATGATTTTCTTGTTTCTGATAGCTGAGTAGTATTCCATTGTGTAAATGTACCAGTTATTTTTTTTTAATCCATTCCTCCGTTGAGGGACATTTGGGTTGTTTCCAGTTTCTAGCTATTAAAAATAATATATATGGAATATATATATATCATATATATGATATATATATATGGAATATATATATTCCAATAAAAAATGGGGAACAGAGCTAAACCAAGAATTCACAAAGGAGGAATCTCTAAAGACCGAGAGACACTTGAAGAAATGCTCACCTTCCTTAATCATCAGAGAAATGCAACTCAAAACAACTGTGAGATTCCTTCTCACACCTGTCAGAATGTCTAAGATCAAAAACTCAAATGACAGCACATGCTGTCGAGGCTGTAGAGAAAGGGCAACACTTCTCCACAGCTGGTGGGGGTGCAAACTTGAACAACCACTCTGGAAATCAGTCTGGTGATATCTTAGAAAACTTGGAATAGCTCTACCTCAAGACACAGCCATATCACTTCTGGGTATACATCCAAATGATTCCTCACCAAACCACAAGGACATCCCATCTATGTTCATGGATGCATTACTCTTTATCAGCACTAAGTTTCCTGACTTGGAGAGCAGTGCCTCTGTCATAGCAAGATTCTATGAGACTTGTAATTGTAATAAAGAAGTCTCCTGAATGTTGTAGAAAGAGTTGGATTGCTGCTGTGTTTGACAATGAACAGTTGAATACTGTATTTCTCTCATTATTCAAATAAGTTGTATTAAAAACCAATAAATTAAAATGCACCATCTAATATGGCTTACTGAATTTTATAAATTGGCCTTTGAAAATATAAATGTCTATATCAGAGAATATGTTAGTAAGTCAAATCACCTAGAGTAAGATATAGTATCTCTCAAAGTAGAAATAGGTTTCCATTGTGCCAGCAAAATATCTTAGTAATAAATTAATCATTGGCTTGTCCTAAAAAAAACATTGCTACAAGCTTGACCTGAAGGAGCTATTGAAAATCTGATTGGAATAGCACAGGACTGGAAAAACCCTTTTGAGAAAATGACCCTGTCTGGAATCACCTCTATTCTTAGTGGAATTTGGTATAAATGGCTTACAAGTGCCCTTAACATGATGCAGTTCAAAAGTCATCAGCTGTTTCACATCAGATTGGAAATGGGCTCGCTAGGACTTTAAGACCCAAAAACGTTCAAGCACCAAAGACTAAAAGGCCTCATAAAGCTAAATAATACAATAAGATCTCCAAGAGGAAGATAAATATGATTCTGATGTCTCTTGGCAGTAACATATCTGTCATTATTACTGAATGCAGAATTCAATGTGGGGATGAAGAATAAAAATGGATATTACCATTTGAGAGTTGAAAGATACTAAACTGAAACAAGACTCATGTAATAAAATTACCTGAGGAAAAACAGAACACACCAAAAGATGGATCAAGTGAGTCTTTACAAGGCAGTCACAGCCTGATGAGCATTTCAGGGGTAGGGGGAACCATGGAACGATAAATTAAATTTTAAGGCTGTCACCCAGAGGGATTGCTTTGGCGTTGAGACATTGCCCTGTGCTCACTTATGCGAATCTCTGTAGTTTGTTTCTGTGTGCAGCAAAGGCTTTAGGACTTTGCTTTACTCATTGATATGACTCACTTCTTTATTCTTTCAGGTTATTCCACAAAAGATGTTTGGTAACTATAGAAAATCCAGCCAGTAGGAAAACAAGAGACTATTTTCTTAGTGGGAAATCCTAAGGAAACTCAACTGCTTCAGAATTGCAAGCACTTCTTTCCCCTATATGAATCTCCACAGCTTTGATCAAGTCTACTGCACAGAAGAGATCAATAATCCAATAAAAATAATGCATATTATTTACCTTTGTTAACTTCCTTAAAAAGAATGGAATAAGGAAAAAAGGGTCTTCTTTTTAAAAATCATATTTTTAACCGACAAACTGATGGCTCACTTAAATGTGTGCATATTTCCATGCCAAAAGGAAATTCAAACCACATGTCAAAGCCTTTTGGAAGATAGGAATGTATATGAAACATTACTGCATCCCCAGCAAAATTTTTCCAAATAAATGGACTGGATAACATTTTTTAAAAAGTTTATTTATTCATTTTACATCCCTATCATAGCCTGTTCCCTCCTCCTCTGGGTTACGACCTCTAGCTCCCCTCCTCTTACACTCTCCCCTTCTCCCCAGAAAAAGAGAACCCACCTATTCCACCCCAGCACATCTTGTTGCTTCAGGACTGAATACATCTTCCACTGAGGCCATGCACCACAGCTCCATTAGGGGGGACTTGATCAAAAATCAGGCATCAGAGTCTATGTCAGAGACAGCCCCATTCTACCTGCTGTGGAACCCACATGATGACCAAGCTCTCTATGGGGTAAACAGGTTTTACGGGCCTAGGTCCAGTTAATGCATGCTCTTTTCTTGGTGGTTCCGTGTCTGTGAGCCTCTGTGGGCCTAGGTTAGTTCTCTCTGCTGGTCTCTTGTGGAGTTCTTGTCTCCTCTGCATCTTTCTATCCTTCCCTCGTTCTTCCTCCAGAAACCCAGCACTCCTCCTAATGTTTGGCATTGAGTCTCATCCTCTGTTTGGATCCTCTGCAGCATGGAGGTTCTCAGATGACAGTTACATTATGTTTCTGTCTGTAAGCATGGCAGAGTATCTTAATAGTGACAGGCGTTGACTCTCTCCCTTGGGGTAGGTCTTAGTTTGGGCCCATAATTAGTTGGAAATTCCATCAATTTCTGGTATATCTTTATCTCTGCAGTTCTTATATACAGAGTAACTTTTGGATTGAAGTTTTTGTGGGTTGGTTGGTAATCCCCTCCCTCCCCTGGAGGTCCTAGCTAGTAAGAAGGAAGTATCTTTAGTGCCCATATCCCCCACTGCTAGGTGTCCCAGATAGAGTCACCATCATATCCTCCCAGGGGCCTACCCTGTTTCTGGCCTCCAACCTGTCTCAGAGATGCTTCTGCCCAGTTTCCTATCTTTCTCCCTGCCTTCTCGCCTCCTGACCTTGATCTTCCCACAATTGATCCTCTCCTGTCCCTGTTTCTCCCTCTCCTACCCAGTTCCTTCACTTTATCCACTTCCACTCTCTATTCTGTTGCCCCTTCTGAGTATGATTAAAGTATCCTCCCCTGGGCCCTCTTAGTTACTTAGCTTCTTTGGGTATGTGGATTATGGTATGGTTATCCTGTACTATATGGATAGTGTCCACTGATGAGTGAGTACATGCCAAGTGTATCTTTCTGGGACTGGGTTATCTCACTCAGGATGATCTTTTCTAGTTCTATCCATTTGGCTGTGAAATTCATGATTTCTTTGTTTTTAATACCTGAGTAAGATTCCATTATGTAAATGTACCATATTTTATTTATCCATTCTTCAGCTGAGGGACATATAGGTTGTCCAATTTCTGACTATTATGAACAAAGTTGCTATGAACATAGTTGAACAAATGTCCTTGTGGTATGGTGGGGCATCTTTTGGGTATATACCCATGAGTGTTATAGCTGGATCTTGGGGAGCAACTATTCTCAATTTTCTGAGATATCACCAGATTTATTTCCAAAGTGGTACTAGAAGTTTTTACTCCCACCAGTAATGGAGGAGTATTCCTCTTTCTCCACATCCTCACCAGCAATGTGCTGTCCCTTTGAGTTTTGACTTAGCCATTCTGATGTGTGTGAGATGGAATCTCAGAGTTGTTTTGAGTTGAATTTTCCTGATGACTAAGGATGTTGAGCATTTATTTAAGTATTTCTCAGCCATTTGAGATGCTTCTGTTGAGAATTCTCAGTTTAGCTCTATCCTCCATTTTTTAATTGGGTTATTTGGTTTCTTGGCATTTAATTTCTTGAGTTCTTTGTAAATTATGGATATCAGCCCTCTGTCAGATGTGCAGTTGATAAAGATCTTTTCTCAATATGTAGGTTGCTGTTTTGTTCAAATGACAGTGTCCTTTGCCTTACAGAAGCTTTTCAGTTTCATGAGGTACCATTTATTATTTGTCTTAGAGTCTCTGAACTATTGGTATTCTGTTCAGGAAGTTGTCACCTGTGCCAATGAGTTCAAGGCTATTCTCCACTTTATCTTCTAATATATGTTTCATAATGATAAAATGCAAGATTAAACATGTTTATTGTAAAAACACCATTAGATATTAATTCTTTAATTTTAAATTTAAAAATGTATACAGTCAGACATATTTTGAGAGCAAAATGTTGAAGATGAATAAGAATTGGATTTATTCAACTGATTGAATAATGTTATGAAAAAACAGTGATGAGGTGGTAACACTTTATTTACATCTTAAACTAACATCTTTCTTGTTCAGATTCTGTGACTCATCTTAATTCTACTTCCATACTGAAAATTGGCTGAAGCTTTCAAATTGACTAATCTACTGGGATCAGTCTGTCAATCTCCCTCATGCAGACATGGCTATTAAGGGAGGAAAGTCTTTACAGTAGAGAGTGTGATATTTATTCCAAGGAAGACCACACTGAGTTTAGAACTACACATGCAGCCAAAAGAGTAATTTTCCTGGTATATATTGTAAACAACAGCAAACTGTCCTTTGAATTATTTTCTTGGATTTAGTGTAATTGTCCATAATATATGATACTTAATTCAGTTGAGAAACATATTTATCAATGCAAGGGAACAAATTCTCAATGGTGATCTTGCCATTATGGGGCCATCCTCTAGAAAGCATAAATATTGTCCTTCCAGTTACTAATGGCATCCAACTTACTTCAACACTAGTCAGCAACTTTAAGAGTGGTCTCACATTCAGAGTCTGGTAGACCTGTATATTTTAGTTCTCTCACTCTCTCTGTGTTGTTGTATTCTATACCATTTGTTGACTATCACATGGTAAGAAACATGTTGGAAAATTCTCTTTTGGCAATCACCAGTAGTCCTTGAAGTAGGTCAATTAATCTATGAATCATAAAGCATATAAAGAGTTGGGATCTATTTCCTGACACACTAGCCCATAAAGATCTGTTATTCAACTGTTTTTATTTGAAAGCACAGCAAAGTAGTAGAAGAGGAATAGAATAGTTCCATATTTTGGTGCTTTTATAATATTTAGTTTAGAAATGTTGTATTTTTATTGTTGGCAATTCCAAATAAACAGTTCAATACAGATCTAGATTAGATGTTTGGAAAATTGATCAGATCTGTATATTAGTGTATGGAAGTTATCAGGACTAAAGTTATATATCACACAAATGATTTAAAATGCATGTCTCAAGGTGTGGCATGGCTTTTCATAACCTATCTTGACACTGGCCTCTATATGCTGTGCACTTTATTTAGCATAGAATTTTAAAATATGTTTTAAAAGGTTTTCATGCACCCTCAAATATATCTTTATAGATACACAAAAATATCTACAAAAATTCTGAGGTATAGGATTCTCATCTTTCTTTAGATACGAGGAGCAGAGAAGTATCAAAGGAACTTGTCATGCTAAATATAGACTTCAAACCACTTTGTCTTAGCAGAAGATGTCAGATTTGAAAAAGGAATTGTAAATGTTTCTAATATGCTCTTGTACCCAGGTCACCAATAGATGAGGGAAATTGGACTGCTGCAGGGTAAGGAAGTGATTGTGACAGGTCTTCAACCTTCCACATGTAGAACTTGACCCTAGGACACATAGCTGATAGTAATGCCTCATCAGTTTTACTGTGTACACACAAAGTAGAGGGTCATTTGTGCTGACTGAATTGATACTTTCCTCCATGACAAATGAGATTCAGGCCAAAAATTGTTATTGTCTTACTGGATACAAGACAATTGACCAGTAGTTAATAAGATGAATCTCAGTATTAAGACATCCTTAGTAGACATCACCCTTTAAAATTTGTGTCTCAACGAGAAAATACACCATTTATCCCATTTTTCCCTTAAATCCAATTTTCTCCTGCAAACCCTATCACACCTTCTCTCTGATGGAAGCTTTGTGTATTTTGGAATCAGCAAATGATAATGATAATAATAATAATAACAACAAATTCTGTATTAAAGTAAAAAAATTCAAAGACAATGCAATACAATGCAATATGGTTAGTTTTTTATTATTTTAATTAAACATTGTTAGTAATTTCAACACATAAAACAAATAGGGAACCTCAGTCGACAGTCAGCTCTCTTGGCCTTGTGCAGCCTACAGATACACTTGTGGAAATCCCACGGGGCTCTTTGTCACACAATAAAAGTTTTATTTTTCTTTCATTCTATTTTTTTTTTTTGCTAATCCAAACTTCCATGTGACCTGTAAATTATTTATCTCAAATACCCTGGATAGATGGACAGCCAACATCGTGCAAGACCCTCCAGGGACATACCTTGTAAGGTCATACCTTGTCAAAGGTTTTCTCTGTGTGTAATCAGATTACTTCCTCTAGTAATTCATTGCCGACAAGGCAGGTTTTTTTTTTTTTCTCTTAAAAATTCTGTGCATGCCTGAGACAACTCAGGTTGTTTAGTCAGGCATGATTTCCACAAATAAAACCACATAGACGTTCCTTCAACAGATTCTCCTGGCTGATTTGTTCAGTGAACCCACTTCTACATACAGGTCAGTTGTTAATAGGCTTTGGAAAGGGCCCATCTGTACAGAAATGGAAGCTTTGTTCTCTAAATAGAAATTCTGGGCAACATCAGAATCTCATGAATCTTCTTTGACTTCATAGGATGTATATAAAACTGTACTCCAAGTGAGTCACCTGTCCTTCACGGCTGAGCTCTGTGCATGGCATTCAGATCGTGGCTGCTACCATTGTGTATCACTGCTAAATGCTGGGCTGTGAATTCGTGGCCTCCAGTCTCTTCTCTCTCACATTGGCTTTGCCTTTTATCCTCTTTTATCTCTTTATCATGATAGCTATCACTATTTTTCCACAAGGAACCTGTGTAATCATAATCTGTCCTTGAGATGCTGGATAATGTCATTGTTAGGTCCAATAGTGTGAAACTATAATCAAAAAAGACTTACACAGGTTGGTGGCAGTGGACACTACTTTTTGGTGATTGCACTTTTCTAATGTGGACCATTATGAGATCATCACTCTACTTATGCACAGAGAACATGTCTTCCTGTTGAGTATGGACTTAGACTCACTTCTGGCTCATCTTAACAAGGATTGATTCTGGGAAGCTTATTATGAGGTAGTCAGACATAATGAGAATTGAGATAGTGGCAGATTGAAATAAGTAAGCTTATTGTGCACATATCTTCAGTTGTACTCCCGGTGTATTGGGTAAGATATTTTTTCAGAAGAACATACCAGTTTGCTACTGTATAAAACAGCTCATATTTAGCTTGAGCAATAAATATGGTAGAAATATTGAATATGGACTCTTTTTTGAAGGCTTAACACTTTGTGTGAGGTTTTCACATTTAGTACCTTGTTTTACATCTAACTTCAGCATCCCAGAATTTACCTTAAACAAAAATATCATCATAACTCAAGTGATCACATCTTATTTAAAAAACTCAATTACCTGAAGTTTTTCTCTTTTTTTTCTTGTTGAATATCTCTCATACAATACATCTCTACCACAGTTTCCTCACCATCCACTTCTCCAAGCTTCTCACTACCTCCCCTGTCCTCCAGATCCACTCTCCCTCCATTGCCTCTCCAGAAAAGAGTAGGCCCCATGAGATGACAACCAAACAGGAGAAAAGACAATGCAATAAAATTAGGCAAAAGATCTCATATTGAGTCTGGACAAGGCAACCCAGTAGGAGAAAAGAGTCCCAAAAGCAAGCTAAAGAATCAGAGATATGCATTCTTCCACTGTTAGGCGTACCACAAAACATCAATCTAACAACCATAGCATGTACCTGCAATTTAACAGAAAATTTTGAGTGCCAGGATCATAACAAAAACCATGTCCATCTTACAGGACTAAATGAACCTTCAGAGATTCAATGAAAAAGATTTAGAACCCTCAGATCATTTTGCCTCTCTCTCCCTAATTGTGCTTGGTGATACAAAATTAGAAATGAAAACCTGCACTCTGAGATTATATCTCATAGTCTCACAAACTATTTTCCAACGATTTCCTCCTCTTCTCCACTCTTCCCTGTTCATCTCAGCCAGTGCAGAGGTGATGAAGACCATACTGTTCAGATAGTTCAAACTGCCCACTCTTCTGTTTACTTTTATGAGACAATCTGAATAGTAATAATAAACAATCGGAGCATTTGTTCCTATCAACTCATGCCTATTCGTAAGTCTTCAGGGCTCAGATTCCCAACTAATCTGTCCGTTTTTGTGTGGGCTCCTCTGATTGTCTTCCTTGTCTTTGTTTGATAATGATTAATATGGTAAGACAGAGACTGGCTAATACTGCCTGTCTTCAGAGGCAACTCAACACACTAACTTCCTTGGCAGTCTCCTGACATGTTGGGACCTGAGGAGACCAAGTGCAAATGGAGGTGTGAAATTCTGGGAAATATGGGGTCTGCTATTCTAGAAAACCCAAAAGAAGCAGACACATGGACATTGGAGCTCAATTTTAATCTAGCTTGGAGAAAGTGTCTTACTCCAAACACTAAAATCTTTTAATTTTTTTTTCTTTAGCGGAAAAGACACCGATTCCACAGGTCACTGAGATAATGGTTGTTACTACTTCTTTTCTTTGATTTTATACTTATGAAATTTAACATCTGGCTTTCAGCGAGAGTAAGACTTACTTGGAATGAAAGCCTGTGACTATTGTTTCCCCTTAGAAAAGGATTGGATTAGAACGAGAACTTAGAAGAATCAGTAGGATATAATGAATGTCTCATTAACGTAAAGACTATATAACACATTGACCAGTGTTATCATGCTTTTTTTGGAATTAAACTCAACACTAGATATTTTGTTATGCAAGATATTTCATATATATGTGTATGTATGTGTATGCACATACATACACATATATAAACACATACATGTGCACATACAACACACATTATTGTGCTTAACTTTTTCAAGATTTTAAGATCAAAATGCCCTTTAAAAGATTTATGAGGTAAGTTTTATCAGTGGAATGAATGTGATCCAGCCTAAGGCAAGCTTGTTTTTCTTTTTCTTTTTTTTTTTGACTTTTTTTAAAATTTATTTTTTATTTCTTCAAGTTACATCTGAATCACAATCCCCTCCCTACTCCCCACTCCAGTCCCACCCTCCCACCCTCTTCCCCCTCAACCCCCCGTCCTCTACCCTTTTTTTTTTTAGTTTAAGGTATATCTTTTTCCCCCCAACAGCTCCCCCTTTCAGTCCAACGAATGGTTCTTTCTCTTATAACAATAAATACAATACAAAACAACAGAAATAAATAGGCCACAATTATGAGAGTTATATGGCTTAGCACACATTCCCAATGTCCAGTCCATATATATTTGGCACCTGACTTTAACATTCTACTGTCTAACCATATCCATGAGTTTAAGGTTCTATATCTAACTCAGCTTTCATACTAGCTTGCATCACAATTTTAAAAACATCTTCTTAGATCCAGAACAGAATAAATATAAGACTTTAAAGCACCAGGCACCCAGTCTGTGGCTTAAAGCACTTTCCCAGTCTGTACTGGGAAAGACAAAACCTGGGTATAGGGCAGTGTAAGTGAAAGTCTTCTTTGTGCAAGAATTCCTGGTCTCTCAGTAGTGCCAGTTTTCAGACATGTCCTCAATTGTGTCCTTTAGGGTCTAGTGACATGGCCCAACTCTGTGACCATGTTCTGCTTTTCTTTCTAGGTCTCTGATGATGCTGTGGTGAGTTCCTTTTAAGTTCAGATTATCAGAAAATAACTCATTCCACTTGGGGAATGTATTCAATATTTTGAACGTTATTTAACAAAGTGCATGCTTTTGTAAATGGTGTCTGCTCAGTTTCCACTTGAGTGTCTTCTATACCATAACAGGTCATTAAAAAGTCTACTTCTGAGTGTTTTCAATCTCAGCTCAACAAATAGCTGCATTAATGAAGAACATTTAATTCCAACCTATAATTAAATTTGTCATTCTGAAATTTAAAAAGTTCTCTCTTTTTTTAGGATAACCTTTATTGTGAATATTTCAAAGCTCTCCTAAACCATCTATCTTCCAAATTATACACCATGCACATGTTTTCACAACACCTTTCTTCTACAAACAATTAGTACTGTTTTAATTGTAGAGCTCTAAAAGAGAGTCCTCTTAGGTATTGGTTAATTAAAAAAATATTCATTGGGAAGATGAATGTTTATATAGTTTAGAACCACATTAGAAAACATACCACCTAGCCGGGCGGTGGTGGCGCACGCCTTTAATCCCAGCACTTGGGAGGCAGAGGCAGGCGGATCTTTGCGAGTTCAAGGCCAGCCTGGTCTACAAAGCGAGTCCAGGACAGCCAGAGCTGTTAAACAGAGAAACCCTGTCTCAAAAAACCAAAAAAAAAAAAAAAAAACATACCACCTCACCCTTTAGTTGAGAAAATAATAGCTTTATTTGTCCATGTCGTAGTTTAGATTTTATCATTGTATATGGAAAAAACCATAAACTACCTTTATATTGCTATATCAGCCATAAATTGTGATATTAAAACTTCAAACCTATTGTCTAGCTAATAATTCTAAAAGCAAAACCACGTTCTGGTCTGCTTTTCTTACCTCAAAAAATCATAGGCACAATTCACTCAGTATTTATCATGGTCCTCATGTACTGTGCCTACTGCTCTTCAGAAAAGCATAGCAAATCATAGCACAACTAGCCAGTGTACAAAAAAGAAGAATCCAAAAAGGCTTTGGTGATTCATCAAGAAGAGTATGGTGAGCCAGCAGGCAGCCTGAAACTCAAATCATTCTGCAGCCTGCAGCTGAGTGACTATCTGCTAAAGAACCCGACTCACTTCCGTATGAACTCTCCTGCTCTCTCTTGTCTTCTCTGTCTCAGTTTTCAAGCTCCTCCCTCTGTGTAGGATCATCATCACATGCACACTCAAGCACCTTTTACATGTGTATAAACCAGGGCAAATAAAGGCAGTAAATGGAGAATAATTTTTATCTCAAACAAACGAAGAAAATATTTTCATTGTTTCTTTATCACCTCTTTGAGAGTTTTTTCTTTTTAAGATAGGATCTCATTTGGCTCAAACTGACCTCAATCTTGCTACGTCACAAGGATGACTTTGAACTTTTGATTTGTTTGTCTCTGCTTCCTGAGTGTTGGAATTATGCAGGTGTATGCTTTCCCATCAGGTTTATATAATGCTGTAAACTAAATCCAAAGCATCAATCATGCAAACGAAATACTCTATGAACTAAGTTATAATCCAAACCCATGTGTGGGAATTTTAACCATCAAATTTAAATATGGCTAATTGAGCAACCTGAAGGAATTCCTTCAGTATAAGAAAAATTAATAAAATATTATTCTAGTACTCATGGAGCTTAGAGTTTAATAAGGCACAAAACTGATACACAAGAAATGAACAGTAAATAGTAAGAGTTTAAATTCTGGAACTTCTAGGTAATTCTAGAACTCCAGGTTTATCAGCTGTGTTTCTGACTCTACAGTTCTGAAGATGCTGTGATGCTAGACCCTTTATTCTCCTTTCAGGACACAAAGCAGCATATCTCTAGCTGCCTACAGTGGTAGCTGCCGTCTGTTACTGATTCCAATTCTAGGTAACCTCTAGCTGAAAAGATGCTCACACACATAACCATGCTTCCTTCTCAAAGACAGCCTAAATCACAGGAATGACTCATGTTTGGTTGTAGGAATAAATACCAAAGAATATTGAATGCCTGTGCTTTTCAGATCATTCCAAAGGATTGTACTAGCAGTAGATGTCCTTGGGATTGATTACACATTTATAACAACTACATTTCAATTCAGCTGTTTCAGTATCTCATGTCTTCCTTTTTGGTGATGCTGTCCTTATTTTATCCTAAAAAGTTGCTTCCAATGTCATTGCCCAGTAAATACATTATGAATCCCAATCTTAACACCAATCTTAAAGTGGAACCCAGCCTGTGACATTGTCCCATCCTATTCCTCTCCTTTTCCCACATTTCTTCTGTGATTTACACCAGAATTAACTGATAATACCAAGCTCACCATAGCCCCACCTACCCCTAACTCCCAGTTTTTACCTTCTGTGGTCTTCTTTGGAAATCTCAACTTTAGTTTTCACACGGGATTCTTTTGACACTTTAATTTACCTCCCTTATTTACTTTTCAATTATGAATCTTTTTAAGTCAGTTCTTCAAACAGATTGATGAAATAGATAACTTTTTAAAAGATTTTTTTATTATGTATGTAGTGTTCTGTCTGCATGCATGTCTGCAGGCCAGAAGAGGGCACCAGATCCCATTATAGATGGTTGTGAGCCACTATGTGGTTGCTGGGAATTGAACTCAGAACCTCTGGAAGAGCAGCCAGTGCTCTTAAACTCTGAGCCATCTCTCCAGCCCCCTCAATTATAAATCTCAATATCCACATATTAGTTATTTATAGACTTCCCAGTTGTTCTCACTAAGCACTGGCCACAAGGAATATACTTGGTAAGACAGTGCTTAATTCTCAAGACAAAGGTGGTGCAACGGAACTTCCATCTACTTTCACTAGGACAGTTAGATGAAATTAATAGTGCATGGGTTTACTGCATGCTCTGAAAGCTTATTTACAATGGACTTGATGTATTAACCAGAAGATTCACAATGTGAAAGTCCAAGAGAAAAGTGAAAATCAAACAGAAAAGTAGAATGCAACCAATGAAAATAGAAGAATCCACAGAGATAACAAAAGCCAAAATGAGATCTGTACCTGTGATGAATTTAAAATATGACTCCTGAATTCTTGACATGAACAGCTCTGGTAAATGTATCTTGAGGTACACTGTAGGATCAATAGAATTTTCCTCTAGTATCTGTACAAAGCTCTTAAATTAGTGTTCTCTGTGTATATTGTTAATGTACTAAGATCTTTTTTCTCATTTCATGTATGTGTTTGAGTAGTAGTAGTAGTAGTTGTTGTTGTTAATCAATGGTAGACAGATCACTATTATCTATTATGACATGCCCTGGTTAGTTTTTGTCAACTTGACAGAAACTATAGTCACCAGGGAAGAGGAAACTCAATTGAGGAGTTGCCTCCATTGGATTAGTTTTTGATTATATGAGTGACATACTTTCTCAATTGCTAATTGATGGTGAAAGCATTAGCCTACTGTGGGTGGTACAATCCTTAGGCTGATGGGCTTGGCTATGTATGAAAGGTATCTGAGTAATCCTGAGGGAACAAGCCAGTAAGCAACTTTCTGCCAAGGTCTCTGTTTCAGTTCTTGCCTCCAGGTTCATGGCTGAAGTTCCAGTCCTGCCTTATAACCTGAAATGAATTCTATCCTATCTCAAGTTGTTCATGGTCAGTGTTCTATCACAGAAAAAAAAAAAGAATGAAAAAAGCAAACTGTATGATATTTACCTATGAGTTTAAAGCCTAAACAGAAGATTTTGTGAGAAATCAGAATAAGAATTGTGCCTTACTGCCATGATCATGCCAATCAGTGATGTCAAGTCAAGTTTCACTAGTTATATTTTTTTAAATTCATTTGCTTATTTGAAAAGGAAGAGATACAAACTTATCCAGTATCTACTGAGAACCAGATCTTCTCTTCCTATAAGGTGGTTTAGTTGTTATGTACATCTACATGTTTTCTTTTTTAATGTTTATTTATTACTTCAGGTTACATCTCCATCACAGTACCCTCTTTCCATCCCTCTTACCCTCTACCCCCATCCCTTCCATCCCACTCCTCTGGAGTGGAGTGTCCCTACATATCAGTCCCCCACCGCAGTTCAGCAGTCATATGAGGGCCAAGAGCCTCCTCATACACTGGGGGCCTACAAGGCATTGTAGGTAACAAAGTCTATGTTCCTGTTCTCTTTGGTGCATTGTTTGTAGTATAATTATCCTGTATATATGGCTAAAATCCGATTATAAGTGAATGGATGCCATGTGCATCCTTCGGAATCTGGGTTAGCTCACTCAGAATGAGCTTCTCTAGTTCCATCATTTGGCTGCAAATTGCATGATTTCATTGTTTCTGATGGCTGAGTAGTATTCCATTGTGTAGTTGTACCACAGAAGCCAAAACCGTACAATGGAAAAAGGACAACATCTTCAACAAATGGTGCTGGTCTAACTGGATGTTGACATGTAAAAGAATTAAATTAGATCCATACTTATCACCTTTCACAAAACTTAAGTCCAAGTGGATTAAACTTAGCATAAGGCCCGACACACTAAATCTATTAGAAGAGAGAGTGGGGAAAAGCCTTGAACTCATTGGCACAGGTGACAATTTCCTGAACAGAACACCAATAGCTCAGCCTCTAAGACCAACAATCAATAAATGAGACTTCATGAAACTGAAAAGCTTCTGTAAGACAAAAGACACTGTCATTGGAACAAAACGGCAACCTACAGATTGGGAAAAAATCTTCACTAACCCCACATCTGACAGAGGGCTAATGTCCAAAATTTATGAAGAACTGAAGAAATTAAATGCCAAGAAATCAAATAATCCAATAAAAAAATAAGGAACAGAGATAAACAGAGAATTCACAAAGGAGGAATCCCTAATGGCTGAGAGACACTTGAAAAATGCTCAGCATCCTTAATCATCAGAGAAATGCAACTCAAGATTACTCTGAGATTCCATCTCACACCTATAAGAATGGCTAAGATCAAAAACTCAAATGACAGCACATGCTGGCGAGGGTGTGGAGAAAGGGGAACATTCCTCCATTGCTGGTGGGAGTGCAAGCTGGTACAACTGCTGTGGAAATCAGTCTGGTGATATCTTATAAAACTTGGAATAGTTCTACCTCAAGACCCAGCATAACACTTCTGGGTATACATCCAAATGATTCCTCACCAAACCACAAGGACATTTCCTCATCTATGTTCATAGCAGCTTTATTTGTAGTAGCTAGAAACTGGAAACAACCCAGATGAACCTCAACCAAGGAATGAATAAAAAAAATTGTGGTACATCTATGTGTTTTCTACCCTTCTTGAGAATTAAGTTAATCAACTCTACCCATTCACCATCCACTGTTAAGAGTTCAGTGCTTCCCCTGGAATTGAAGAAAATGTCAAGGGAGTCGCTTCTGGTTCTGGTTTCCTATTGCTTTTGAATTCTATCATTCTCATTTTGACTATATGGCTTTTCTCTTCCCATGTTCTATGCTGACCCACAAATCAAAGTACTTGTATTAATAACAGACTTCATTGAAGAAGTGGAGAAGTAATGGCACCAAAAATCACAGAAATAAAAAGTTAGATCAAGTAATAAAAACATACTTGTGATGTAGCCACTCTAATACTGCTAAATATGTGCTGAGAATCTTCACCTCCTTCCTAGTTATTCAGCTGTGAGATCTGTCTTATTTTTCCCTTGGTTTCTCCATTTCTATTTCACCCTCCATTTCTCTTACATTATTATGTACAGAATTATAGCCGTTTACCCATTTTAGCATTATGTCATTGTATGTTCCCAAGGACTTCATCTACATTTCTTCCAAACAAAAAGGAAGTTATTCTCTATTTTGTCCTTTGGTACCACTCAACTGGAAGTCATAGAAACCTCAGGCTTCCCTGGCTTCCTCCTTGTCAGTCTCAGGAGAGGAAGGAACAGCCTTAAAGCATAATATAGTAATATAAGTATAACTTCTTTCTGAGAAAAAGGAGAATATTCAAGTAAATTCAGATGTCACTGTTTTTCAACTTTTCTCACACAAAGAAACAAAAAAATTATCAGAGAGAATACACACAAAAGCAGAGCCAGAACCGTGGTGGGCAGTGACAGCCAATTTACTTTCTATCATATCGCTTTGCTAGACAGGAGGGTAACCAGTGGAATGCAGTCACTACTATGTTAAGGATCCATATTGAATAAGATAGTGGACTGTAAGGGAAATGAAACCAGGGCAGGAACTCTCCATGGTCTGACTCAGTGTTGTAATTGGAGTTTGTTCCTCATTAGGAAAGAATATAAGAAGTGAGGAGACACAATGATAGAGTTGACATTTGCTTTCAATTAATTCCAAAATGCAAAGGAGAACATATGAGGAAAAGGCATTCTTTCTTACAGTGACAGCGACCTACATATAACAATTTGTTAATAAAGCAGGGATCAAACAAAGATGGTAATCAAGTATCCATAAATACTATGCATGGACTTTATTTTTTGTTTCCTTGAAAGATTTTACATTAGCATTTATTTCCTGAATTTAATTGGAATTTTCACAAAATGTATAGTATTCTAAGAAGAAGTGTGTGTGTGTGTGTGTGTGTGTGTGTGTGTGTGTGTGTGTGAGAGAGAGAGAGAGAGAGAGAGAGAGAGAGAGAGAGTGTCTGTGTGTTATCAGTCACTCCACCCGTGACTGGATGATAGGGTCTTTCTATTCTACTAAGCCTTCAACAAGATCAGAAGTTAAATGAGTTCAGAATTTACAAAATAATATATTGGTCTGATGATTTCAGTTATGAATGTCATTCTGAAATTATAAATTTTCATACCTCAGTGAAACCCCACAATGCATTATGCCTAAAATTATAACTTTCCCTATAGCTCACTTTGAATTATACCTCCTCCCACCCTGAGACCTTAACCCAGCTTTGGACCAAGGGCAATAGAATTCTGACATGCCAGATGCATGTGTGGAGACTTGTGTGGAACTGATCCTCGCCATAGTGAGTGCATATGCACAGCTACATGTGAGCTTGCTAAAGTACCAGGTGACACATGAGAGCATGTTACGATCTTCAACTGTGAGGGTGGAACACAATGATATCTATCAGCGAGTATTTTGTCTTACTTAGTCCCAAAAAGCATAAATGTAAATGATTGCAATGCCTCAGCAGAGTTGACTGATCTCTCCAATAGCTCAACTTGGTATGTTTAAAAATAAATATCAGCATATTTCAAGAATTTTTTTCTTCTTCTGAACTATGGTCTGGGATTGAATTTTAATTTATAAATATAATATTAATTTGCAGTAAATTCCTCAGCCTTTTATCTCTGTAGAATCAAGCTAAATGATTGCTACATTTCTATTGCCATTGTTTTGAGGGGAAAAAGTGATTTTTTTGAAATATATATTCCTCTAGGAGGCAGAGAAATTAAAAAAATAGCTGCTATGAGCTCCATAAAAATAATAACCTGTTATTTTGACATCAGGATACTATCTGTGTTTTGTAATCCAACTTACCCATTCTGAAAGGACAATGAGCGAATGATTGGTCCTTTACATATCCTTACTTCATTTTTCCTACATTGCACACTGGGAAGATACACAGAAAGACTAAATATTCACAGAAGGCGAATGACTCTTCTTCTTCTGTCCCTAGAAATTGCTGGTCTGACTGGCTTCTACTCTTTCCCTTGAGAAATGGTGAGTTTGCTATTTCCCTCTTATAGCTGCTGAGTGGCCCCCTCAGAAAACTCTAGTGCAGAGCACTGGTGGTTAAAAAAAAAACTAATTTAAAATTTTGTATGTCTTTCTTTTGGACTTAAAGACATCACTCATGAAAGTAAAACGAACCAGAGAAATGTCGTAGAGTTGATTTCACGGACAACGGCCCCAATTCAAAGGGAGAAGAGTGATGGACCTGGACTACAGCGGACATTCTCTCTCTGTGAGAGTCTTGTTTTTTGTGTGTTAGGTCAAGAAGAGACTAAGACATGAAGCATCCATCCCTGGCCCTAGACAGGAACAAGAACAGTAAGAGCTGTTTCTTTGCTTAGCTTTAACCTACAATCTGAACTTGATTCTTGGAGGTGGGATTACCGAGCCCTTCATTTTTAGAGAAATTATAAAAGACCTTGTTTTAAAAAGGTATAATTCAGATGACAGCGGGCTCTAAAATATAAGAGGAATTAGAAGCTGGACTCTAAAGTCAGACACACTCAAGCTTTAAACTAAGCCCCGTCACAAATCACCCTTTCTGGACTGTGCTTGATCTGTGAAAGGAGATTTAAATATACCCATTGCAGGTGGCTCTCATAAAAATGAACATAAATGGATATAAAAGATAAACCCTGATGCCTGATATGTGGGAACGTTCATTATACTCGAGCAGACATTTCTCCTCTTAACATTAAAGGTTGACTTTTTCTCATCCTAAATACAAAAAAAAAGTATGTACAGAGTTGAAGGGACTGTATCAGATTTAAGTTCAGTAAATCTGATTCAGCCCACTGTATGTGTGAGGCAAATACCAGTCACATATCCAAGGTCTACTCTCTAACAGGTCCCCATGTCATTGAAGAGTTTAACCATTTCTGTCTCCTGTAGCCTAGTTACCCTGAGGCTCAGTAAAGAGCTATGCTTTTATTTTCTCCTTAGAGATGTTGAATGGTGTGTACTGTAAGGTTAAAAAGTTGTTTGTTCCATAAACAGACTGGATTAATGACTCTTCAAATAAGTGCCTAATCTCTACCTGTGAATATGTAAAAATTGTGGAAGAAAATAGCCTATTATATATCATAGTGAAATAGTGAAGGTGATGAAAATGTGTGTAGTTTTAAGAGCTTACTTTTCATTTGTAACTATCAAACAGAAGTCTCAGAACTTGATATTTCTCTATTGGAAGCAATGGGAAAGACATTTTATTTCTGTCCTTGCTTTTGCCTTTGTACAGAACTCTGTAAAGCCAAGTAGGACAGATATAATTATCTTTTCTTCTCCCAAAGCTTTCTAAGGATGAGCACATCCCATGTTCTCTTCGTAATTCCTTTAACATTGTCTTAGTACAGTCAAAATGCCCTTCCTTGTGCCCGATCTAATCTTTCCTCCTTCTATCAGGTAATAGTTCTCCTACAAAGGACATCAAAATCTATTTTCTTTTGCTGCATCTGAGTAGTTACTGACACTTCGTATCTTGCACACAATAGGTCCAGTGTGACTTAAATTTGCAACCAGTTTTTAAGAGAAATCCAAGCATTAAATGATACTTGGCAATGTAAGTCTTGGCTTCCCTAGGACAGTGATGGCTCACACATTTTATCCTCAAGCAATTTGTAATTGTGTCTACATTATTCTCAGTACTATATATTTGTCTAATAAATTATATGACCATGTGAGAGTAAATGTCAATGAAACTGATCATGTAATAAAGAGGTACAACTAAAAATTGGTGATTGATTGACCCTGGGGCTTTGGTCCATAGACTAAGCCCATGAAAAAACATAGTCCCTTTCCCCTGCTTATTGGAGAGTTACACAAAATATGAATTTGAGATAAGTATAGGGATATCATGTACTGATTTAAAATTTGTCTAAGTTTGAGACCCAGGTTTTTTTTCCAGAGCAAGAACCCCCAGAAAATCATCAGGAGATAAGATGGAAGAAATTTTATCCATTCCCCAATCAGCTATCACTGCAGAGTTTCACAATTGGAAGTACTGTAAATTCCAAATGAATGATGAAATGGCATCATAAAGCGAAAATACATTTCATTATGTCTAACACAATTTTGTGTTATCCTTGTCCCTAAATTTGAAAGAAGGGCATGTATTATAAGTTTTAGAGATAGTGATTAAGTGCTAGAACTTGCTATTTATAGCATTTTGCAATTTATCGGAGCATATATTTGTACATAGTGTGACATTCTTGACACTCATAGTTTCCATAAACAGACAGCACAAATCCATTGTCATCTTACAGAACTAAGACTCAAAGGGATTATAAGAGTCAGGAAACATATTTAAGGGTATAAATTTGGATAGAATGTCATTCTGAAATGTTAAAGTGATTAAAGCCATTAAAATTAGAGAGATGGGGATGTTGCTCTGTTAGACAGTATGTGCTTAGCATACGAAAGGCACTGGGTTCAATCCTTGACATCACAAAAAATGTTTCAAATATAACTCGACAGAACCACGTCAAGTAGAAGATGGTTAAGGGAAATACCAAATTAGATTGAGAGAGTCTGAACTTTAACAATTGATCTAGTGCACTTCCCACTGGCCAATCGATTTAACCATGGGATTAATAATTATTAAAACTGCAAAAATGATACTGCCTGCTCAATCAGTCAGGATGGATGGGATAACACAATGTAACACTCTATGACTTGGTGATTTTACATCATGGAATACAAAATTCTGGCAGCAAGTAATTCTGCTGCAACACACTTCCAGTATGCTTAGCCAATTCCTATCATATCCAAACTCAGGAAACTGCTGCTTCTAGGGAAAGTTTTTCAACTAAGTTGAACTTCCCTTTTTTCTTCATTCACGTTTTTAAATCTGTGGCCTTGGACAAATCTGTCCTCTCATTCAAGCACCCATACATACTCTGGTATAATACAGGGATTGGAAATGAAGATCACTTTTCCCCTCCCATAGCTATTTTTATTTCATCAGGAATGGAAACTGAAGATAGCCATGTTGAATGATAATGTTTGGAGGTGGCGGCTTCCCAATCAGCAAATAATCGTATTCTGTATGGGTTTGCCCCTACTTACTTGACCAATAGTTTGCCCTTTGATCCAAGACTAAGCACCACAAAGTACAAATGAACAGGATGAATATGGCAAAAGAACTCAGAGAGCTTCTCTGCTTGAGTTCATATGGAAAGCCAGGATGATGGTTGTGGTGAAACGTAACTCCTTAGGCTATATGTATGGCAATTGACAATGCTTTTGAACACGATAGAATAGATGGCATCCTGCAACATCCTGAGAGTCATTTCCTGCCCCAGTTTCAGAGAACCACATTTTAAATGCTATTTTAAACTTGATAACAACATAGTCTGTGGGGGAGCCCCCAAAGTCACATTCATGTAGGTTTGTAGGAGAGAGAGAGAGAGAGAGAGAGGTAGCAGCAGGCCAGCAAAGATTGAATGTGGTTTTCTCACATTCTTCGCCAAATTTCTCATACTGCCCCCATTTTCTAAGTTTTAAAATGTGTGAAAATCACTTCTCACCACACTAGGTAGAACCTTTCACTTAGCAAGTATTCACCTTTGTAGTGAATACTCTTATGGGGCTTAGTAGCATAGGCTCAGCAGTTTGTTTCAACCAGGAACTTTTGTTCTCACCACAATTTCTTTGAGATTTGGTGAGCTGTGTGGACAGTAGTGTGTGGGAGGGAAATGGGCAAGTGGAAATGTCAGGGGTTAGACACTTTCATCAGCACTGAATGAGGTAGTTACTTTGGTACATTTATAGGATATAAGCAATTATACTCTGGGTATGCAGGCTTCAAAACAAAATTGATACTTTAGAGTAAATATAACTTGCAGCAAGAGGGATACAATTACAGCCAAAATGGCCAGGCATATTCTATGTATTATGTATGTATGTATCTGTCTATCTTTTATCTGTCACATCTTTAAGTGTATTTACTTTGGATTAAGTAATTTATTTTTACCTTATATTCTCATATTTGACAAAATCCTTATTATTTTTTGGAAACTCAATTTTCTCCCTTAAGAACCCCTGAGAGGAACCCCTTCCCATGTGCTGCCTTCTGTGTTTGATTTTCCCTTTTGTCTAGATGCCCCTCATGGTGTTGTCATCAATCAAATTGTTATTTAAGTTTTTCTTAAATAGGTCAAGAAATATTGATAGTCTAGGTGCCAGAAAAATGATAATTGAAAAATGAAAAGCAGTGATTATTTTTAAAGCACATCAAAAGTTTTATAAATACATACATATATGTACCTTGACTTTGTCATAAAAGTATTCTTTATCTGTGATTGTGGTAATGCCCATATGACAAAGCTGTTATTATGGAAATAGCTCATGATTCATGGTCAACATGAAAGAAAATTACAGATGAAATTGTAAGATATACCAGACAGAGAAACTATTAATTTCTGAATTAAAAACTATAAATGCTATTACACTAATGACTTTTATGACTAAAAAGTTCTCTTATAACCTTAATAAATGTTATCACAAAGTCTTTATAGTAGACCAGGAGATTGAGAATATAAAGAATATATTCTGGAGTTTCCTGGAGGTGGTATTGTAAGGGAGGAAGATAAGGCTAAAAACTGTCTCATATGAATGATTCTTAAATTATATTGAATTTACAAAGACTTTTAGAACTCTTGATTTTCTCATATGCCCCAGTCAGTCTTTGTAGCTGAAATTTCTGTAATGACTACAGAAATTTCTCTATATACTAAATGTAATTTGTGTGAGTTTGAAAGTAGATCTAGATACATTTTAGTAGGAGAGAGGTTACAGGTGGTAGGAGGAAAAACAATACCCACTGACATGAAAGACTTTTCCAGGCACAGGTAGGATTTCAAATGAACAGTCTCTATGGAAACAACAAAGTCTGTTTTCTTGACTAGAGAATTTTGTACCATTCCCTATAAAATAATAAGTTACAAAGGGAAATAAATTCTGTCCTGAGTCACAATGTGTTAGTGTAGGAGATTTTGTAAAATCTACTCCCCTCCTTTCCAGTTCCATGTAAACTCCATCAGGTGGTAGTCACTGCTTGAAACTTCCCGGACTAATCTGCAACAACAAAAGCAAGGCATCTAGCCTCTAACTTTCCTATTTTACATTAAGGATTGTCACCCAGCACTCACATTAGCTTTCTGTTCAGGTAGGGATGGGGAAGCTAACAGCTACCTTAAACCTGTTCTATTTTGATCTCTTTCTCTAGGTGTTTCTGTTCATCTTTTCCTCTAAGGTAAATAATGCAATGTATGAATAAGCCTTTGCCTTTGCATATCTACTCTATGAGACTATCTAGTAGGGGACAGGAGCACTGGATTCTGGCTCCTGGGAGTCATTTTTCATTTCCTGGCAGGGAAAGCTCCTTTCTCAGGGCACACTGCCACTCTCACTTGCACTGTCTTGCACCATTGTCTTTCTTTTCATCCTCCTCTCATCACCAGAGGGACAGTCTACAACCACTCACACCGCTCTCCTGCAATTTCGTATCAAAGCACAATGTTCCAGAAAGACTGAATCCCTTCACCATGCAGAGCAGAGGAGAGCAGATGCTGTTTAAGTGGCTTTCCTACAATTCCCTCTACTCCTGCTTCGCAAAGACAACTGAAACAGAATACAAAGATCTCTTCTCTGGAAGAAGTGTATACTGAACTCCGTCAGGGTTATGTCTCCCTAGATAAAGAGTCATATTGCTAGGGATAATTAAAGTTAACTGTATCCCACTTCCTGTCTTAGTCTAGTACTTTTTCTTGACAACTCTGACCAACTCATTTAGTTAATGTATTTTGGGGCCCAGAATTTTTTTTTTGTTATAGAATATGCTTGATTGGTGACACAACAGGAAGGTTCATCAAATAATTAGTTCATTTTAGGATAACTGAAATCTGCAATGTACTACCTCAATGTACGATAACTACCTTAAAATAATCTAACGTCGTATCCCCTTACCCTGGAAAAAAAAAATGGCACTCCAGAAAGAAGGCAATAATATGTGGCATTTCACACCCAAGCGGGAAAAACAGCCGCACCTCAAGAGCAAAGGTAAGTGAGATTATTTTTATCAGAGTTTCCAACATGGCGGCACAGTGTGCACTGTAGCAGAGAGGCAGAGACCTAACCCAGTCACAGCAAAGCAATTAGGAGCCAAGACTGCCAGCAAACAGAGCCCGTGACAGTGTGTTCTCCACAAATACTGGGGCAGGTAGGTCACTCACCCTAGCACCCAAGCATCTGAGGCAGTCAGCAACAGGCACACTGAGGCCAGCATCTGTTGTGGGTGGAGCTCCCTGCCTGCATAGTCAGCCTAGCTGGGGAGCCAGAA
>CAJQZJ010009649.1:26831884-26845632 GCA_907164525.1 Lophiomys imhausi | reverse complement strand
AGAGGAGAACACAGACCCAACCACAGCTCTACCTGCCTTTCTGAGGAGACCTGTCAGCTCCCAGGTCCTCAGAGGCTAGCCCTCTCCCCACTCCAATCCCCTCTATATTGGTCCAATTGGGTCACAAGCAGTTGAGGAGAGTGGCAGACACCCTCCTCTCCTAGAGCCAGTCAGTCTATTACAGGAACCTGCCCGCCATCTGGAGGTAAACACCAGGAACTCAGGATCAGCCAACCCCCAGGGCAGGGAGTTTTCCTGAGAACCAAGGTCAGGTAATAAAAGAAACAAACAGATAACACCTGGGTCCATCGGATGACAAAAGGTCAGCCCTAGAACATGGTAAAAAAAACCCAAAACGATAGGATGTCTCCAGATCCTAGCAATAATGCTACAGACAACTCTGGACAGCCCAACACAATTGAAGCAAAGGAAAATGACCTTAATCCTAGGCTTATATTAATAATAGAAGGCCTAAGGTAGGAAATCAAATACCTCAGAGAGCAACAACAAAGTACTGCAAAGGAGGTGATGGAAATAAATAAAGTGCTTAAAGGAATGGAAGACCTGAAAAGGGAAGTTGAAGCAATGAAGAAAATCTAATCCAAGACATCCATAGAACTGGAAAACCTTAAGAAAAGAATCGGAACTGCAGACACTAGCATCACCAACAGAATACAAGAGATGGAAGAAAGAATTTCAGGCTCAGAGGATAAAATTGAAGAAATTGATGCATCTGTCAAAGAAAATGTCAAATCTAAAAAAGTCCTGACACAAAACCTTCAGGAAATCAAGGACACAATGAAAAGACGAAATCTCAGAATAATAGGAATAGAAGAAAGAGAAGAGTCCCACCTCCACGGACCAGAAAATATCTTCAACAAAATCATTGAAGAGAATTTCCCAAATCTAAAAAAAGAGATGCCTATAACTGTACAAGAAGCTTACAGAACCCCAAATAGATTAGACCAGAAAAGAAACTCTTCCCGCCACATAATAATCAAAACACTAAATGTACAGAACAAAGAAAGAATTTTAAAAGCTGCTAGGGAAAAGGGTCAAATAACATATAATGGCAAACCTATCAGAATCACAGCTGACTTTTCTTCAGAGACTCTAAAAGCCAGAAGGGCCTGGACAGATGTCTTGCAGACCCTAAAAAACCACAAATGCCAGGCCAGACTACTATTCCCTGCAAAATTGTCAATCAACATAGATGGAGAAAACAAGATATTCCATGACAAAGCTAAATTCAAACAATATCTATACACAAATCCAGCTCTACAGAAGATGTTGGAAGGAAAACTTCAATCCAAAGAGGTTAACTACATACAAGAAAGCACAGGAAGTAAATAGCATGCCTACAGCAAAACCAAAAGAAAAGAAGCTCACTCACACACTATTTCCACCCACATCAAGATGGCAGGAAGTCACAATCACTGGTCATTAATATCTCTCAACATCAATGGACTCAATTCCCCAATAACAAGGCACAGGCTAGCAGAATGGATGCGAAAACAGAATCCCACATTCTGCTGCTTACAAGATACACACCTCAGCAAAAAAGATAGACATTATCTCCAAGTAAAGGGCTGGAAAAAGATATAGCAAGCAAATGGACCCAAGAAAAAGCTGGAGTAGCAATTCTAGTATGCAACAAATTGGACTTTCAACCAACATTAATCAAAAGAGATGGGGAAGGACACTATATACTCATCAAAGGAAAAATCCACCAAGATGAAATTTCAATACTAAACATCTATGCCCCAAATGTAAGACCACCCACATTCATTAAAGAAACACTACTGAAGCTCAAATCCCACATTGAACCTCACACATTAATAGTGGGAGACTTCAACACACCACTCTCACCACTGGACAGATCAACAATGCAGAAACCAAACAGAGAAATAATGAACCTCACAGATGTCATGAATCAAATGGACCTAATTGATATCTACAGAACATTTCACCCCAAAACAAAAGAATACACTTTCTTTTCGGCACCTCACAGAACCTTCTCCAAAATCGACCATATAGTTGGTCACAAAGCAAGCCTCAACAGATACAGGAAAATTGAAATCACTGCTTGTAACTTATCAGACCACCATGGAATAAAGCTAGGCTTCAACAATAACAAAAACAACAGAGTGCCTGAAAAAACATGGAAACTGAACAACTCTCTCCTCAATGACCTCTGGGTCAGGGAAGAAATAAAAAAATAAATTAAAGTCTTCCTAGAACTCAATGAAAATGAAGGCACAACATACCCAAACTTATGGGACACATTGAAAGCAGTGCTAAGAGGAAAGTTTATAGCACTAAGTGCCTTCAAAAAGAAACTGGAGAATTGCTATACTAGCCACCTAAAAGCACACCTGAAAGAGCTAGAACAAAAAGAAGCAAACACTCCCAAGAGGAGCAGACGAGAGGAAATTATCAAACTCAGGGCTGAAATCAACAGCTTAGAAACAAAAAGAACAATACAAAGAATCAACAAAACCAAGAGCTGGTTCTTTGAGAAAATCAACAAAATAGACAAGCCCTTAGCTAAACTAACTAAAAGGCAGAGGGAAAATACCCAAATCAACAAAATCAGAAATGAAAAGGGGGAAATAACAACAGACATTGAGGAAATCCAAAGAATCGTTAGGTCCTACTTCAAAAACTTGTACTCCACAAAATTGGAAAATCTAAATGAAATGGACGATTTTCTTGATAGATTCCACCTACCAAGCTTAAATCAAGAACAGGTAAACAAATTAAACAGTCCTATAACCCTTAAGGAAATAGAAGAAGTCATTAGAAGTCTTCCAACCAAAAAAAGCCCAGGCCCAGATGGTTTCAGCACAGAATTCTACCAGACATTCAAAGAAGAGCTAGCATCAATATTCTTCAAACTCTTCCACAACATAGAAACAGAAGGAATACTGCCAAACACATTCTATGAGGCCACAGTTACCCTGATACCTAAACCTCACAAAGACCCAACGGAGAAAGAAAATTTCAGACCAATTTCCTTTATGAACATGGATGCAAAGATATTTAATAAAATACTCGCAAACCGGATCCAAGATCACATCAAAAGTATCATACACCATGATCAAGTAGGCTTCATCCCAGGGATGCAGGGGTGGTTCAACATTAGAAAATCCATCAATGTAATCCACCACATAAACAAGCTGAAAGAAAAAGAACCACATGATCATCTCATTGGATGCTGAAAAAGCTTTTGACAAAATACAGCACCCTTTCATGTTAAAAGTCTTAGAGAGATCAGGCATACAAGGACCATATTTAAACATAATAAAGGCAATTTACAGCAAGCCAATAGCCAACATCAAACTAAATGGAGAGAAACTTAAAGCATTTCCTCTAAAATCAGGGACAAGGCAAGGCTGCCCACTCTCTCCATATCTCTTCAACATAGTACTTGAAGTTTTAGCTAGAGCAATAAGACAACTAAAAGAGATCAAGGGGATACAAATTGGAAAGAAAGAAGTCAAATTATCCCTATTTGTAGATGATATGATAGTATACATCAGTGACCCCAAAAATTCCACCAGAGAACTTCTAGAGCTGATAAACTCCTTCAGCAAGGTGGCCGGATACAAAATCAATTCAAAAAAATCAGTAGCCCTTCTTTACACAAAAGATAAATGGGGTGAGAAAGAAATAAGGGAATCAACACCCTTCACAATAGCCACAAATAATATAAAATACCTGGGGGTAACTCTAACCAAGCAAGTGAAAGACCTGTATGATAAGAACTTCAAGTCCCTGAAGAAAGAAATTGAAGAAGATTTCAGGAGATGGAAAGATCTCCCTTGTTCATGGATAGGTAGGATCAACGTAATAAAAATGGCAATCTTACCAAAAGCAATATACAGATTCAATGCAATTCCTATCCCAATACCAACTCAATTTTTTACAGATCAGGAAAAAACAATTCTCAACTTCATATGGAATAACAAAAGACTCAGAATAGCTAAATCAATCATGTACAATAACAGAACATCTGGAAGTATCACCATCCCGATTTCAAGCTGTACTACAGGGCAACAGTAATAAAAACAGCATGGTCCTGGTGTAGAAACAGACCAGTTGACCAATGGAATCGAATTGAAGACCCAGAAATAAACCCACACACCTATGGTCACTTAATTTTTGATAAAGAAGCCAAAAACATACAATGGAAAAAGGAAAGCATCTTCAATAAATGGTGCTGGTCTAACTGGATGTCAACATGTAGAAGAATGCAAATAGATCCATACTTATCACCCTGTACAAAACTTAAGTCCAAGTGGATCAAGGACCTCAACATAAATCCAGACACACTAACATTAATAGAAGAGAAAGTGGGGAAAAGCCTTGAAATCATTGGCACTGGTAGCAACTTCCTGAATAGAACACCAATAGCTCAGGCACTAAAACAAACAACCAATAAATGGGACCTTATAAAATTGAAACGCTTCTGTAAGGCAAAGGACACTGTCCTTAGAACAAAAACGTCAGCCTACAGACTGGGAAAGGATCTTCACCAACCCAACATCTGACAGAGGGCTAATATCCAAAATATATAAAGAACTGAAGAAATTAAACACCAAAAAATCAAATAACCCCATCAATAAATGGGGTACAGAGCTAAACAGAGAATTCACAGAAGAGGAATCTCTAAAGGCTGAGAGGCATTTGAGGAAATGTTCAACATCTTTGGTTATCAGGGAAATGCAACTTAAAACAACTCTGAGATTCCATCTCACACCTGTCAGAATGGCTAAGATCAAAAACTCAAATGATAGCACATGCTGGCGAGGATGTGGAGAAAGGGGAACACTCCCCCATTGCTGGTGGGACTGCAAACTTGTGCAAACACTTTGGAAATCAATCTGGAGATATCTTAGAAAATTGGGAATAAATCTACCTCAAGACCCAGCCATACCCCTCTTGGGCATATATCCAAAAGATTTGAAACGAAACCACAAGGACATTGCCTCAACAATGTTCATAGCAGCTTTATTTGTAATAGCCAGAAACTGGAAACAACCCAGATGTCCTTCAACTGAAGAATGGATAAAAAAACTGTGGTACATTTACACAATGGAATACTACACAGCTATCAGAAATGAGGAAATCATGCAATTCGAAACCAAATGGATGGAACTAGAAAAGCTCATCCTAAGTGAGCTGACGTAGTCCCAGAAAGATAAACATGGTATGTATTCCCTTACAAATGGATATCAACCATACATCAGAGGATAACTATCCTACAACCCACACACCCAAATAGATAGGAACCTAGCATATCTATCCTAGGAAAAATTCTACCCACCAGTGAGTCATGGAATCGGCTGCAGGTTAGTGGAACCCCCACACCCTAGATGGTGTGCCTTATCAAGCTCCAGTACAATGGAAGCTCTTGGCCCTCACATGACGCAAGATCTGAGGGAGTATCATATGTGAGGGCCCACCTCATCTGAGGAGAAGGATAGTACCAAGTAGAGGAACAAGGAGGGAGGGAGGGAGGGAAGGAGAAAGGAAGGGAGGGGCCAAGAGGGAAGGAGGGAGGAAACTATGTTCTAGAAATAAATAATACTTATTTAAGAAAAGAGTTAATAAACTTAAAAATATAATAAAAATACAATATAAAATTTTCAAACTATAATTTACCAAAGGTATAATTGCCTTACTGGCATGAAAGGAAAATGGCCTTAATTTCAGATTAGAATGTTAGACTGCAGGTGGCTACAGAGATTACACAAACTTGATAGCAGCTTAAAAGTTTTTTTTTTTTTTTCTAGAGGTATAGGCTATTTCCATCGTTTGGCATTAAAAAGCAGGTAACAGGTTTAAAACACTGTAAATAAATTAAAGGTGACAGCTGTTCAACCTGGTTTTACAAACCTCCAAGAGTTGAAAAAACTCAGAGCTAAGGTAAAATAATGCATGGTGTTAGCCCATGCCTTTACCTCCAGTAGAGACAGGAGGATCACTATAGAGTTAGTTGTCTTATAAATTCTAGAGTTACAAGAAACAGGGTGGTGATGGTTCACACCCTTAGTCCCAGCATTGGGGAAGAATACACCCTTAATCTCACCACACTAGAGACAGAAACAGGCAGATCTCAGAGCTCAAGGTCAGCCTGATATAAAACAAGCTCTAAACAGAGAAAAACTTTGATCCAGGGGTGGAGGAGCACATCTTTAATCCCATCAGTTGGGAACCACATGTCTTTGATCCCAAAACGTACAATGCAGAGACATATTGAATATGGCCTTATACCTTTGTATACTGATATAAAATTAATATTATATTTGGCTAAATTGGTATTGATCATTGTATATTAATGCAAAATTAAGATTGTATAAGGCTACATCGGTATTGATCTTTGTATATTGGATTTGGAAGGATTTAAGTTTAAAAGCTACTTACAAAAGGCAGGCTGCAATTCAAACAAATTGTCCTTTGAGATCTCAAAATATATACACTAAAGGTTTGTTTAGCTCCAAAATATCAAAATAATTTCTTCTTTAATCTGTATTGAAAGGTAATACTTTATATATTGTCAAAAAACGAAATTTGCTCCAGGAAAAATATTACCTGACCACCCCCCCCCAAAAAAAAATGGTAATTGTCCCAGAGTTAGGATTAGGGCAGGGCTCTGTTCTTATCTTTCCAGGAGATTTAAAGCATCCATTCTAGGAATCCAGGGACAAATGGACAAGGGAAACCTCAGCAGAAAACACATCAGACACCAAAGAAGACGAATGGCCCAGATGATCCAGCCTTGCAGACTTCCTCAATAGCAGTTTTCTCAAAAGTCTACAACCACAACAACTCAAAATCGCTAAGATTGTTCAGCTCCACAGACTACTCCAGCCAGAACTCCAGTAAAGCCCTGAAGATCAGCTTCTGTCTATGAACTTCTTAGGACATCTAAATAGCTGAGCACAAAAGGACTGAACATCAAATGATTCTATTAATATTTTTAACCATTTTTCCATTCTTATTTGGGCCCCAAACAGGTTTACTACATCCCAAATCAGCAGGAAGTCATTTTAAGAGAACAAAGTCCCATCCCCAGAAGGTGGGGAGGGTGTTCCCCCCACTTTGGTTATTTGATAGATAATAGAAAATTTTGTTATTTAGGGGAAAATACTACAAGCTGTTAAATGGTCTTGTTAAATGGGTTTTGGAGGTTAGACCCAGGGACTTCTCTCTTTTTCTTTTCTGTATCCTTCTTTCTTTCCTATGTAGGAGTGAACAGACTTGAGAAAAATGGGACATAGACATAGTATGGGAAAGATCAAGAAAAAAGGACAGATTATTGAATATGGCCTTATACCTTTGTATACTGATACAAAATTAATATTATATTTGGCTAAATTGGTATTGATCATTGTATATTAATGCAAAATTAAGATTGTATAGGGCTACATCAGTATTGATCTATGTATATTGATACAAAATTAAGATTATTTTTGGCCACAGTGGTATTGACCCTTGTATATTGATGTAAAATTAAGATTGTATTGGGCTACATCAGTATTGAGGTTTGTATATTGATACAAAATTAAGATTATATTTGGCCACATTGGTATTGATCTTTGTATACTGATACAAAATTAAGGGTAACGCTTCTTAAAGGTATTGTTCCTAGTAATGCTTAAAAATGAAATGTCAAGTTTTGGCCTCTTGCTACCAACCATCATAAACTATTTAGGATAATTAAGAAATGGAAACTAATATTCATGAAAACGTGTCATTTTGTTAGTTACTATGACAGTCTATCACAGTTATTTTCTAAGCTACTCAGAAATCAAGTTACTAAGAGACAAGCAATATTTGCTTATCTAAATATAAGAGATAGATAGGGCATCTTCAAAAACCTCAAGAGATCTGCAGAATATGTCATTCAAAGATGTTTTCTTAACTTAAGATTTTTTGATATCAAGACATGTCAACACCTGACAGCACCCCCTAGTCTACTCCAAGTAGAAGATGAGCATCGAAGAATCTCCAGGGGGAGATGATTGAATTGGTGGTAAGCCTTGCTTCAACTGTAGACAGACTTCTGTCCAAAAAGGACAAAACTTGGAAGCAGATAAGTCGACAGCCTAGCTCTGCCAAGACAGGGTAGGTAAGTCCTTCATAATTCCTGCTCTACAATCAATGTCTGTCAGAGAAACGGGGCCAAATGGTTGAAGATTGATGCTGTAATGTATGGAGAGAAAATAGGAACTCTCGAGGCAGCCACTGGTATGTCATTTCTTAGTTTTGGAAGCTACAGGCCCTGAACTTCCTATATAATCAGATATATTTATCCCTCTCAGGTCTCTGAGGTGGTTGAAGAATAGATAGCTAGAGTCTCGTAGTTAAATTTTGAGTTGTTTAGGAATCAAGAGGGTGTTCTGGATCTAAGGAGATATTTTTAAAATTGTGAGGCAAGTTAGTATGAAAGCTGAGTTAGATATAGAACTTTAAACTCATGGAGATGGTTAGATAGTAGAATGTTAAAGTCAGGTGCGAAATACATGTGGACTGGACATTGGGAATGTATTCTAAGCCATATAACTCTTATAATTGTGGCCTATTTATTTCTGTTGTTTTGTATTGTATTTATAGTTATAAGAAAAAGAACCATTTTTTGGACTGAAAGGGAGAGCTGTTGGGGGGAAAAAGAAATACCTTAAACTAAAAAATAAATAAATAAATAAATAAGGGTAGAGGATGGGGGGTTGCGGGGAGGAGGGTGGAAAGGTGGGACTGGAGGGGGGAGTAGGGAGGGGATTGTGATTGAGATGTAACTTGAAGAAATAAAAAAATAAATTATTAAAAAAAATATGTGGCATTTCTTTACTGGGAAGAAGATGGTCCCTAGAGTCATCACTCATTATAGAACATCTGTACTCTTCTCTAACCTTGATTATCTAACCAGTCAGTAAATCCCTCAAATTCTCCTTTATTTGAATATCATTGTCCTTATTTTTTATTCCTAAGACCACTGTACTACTACTTTTAGGAATTTATCTTTCATCCTCTACTTTGAAATAGCCTGTTAGCTTCTTATCCAGAAATGTTGCCCTCAACTTTCACTTTCCTTCTTTACAACAAGAATCATTTCTGAAATATAAAACGTATTACTGGTAAAACCTTCCAGAAGGTTTTCTCCATTTCAGGATTAGGATCCCTTTCCTTAGCATACATATCCAAGTGTTTTGTTGTGTTAGCGCCAACTCTTTCTTCTCTTTTCTATAAATTAATTTACTACATGCATAAAAATTTTAAACTGAAATTTCTGGATAGTATATAAAACCAGTAATTCTCTCTAAGGTACACCCCTAATTCTTGCTCGATTTGAAAGGGATAATACAGGTCAATTGTATATCCTGTATACTCTACCAGAAAGAGATGGTATGTAGACAGACAAATATGTTTCTAGAGCAGTTTCTTTTCACACAAATGAGAATACTCAATAGTTCTATCATGCACCTTGCATTTACAACTCAGTCTAATCTCTTGACAATACTCTCTGTGCCCTTTCAGCATGACTCACTTGCAGTTCCCAGAAGAGGTCATGCTGTTTCTAAGCATGGCTGCCTATTCATACACTTCATGTACCTTTCCTCTTGCTTGGAAGGTTCTTCTTCACGTTTCTAGTTTAGCTACAACTGGTAACTGCTATTTCACTTCTAGATTCATTCCGGTCATAGACCCCTCATGATGCCAGAGAAATTATTTCTTTGTGATTCTAGGAGATCCCATGCATTTATGTACCTGTCAAAGAATCCTTTACATTGATTAAACATAACTGAGTGTTATATATTTTCCTATATACCTCAAAAGTCTGGAAAGTCTGGAAATTGGCCTAGTGTCATTATCATTCTGGCCTCTGATTCAAGATCTGATAAAAGACTAAATGTTTGGTAGGTTTGTGTTGAATAGAAACACCCAAGACCATGATGGTTACCAATGTTTCAAAAATCCAAGGAGAAAATTTCCATGTTTCAAAACTAGAACT
This sequence comes from Lophiomys imhausi, assembly GCA_907164525.1. NCBI lineage: Eukaryota > Metazoa > Chordata > Mammalia > Rodentia > Muridae > Lophiomys > Lophiomys imhausi. The sequence continues at coordinate 26,835,614 of CAJQZJ010009649.1, read as the reverse complement.
TAAAAAAAAAAAAACCTATAAGGTATATAATGGGCATAAAGTCCATTTGTTTTGTTTACTAGATTAATAAAATGAATGCTTTTAGAAAAATTCCCTTTAATCTTACATTTGCAATGTAATAACAGGTTTCATTGGGGATGTGCCTGGCAGGGGATGATACACTGCTCCTCTTGGTAGGGTATGATGATCTTTATAAGGAATAACTGGCTCACTGCAGATGAAAACGGCATCTTTTGGGTTTTTTTTTTTTTAGGTGACTAGCTTTCCCCGGAAGAGGTAGGAATCAATTGTTCATGAAGCACATGTGACCGGTGCTGAGTAACAGATAATGGAAGGATTCTACAAATTTGCACTCAAGAGAGAGAAGTCAAGGGACCTCAGGGAATGCACAATCGTCAGGAAACAGAAGTGTTCTAAGCTCAGTTCTATCTGGTCTTAGGAAAAATCAAATTCAGTGCTCTCTGGGATCATAAAGGAAGAATATACTAATACTGTGTCAACTATGCATAGATATCAACTTATCTTCCTGTTATACAAAGGATAGCTATGACATTTGAGCCTATTACTGAAACTTAAGCCGATAGAAACACTTAAATTCATTTTACTTTCAAAGCATTTTAAATTTCTAATAAAGAAATATTCCATTCGTGCATGAGTGCTGAGAATGCAATCAAATACATAGGACAGTAGTTATCAACCTGTGGGTCATGACCTATATGGGGTAACATATCAAATATTTACATTACATTTCTTAGCAGTCGTAAAATTACAGTTCTGAATTTACAATTACAGTAGCAAAAACCATAATTTTATGGTTGGGAATCACCTCAACATGAGGAACTGTTTCAAAGGGTCACAGTATTAGGAAGGTTGAGAACCGATAGTTTAGGGGGAACAGTAAAGCAAAAAGCATTCTAAGTCTTCAGAAGTGACAATGAGATTCAGCTCAAGCAAACACCGAAGCTGTATTGCTTATTCCTTAGTTACCTCAAAGAAAGATTTTAGGAAAATTGGATAAGCCCTTCAAGATATCTAGATCTTGGGGACAAAGCAAAACAAAACAAAACAAACAAACAAGCCCAGTTATCTTCAGCATGAGCACAATGTATAACATCAGATTAGAATTACCCACAATTTAGTTTTTTATCTTAGTGTTCAACATAATATAAAGTAAGCACGAATCGGCACTCCTTTGTGGACCATTGACACAGAAATTCTTGGTGATATCTTTGCAAATGTGTTAAGGAAGAAAAGGTTGGATGATAATCTTATGACTTATCAAAGTCGTGCTTCATCACAATCCCCCACAACTCCTGCTGTCATTACTGTGGTGTTCCCTGGAGGTGATCAGAGTTTGCATTCTGTAGCAGCCCAATAAACGCTTGCTGATTGACTTGCTAACCAGGAGAATAGGATGGAACAAGACAGAATCTAACAATGGAACAAAATTAAATAATTCTTGGTTCTCATAGAGTCCAAATTCTTTAAAGCTAGAAATTTTAGGATATTTGAGCTTAAACAGTTTCGGAGTCCTATGATTTGCTTCATTTCACAGAAGAACTTGCTAAACCCCAGAGAAGACAAAGTCTGCACACAAGTCCCCAAATTAAATACTAGGAGTACTTTAAACATAAAGTTTTACTAGCTTGCCAGTTTAGAAGCAGACATAGGAGGACACAACCCTCTTTCAGGTATTAAAACTGGTCTCCTGTATCTCAGTCTGGCCTGAAGTTACTATGGACCCAAGCATCTGATCCCTCTGCCCCCACCACTTTATTGCTTACACACTCAGGTATTGTGGCGCCAGGGAACCAAACTCAGCTTCCTATATGTTAGGCAAACACTCTATTGATCTGTCCATGAGCTACATCCCTAGGTCCAGGTTTCAAACTTTGGCTTTTTCCTTTACTAGCTCTATAGCTTCAGAGTTCATTAAAAATTTTCTCTCATCCTATTTTTCTCCATTCTCAGCTTCAGGTTTTCAGTATGTAGTGAGAGAAGAGAATTGCAAGCCCTTAAATCAGAATTAAATAAGTAATTAATTTAAAATTTGTAGAGAGATATTCTATACATGGTTATTATTCAATAAATGTTATTTATTTTCACTATATACTTTTATGCTCAATATAGTCCTGTAATCCTAACTGCTGACTTTCATGTATGAATGGAACACTTTAAGATCTAGATAGTCTGGTTTTAATGTGATTTAAGGCATCTAATACCTGTTATCTCCAGACAGACAAAGCAAACAATTTCCCTCTCAGATAGTATATTATAGTGCAGAACTTGAAAGAGGGCCCCTGTAGAATTCTCATAAGAGAAAGGGGTGCTTATCTGTTTATTCATCTGCTGGTGCATGTTCCAGTGTTTAATTGGTGCTGACCTATTTGCTCCATTTCCAAAGGAAATTTTATTACACCCCAAGAGAATTTATTGACAGCAGCAAGAATATGTTTGGGATATTTTTAATACAGCTATTGCTAGCTGTTTGGTAGCGGAATGTAGTTTCAGTGTTCTATATTGTGAAGAGTAATAGTAAATGGTATTCCATAAGAGCAAAAGATGGTATTGTTAGCAATTGTGCTTAGCAATATTTTTCTCCCCACACAGGATTAGCTGAGTAACAGGTGTTCATAAGGGAAGACGTTAGGTTACACTGAACCACATCCTCTGGGCTCTTGTCTTTGAATCTTATTTATCTTTAATTACAAAACTAATCTTCCCTTTGAGTACAACTATCTATTAGACTAATTAGAAAGCAACTTCAAACTTGTGAGATCTTGTGACACACTACTATTCCTAGAGAAAATTAAGAAGAAAAAGGTTCACTTTTAAGGATAATGTTAGAATAATGTTCTTCAACTGTGATATTCAAAGTACTGTCTGCACACCAGCAGTTAGTACCTTGCAGGAGAAATATAAACTATCAGACTACCCCATCTTCAGAGTTTGCATTTTGGGAACCTCGGGGTGATTGAGGTGTGTCTTTAAGATTAAGAAGCTGGGACAGAGAGGAAGAAGGATTATTCAGAGAGAAATTCTTACAAGCTCTTCTTGTCTTGAATCACCATGGTGATGGCAATTAAACATAACTAGAGGATGTACCAAGAATCTGTGAAATCTATTATTAAAATAGCAACAACGTGGAATATAAATGGATATCTGTTCAGTGTAATTTGCCTGTATGTGTCATTTATAAAGTTATGTCTTTTTCATTCATGTCATTGTGGATGCTATTTGGGATTCCTATAAGATCATTCACTTCTGCACCTGCAGAAGAGGGAAGACAGGAGTGAGGCTGCCTCTTGCTAGACATGGCTTGTCCTGTGTCCGAGTCTGAGTCAGAGCTCTACATGTATGCTCTTCTGCATGCGGATACTTAGCCCTTCATATGCTTAACTTGAGTAAAGAAATTGTATTTGGAATTGCTTCCTAATGATTACACCTGGCTCTTTCATAAGTAGGTACATTTTGTTGTGAAAATCAGAATGGAAAAGCTGAAATCTCGGGTTGTTTTCAGTCGGTCACTGTCATGTTTCTTCAAGATACCACTCAAAGAGAAAGCTTCTGTCTGCTCCTGGCTCTTTTACTGAGCAGTTGGCAGTTACTTTATGAGTAATTTCCAGGAGACCTTATTTCCTTTCATTTTATCTACCTCTTGTTCTAGTCAGTCAAGTACCAGTGTGTGTGTGTGTGTGTGTGTGTGTGTGTGTGTGTGTGTGTGTGTGTG
>CAJQZJ010009649.1:26810817-26827023 GCA_907164525.1 Lophiomys imhausi | reverse complement strand
TCTTTCTTTCTTTCTTTCTTTCTTTCTTTCTTTCTTTCTTTCTTTCTCTCTCTCTCTTTCTTTTCTTTCCTTCCTTCCTTTGTTCTTTCTTTCTTTACTTCCTTCCTTCTTTTTTTTTTTTTTTTTTAAACTGAGCTTTCAAAGATCTGGCTAAGGCTGTCTGTGATTGGTGTCTTTTGTTGACAGTTACTGAGGTCCTAGAACAAAAAGTCTGGAGGTGGCTCTCTGATTGCCTGTAGAAGAGGAGGGGAGGGTGCTGGAAAGAGGGAGTGGGCAGCAATAGCTGGCAAGGGAGTAGAAAAACAAAAACAAACCAAACAAACAGACAAAAAACCAAACCAAAACAAAACAATAAAACCAACCAACCAAACAAAAAACCAAAATAACAACAGAGGAAACTCAGGGCGGGTTTGAAAGTCCACTTGAGCTTGTCCTCTTCTGATGTAACCAGGGCAGGCTTGGTGTAGTACTTACCTGGGTTAGGGGAGAGATGGAACTGACAGACTTTCAAATGTACCCTTTACCTTTCTTCCCACCCTCCATCAGTAAATTTGGAACAGGAAGTGAAGGTAACAAGGATAGAAAAACCTTCGCAATGAATCCATTTTCTTTGGCCTTTACTGGAAAATCTTGTAGTTTTTTTGTTTGTTTGTTTTTTTAGTAGACAAAGCTTCTTGCTTATAACTGCCAGCATGCTAGTTCCTGTTGGGAATCTCTAAATGAATACTGAATATCCTAGGTCCGCTATGCATTAGGCAGTGGGAAGGAGCTCTGGAACAGCCAATCTCCTTTGAAATATAAGGAAGTTAGTAAATGCAATTCGATAAATATCACTAAACATGTTAGATGGTTGGAGACTCTGAGCTAGGCTCATGTTTCTTTGTGAAACAGCAAAGTCTTCATCCTGTACTAGGTATTCTGAGACATAGAGTAAGTTTAAAGGTGTTTCTGGACTAGAGAAATTCACAAACTACTTATAAAGATAAGCAAAAAATAAATAAATAAAATAGCACATCTTTATACAGTCTGTGTGGACTGAAGAATTATTGCAACAAGAAGCATTTGAAGCCATTTCAGAGGAGGAGAAAATAGAGGAAAAAGAAAGCATTTGCTAGAAAAAAGGAGGAGAATTCTTCTTGAGAGAAAACAATACCTATCAAATCTTATAGACTTGCAAATTTACTTGTATAATTGAATGCAGAGGAGATCCATTATAAGGAGAGGGAAGAAGGAAGTGAAGGTGAATGATGGGATGTGAAAGAAAGTGAGGAGATCATTTAGACTTCAGGGAAACACTGAATGCTTAAGCAAGGATGGGCAGAATGAAATTTAGATTTTAAGGGAAAAACATTCTGTGTAGAACAGGTATGATAAGGATGATCAGTATTTAACACTCACTATGTCGTTCTTCTTTTATTATCTCATTCAAACTTTGCAACAACCCATCAATACAGGCAATGCAGAGAATGTTTTAGACTATTGAAACCAGTAGTTAATGTCAAACTGCTAATAAGTAGTAGAATCTGAATTTCAAGCTAGGATCCTTGGGTACTGCTACTCTCCACACTACATAGCACAAACCATAAAGGCAGTAATTAGATAAGGAAAATAAGAAGAAAAGGAGGTTTTTGCAGAAGGAAATAAAGTAATATACTGTTAAGCTTGGAGAGAAGTTAACAGGCAGTCATAGGCTTTCTGAAGTATAACAGAGATATCAAGAGACTACAAGAGTCACGAACTAGGTAAATATGGATGTTCCTTAAAGAATTGTACAAACATTTTAACATGTACTGAGTTTAACATTTTCAAAAAAGTAAAAAACAAACAAACAAACAAACAAAAACCAAAAACAAAAACAGTAACATTGATTTTGTATTGTATTTGAGTACCACAAAATCCTCAGTCCTCAATGCTAAATCTCAGATTTCTTAGTTTGCTTGAGAGGATGTCAACTTGTTTTTAAAATACATATGGATCTGCTTTTAATGGGTAAAACAGAAGATTCATTCACCTTTCAAGGCCCTACTGAAACATGCAGTCCCTCTTTTCTGTAGAACTCTGCAAAAGCCACACTGTGGTAAACAAACCACTTACAGATTTACTTCATTCATTCTTTTGTGAATTCATTCCTCCAATGTTTATTGAACATTTAGTAGGTCCCGACCTTTATGCTAGGAGCTGATGATATAACAGTGAGCAAAACAGTGTTCGATGTCCTTTCTCACCTGTAGGAGTTGCAAATGTATTCAAGTTTGAAAAGAAACCTTTGGTTCAGTGTTCTCTGTAGCTGTTCATTTAACTTGTACAGTATTCATTAGAGTGTGCATTTTCTAATTGGTTATAAACCTCCAAGATCCTTTTTGGATAGAAAGCATCACAGCATTAGCAAGGTCTGTTTAAGAGTCTTGACTTTACTCTCGAGTCAAGGTGTGATTTTTGGATACTTTAATCCTAGTGTTAAGCAAGCCTCTGCCAGATCAATCCTACTGGATTTTACTTTGAAATTATAAAGCACAAAAGGACAGTATAAAATCATGGAATATTATTTTTTCATTTTTATTAGCATGTTTTAATGGTATAAAATAATGTTTCATTGTGACATTTCATATATAGCTACTAATCATTGGGATACTGCTGAAGATGCAACCTAGGTTATCTCAGTCTTATGATAGGTCTGTAGGAAAATAGTTTCCCAGATCTTCACACTCTGGAAATTGTCTGGCTTCCTGAGTAGTTTGTATCTTAATAACAATAAAAATCTTAAAACTATTCAGTCCCCTACTTGTTTTGATCATTGGGCAAGTTAAAATCATACATACAGCTTAGCTTTAATCATTATGCAAGATGTTAATGACCTGCATTTTGCTACATTGCATTTCTCCTTGATGTCTTAGGAGTCTAAATTTAATCTCCCCTCTTCACACTTTACTAATTTAAAAACAGATATGTTGCACTGAATATATAGAATTTGTAAGTTGTCTTGGAACTGCGAAATAAATAAACCTTAAAAATAAAAAAAAGTTAATAATTGATCTAGATGCTTTGGGGATTTTATTTCCCTCACAGCCCGGGGGGGGGGGGGGGGGGAAACCCAACACTTTCTTTTCTTTTGAAGTTTCTTTTTTTTTTCCCACACTTTTTCCCCCTCCCCCCCCAACCTAATAAAAAAAAAAAACCCAACCAAACAAAAAAAGTCTTTGAAACCCATTGACAATCCTATTATATTTCCTTCTGCTGAGCCTTTTATAATAAAATGGAAAAGCCTTAAAAATTAGCATTCAAGTTAAAATAAAGGTAATTAAAAACACTTAGTAATTCTTTAGACAGAAAATAACAAAGAAACATAAGAAAAACTACTGTATTACAGTAACTTTAAAAATCCTAAATGGACTTGAAAAGGCAGGGGGAAAAGAGGAGGAGAAATGTGAGAACTCAAAAGTGCAACATTTTTTTGAATTTTTTTTTAATTTGTTATTTTATCTCTTCAAGTTACATCTCAATCACAATCCCCTCCCTACTCCCCCCTCCAGTCCCACCCTTCAACCCTCTTCCCCCTCAAACCCCCATCCTCTACCCTTATTTTTTCTTTTTTTAGTTTAAGGTGTATCTTTTCCCCCCAACAGCTCCCCCTTTCAGTCCAACAAATGGTTCTTTCTCTTATAACAATAAATACAACACAAAACAACAGAAATAAATAGGCCACAATTATGAGAGTTATATGGCTTAGAATACATTCCCAATGTCAAGTCCGTATGTATTTGGCACCTGACTTTAACATTCTACTATCTAACCATCTCCATGAGTTTAAAGTTCTATATCTAACTCAGCTTTCATACTAACTTGCCTCACAATTTTAAAAACATCTTCTTAGATCCAGAACACCCTCTTGATTCCTAAACAACTCAAAATTTAACTATGAGACTCTAGTTATCTATTTTTCAACCACCTCAGAGACCTGAGAGGGATAAATATATCTTATTATACAGGAAGTGCAGGGCCTGCAGCTTCCAAAACTAAGAAATGACATAGCAGTGGCTGCCTGCACAGTGCAACATTTTTATCTAGGCTTAAAAACTGTAGAAGTCTGAATGGAAATTCTTACAAATTCAAGTAGAAATCGAGAATCTGAAAAAAGAATAGGGTAGGTAAGTCCTTCATAATTCTTGCTTTACAATCAATGTCTGTCAGAGAAACGGGGCCAAACGACTGAAGATTGACGCTGTAATGTATGGAGAGAAAATGGGAACTGTCCAGGCAGCCACTGGTAGGTCATTTCTTAGTTTTGGAAGCTGCAGGCCCTGCACTTCCTATATAATCAGATATATTTATCCCTCTCAGGTCTCTGAGGTGGTTGAAGAATAGATAGCTAGAGTCTCATAGTTAAATTTTGAGTTGTTTAGGAATCAAGAGGGTGTTCTGGATCTAAGAAGATATTTTAAAAATTATGAGGCAAGTTAGTATGAAAGCTGAGTTAGATATAGAACTTTAAACTCATGGAGATGGTTAGATAGTAGAATGTTAAAGTCAGGTGCCAAATACATGTGGACTGGACATTGGGAATGTATTCTAAGCCATATAACCATTATAATTGTGGCCTATTTATTTCTGTTGTTTTGTATTGTATTTATAGTTATAAGAAAAAGAACTATTTGTTTGACTGAAAGGGAGAGCTGTTGGGGGGAAAAAGAAATACCTTAAACTAAAAAAAAAAAAAAGAAGGGAAGAGGATGGGGGATTGAGGCGGGGAGGGTGGAAGGGTGGGACTGGAGGGGGGAGTAGGGAGGGGATTGTGATTGAGATGTAACTTGAAGAAATAAAAAATAAATTATTTTTAAAAAGTCAGTAAAAAAAATAGTAAGAGAGACTTGGGGATTTTTTTTTGTGATGTCAATACACACTTAACATAAAAATGATGATTTTCTGTTGTTTTGTTTGAGATACATGTAAAGATAAAAAAACTAACACAAGCACATAAAAACCTAAGGAATGATCGATCTGATAAAGCAGGAAAAGATGAAATATAGTAAAAGTCTCAAAGGCAATTTGTTACCAAAAAGAGAATATTTTACTTTGTTACATGTACAAAAATTTAAGACAGGTAGAGAAAAAAATAAAAGATAAAAGGCCAAACTTCAGAATTTTATAAAAGCTGGGTAGAATTTTCTTTTCATCTTGTTTCATAGAATGAAGTTTAGTGTGCAGTATTAGCTGAAGAATAAAATATTACAATCAGGTTGTTGGGTATCTGGTGAATATTTTTGTGTTTAACATAAAGGTCTCATGTTTATTCATTTCCACATTCATTTACTGAGTGTGGGTGCGGGGGCGGGGGATGTTGTTTGAAATTACACAAAACTAAACCATAGAAGTGTAAAGGCATCAAGGTAACCAGTATATAATACAAAGGAAATACTGGGGGAGAACATTTATTCTTTTTCATGAGGCCCTGATGTGTAAATAAGACACTTCAAAAGAGCTGAAGCCTTCCTTTAGACATTGTAATTTACTGAAATGTGATTTGGGGAGGGGCTGAGCCAGGTGAGGAGCATCATCAAAGGTTTTTAAGAGGAGAGCGATACATACAACAAGTGGAAGTAATTGATGGATCCCTGATGGGAAGTAGCACTTGCAGTGGCAGCAGATGTATATGGTGGAGAAGGACAGGGACAGAGTCAGGCTAGGAGGAGTGACACTCTCACACATGCTTAGTCAGGCGTGAGCTCTGAGGTTTAAGAGTGTTGCAGGCTGCTGGAAGCCTGTGTGCACACCAGGTGTTTTCTCCCTCTGTCTCATTTCAAATGGGTATTTCTAACTTCTTGCCATTCCTACCCGGTTGTCACTCAAATTCTCCCAATTTTTTTTTTTTTGGGGGGGGAGAATTGAAAATCTACACATTCGTATTGATCCCTGAAATGATATAGCAAAAATGTTACTATTTGAAGAATTACCTAGCTGTTTTCTGTGGAAAGAAATCAAGACTAAGAAACAATTCTTCCTTTGGAAGATCTAGGCCAATCATCAAACATTTCAAACAGCAGTGTATTTTCTTCAGTTATGTTCCATTCTTATCATACTAAAGCTTAGTAAGTATTGGATAGAGGATTTGATGGGTTGTCCTTTGAATTACAAAAATGTTAAGCATAGACATGGAAAGGTTTAAAATTGGCCTTAAAAAGGTAAACGCTATTTAATATGAACTCGCAAATAAATGTAGATATGTAATAGACAGTCAGCAAGAAATAAGGATAATAACCACAAGGAAGAGGACATAAATGTCATAAAAATAAAAACTAACCCATTACAGAAAGTAAGACTATGTTAAAGGGAGTATACTTGAGTTAGAGAATGCATAATAAAAAGAACACATTGCTGGGAGAAGACATGCACAAAATAGCAGTCCATGACACCAAAATGCAATTACAAGTCTGGGAGAAAATTCCAAGTATGAAGTAAATAACAATTAGAGATCTTATTAGTAAACTAGATAATAAATAGAATTAAATAATTATTGAGGTGACATTGAGGAGAAGAAGGAGGAGGAGGAGGAAGCAAGAAGGAGGAAAGAGGAATGAGGAAGGAAAGGAGGAAGAAGAAAAAGAAAAAAAGGATATATTAAAGATAGAGATGGGAGGAGAACTGGAGGTTCTAGTGGGAGTTACATAAGAGGAAAATGGGGGAGGGGGAGAAGATTAAAAATTAGAAATGTCCCAGAAACTACAAAAGTTATTATTTTTATGATTGAACAGGCTCGTTGAATGTTAAAAAAAACATTCATTAGTGATACTCTAGTGAAATTTTAGAACATCTCAGTTATAGAAAAAAAAATCCAAAATGCTTTTGAGAAAAATAAATTTTCTACATAGAAAAGGGAATAACTTGGCATTCTTCTTACAACAAAGTTAACACCAGACTACAGTAAAGTAAGGTCTTAAAATCACAGCAAATATCCAAGTGTGAACTCTGTGCTCTAACCAACTAGCATTCCACTCTGTTAACACTGTAAACTCAATTCTAAACATAGAAGAACTGAGAAAGTGTTGGCCCAACAGATCCTTCCAGCAGTAACGATGATTCCAGCAAAAAAAAAAAAAAAATATATATATATATATATCATAAATATGAACTAAAAGAAATTTTGACACAAAAATGAAATGATAAGCAAATAGACCTTTAAGGAAATTTTGTGTGAAATGGTAGGAATTTTAAAGCACAAATTAAGAATTTATTCTGAACATATAGGCCAGAGGTATAGACCAAAATATTATCACTTAGAGAAAATGCCATAAAGCTGACAGGTTGTGAAGAAGGAACAGATACTTTGAGTACCATATCCTTCTTAAGTGTGTGTTGAGTTTGTTGAGCATCTTTCATGAGCCAAGAACTGTTTTAAGTTTTCTTAATACCATTTATACCTACCATCTCTAAACTATTGATTTTTTTGAAGTCTGAAAAGAAGATCAGATAAGCAGAGCCACTTCCTATGACTAATAATCTCAGAAGTAAAGGGCCCCACAAGTTTTGGTTGCCCTACTCTACAGTTTCTGAAAGGGGAGGGTATTCCCTGAATGCTTGGGAATGGAAAACAGAGAATTTCTCTAATATATAAGGAAGGACTACAATAGTAATTCAATATTATTATGATTATAAAAAAAATGAGACACCACCATACATGAATGTTGGTGTTCTTGTTAGGATGGAAAGGTATCCTGGAACTCAGGGGCTCAGAAACCACATAGCTCTGAGGTGGGACAGTGCCTCCTCAGCAGAGGCATCGCAGCCCTGAGGGAGGATAGCCCTAGAGCTGGAGGGCTACAATGTAACAGCTCTGCTCCATAGCTCTTCTACAACATTGCAGCTGGGGCCTGGGTTATCTCCAGCTGAGCGTAGGAGCTCAGGAACATCAGACCTGTTCAATTTCTTCATTTCTTCTCTTCTTTGCTTCTTTGTTTCTTGGATTCCTCCAATGAGTTACAGTGGGCAGCAAATCTCACAAAAGAGATTTATTGGAGGGACAAATCCAGGGTTTAGAGGGACGAATCCAAGGGTGACTGCCTCTGCTGCAGACACAACTCAATTTCAATCCTAACTTACATTACCAACTTAAAGAAATCTTCTTAGACCTAAAACATCTCTTTAATTCTTAAACAACTTAAAATTGAACTGTGAGACTATAACTATCTACTCTTCAACCATATCAGAGACAAGAGAAGGAAAAATATATCTGAATATCTGAGTAAATAGGAAGTACAGAACAAGTAGCTTCCAAAACTAAGAAATGACAGACAACTTCCTGCCTGTACAGTCCCCAATTTCTCTGTATAACATCGGAGCATCTATCTTCAGTCTTTTGACCCAGTATCTCTGTATCTCTGACAGACATTAATTGTAAAGCAGGAATTATGAAGGACTTGCCCGTCAACTTACCTGCTTCCAAGTTTTGTCCATTTTGGACAGCATTCTGTCTACAGTTGAAGCAAGGGCTTTCTCTTACCCAGTGGCTAGCAATGGAACCATCTCCAAATAGACATTCTTCAATGCTCTTCATCTATTTGAAGTAGAATGGGGGCATAGAACATAATTTTAAGTACTGCCCTGAGATGTTATACAGCATGCAGTTATCAGTCAAGAAAGCAATCATTTACAGTCCCCTTCCTCCTGGTATTAAGCAGATATGTGACTAATGTGGCCCTTGGTTCAGTATCATTGGAAGGGAGTGTAATTTCACATAGCTGTCAGAATCATACTGTTTTCCCCTCACCTTTATGACCTATCAAATGAGCAACCCTTTAGACTCATTAAACGTTAACACACGCAGGGAATTTAACAATATGGCAACACTACAACCTTTTCATTTACTAGAGAAAGAGCAAGAAATATGAAAACTTAACAACATGCAAAAGATACTACTCAGTTGGCTCTTAGCCCCTCTACATCAGTATCTCCAGAACCCTCACCAATCTGTCCTAGGGTGTACACAGAACATTCATTCTGCTCTTCTTAACTTTATCCTTAAAAATAGTTCATATTGTTTGTTAAGAGTTAATATTTCTAACATGTCAACACAATAGCATATTCTTTAAGAAAAGGCCTTCTCTCATTGAAACCATGGAACATAGTTTTTGTACATTAAATTGTCTCCCCAAATAGAAATGTTTTCAACACAGGATGGGGAGAACATTTTGGGATCTTATTTTAATTTTCTTCAGAAATCTATTAGTGATTCCATAACTCACTAAAGTGTTAGTGTATCACTTTAGTGATTAAGTATAATGAATTTTTGAACATTTTTATTATGAAAATATTAAAAGAAATGATAGGGAGATGAGCACAGTGACACATGCCTGTAATATTAGCCTTCAGTAAGTGGAAGAAGGATCCTGACTGTGGCCGGCCCAGGCTAGACAGTGAGGTCTTTTCTTGTAAGAATTTTTTAATTTAAAAGCTGCTCACAAAAGGCATGCTGAAATTCAAAGTGAATTGTCCTTTTTGATCTCAAAATATATATGCTTATAAGTATGTTTAGTTCCAAAATATCAAAAGAATTTTTTAAAAATCTCAGTTGAAAGATAATACTTTTTTAATAATTTATTTTTTATTTCTTCAAGTTACATCTCAATCACAATCCCCTCCCTACTCCCCCCTCCAGTCCCACCCTTCCACCCTCCTCCCCATCAACCCCCCCATCCTCTTCCCTTCTTTTTTTTTTGTTTAAGGTATTTATTTTCCCCCCAACAGCTCTCCCTTTCAGTCCAAAAAATGGTTCTTCTTCTTATAACTATAAATACAATACAAAACAACAGAAATAAATAGGCCACCATTATAAGAGTTATATGGCTTAGCATACATTCCCAATGTCCAGTCCATATGTATTTGGCACCTGACTTTAACATTCTACTATCTAACCAACTCCATACTTTTTATATTGTCAAAAAAACCCAATTTGCTCTAGGAAAGATATTGCCTGCCTCCCCCCCAGAATGTAGTCCCCCAGAGTTCAGATTAGGACAGGCCTCTGTTATTATCTTTCCAGGAGATTAAAAGCATCCATCTAAGGAGTCCAGGGACAACTGGAGAGCTGAAACTTCTGAAGAAAAGGGATCAGACACCAAAGAAGACAAGTAGCCCAGATGATCCAGCTTCATAGACTTCCTCAATAGCTGTTTCCTCAAAAATCTACAACCAGAATAACTCAAAATGGCTAACTAAGATGGTTCAGTCTCACAGTCTGTTCCAGTCAGGACTTTAGTAAATGCCTGAAGTCCAGCCTCTGACTACATACTTCTTGGGACATTTAAATAGCTGAGCACAAAAAGACTAAACATCAAATGTAGCTTAACTATTTTTCCATTCTTATTTGGACCCCAAACAGATTTCCTGAATTCCAATTCAGCAGGAAGCAATTTTAAGAGAGTGAAGTCCCATTCCCAGAAGGTGGGGTGGGTGATTTTTCCCCCCCTTTGGTCATTTGATGTGTTATAAATATTTGTTGTTATTTAGGGGGATTGATTACAAGTTGTTAAAAGGTCTTGTTAAGTAGGTTTTGGAAATTAGACCCAGAGATTTCTCTCCTTTTCTTTTCTCTAGTAGGGGGGAAAAGACTTGAAAAAAATGGGATATAGACATAATATATTAATGAAAAAGAAAAAGGGATACATTATTAAATATGCTGTTGTATCTTTGTATATTGATACAAAATTAAGATTATATCTGGCTACATGGGTATTGATCTTTGTATATTGATACAAAATTAAGATTATATCTGGATACATCAGTATTAATTTTTGCATATTAATACAAAATTAAGATTAACTCTTTTTTAAGGTATTGTACCTAGGTAACACTTAAAAATGCAATGTGAAGTTTTGGCCTTTTGATAGCAACTGTCACAAAATGTTTATGGTAACAAGGAAATGTAAACTAATAGTCATTCAAACATGTCTTTTTGTTAGGTACTAGTGAAGTTTATCACAGTTGTTTTCTAAGTTATTCAGAAATCAAGTTGCTAAGAGATAAGCAACATTTGCTTATCCAAATATACAGAGATAGATAGGTGGTCTTCAAAAACCTCAAGAGATCTGTAGAATATGGTATTCAAAGATTTTTTCTTTTTTATTGAAAAAAATTATTTTGTGAATTTCACATAGTGCACCCTATTCCCTTCCATTTCCCCCCAAGACCCACTCTCTAACCTTGCAGTCTGTCCCAGCATAAAAAGTAACAGTTCATTGTGTAAGCTGCAGTGTATCTCAGTATCCCACAATATTCCCCTTTGTCCACACATTCTGCTTTCAAATGTTCATTATAATGACTCCTTGGTCTGGTACGAGGGCTCTGGTTTCCTCTACTCCATTAGTACTGGAACTCCTCTCAGATATGCTGTAACTGTCCTGTGTCTTGGAGATCCTGAAGTCCTGGGTTGTGGAACTGACCTCTTCTTGCACTCCAGCAGTTCATCCACTGGGGAGATGTTGGGGTGGGTCAACTCAAAGCCCTGGTTCTTGACCTGCAACCCCCACTTGAATAGCTAGTTCTACTATGGAAAGGTGCCAGGCCCGCTCTCCTGAGTGCTCAAAGATTTTTTTTAACTTAAGATTTTTTGATATTGAGACATGTCAGCCCCTGACAGCACCCCCTATTCTACTCCAGGCAGATAATGAGCATGGAAGAATTTCCAGCTGGAGATGGTTATATTAGTTGCAAGCATGTAACTGGGCAAGAAAAGTCCCTTGCTTCAAGTGTGGACAGAATGCTGTCTGAACAGAACAAAACTTGGAAGCAGGTAAGTTGACAGCCTAACTCTGCCAAGACATTGTAGGCAAGTCTTTCATCTTTCCTGCTTTAAAATTAATGTGTGTCAGAGATACTGGTCCAAAGGGTGAAGATAGATGCTCTAATGTATTGAGTGAAATTGGGGACTATCCAGTCAGCCAGTTGTCTGTCATTTCTTAATGTTGGAAGCTGCTGGCTCTGCACTTCCTGTTTATTCAGATGTATTTATCCTTTTCAGGTCTCTGATGTGGTTGAAGAGTGGATAGTTATAGTCTCACAGTTAAATATTAAGGTTTTTAGGAATTAAAAAGATGTTCTAGGTCTAAAAAGATGTTTTTAAGTTAGTAATGCAAGCTAGGGTGGAAACTGAGTTAGGTATAGAATTTTAAGCCCATTAAGATAGATAGATAATAGAATATTAATATCAGTTGCCAAATATGTATGGAGTGGACATTAGAAATGAATGTTCTACCTTATAATTTTCATAATTTTTGCCTAATTATCCTTACTGTTTTGTATAGTATTTATTACTATAAGGAAAAGAGCCTTTCATTGGACTAAAAAAGGGAGCTGTTGGGTGAAAAGATACACACTAAATTTTAAAAAAAGCAGATAGGAAGGTGAGGGGGAGGAGGGTGGGAGGTTGGGACTGGGAGGGGGTGGAGGGAGGGAACTATGATTGAGATGCCACTTGAAGAAATAAATAAATGTTAAAAAAAAAGAAATAGAAGGATAGAAATAGTAGGTTTGTTTTGTCACCAGTAGTCAACAACACATGTGTTTTGAGGGGCAAAAGAGAAAAGGAGTGGTGCTTTGTAAAGAATATTTTGTTTCCTTTTTTGTCAATGGTATAGAGATATAGCTCAGGGTTAGAGATGTAATCTAGCTCTACAAAACACCAAGAATATTTGGTTTTGCAGTCTGGGTCAGTTTTGTTTAAGCCACAGTGCTGTGCCTTTAGCTGTAGAAAAACATGCCCCAAGTCCTTTGGTTTTATTTGTTTTTATGGTTTTATTTGTTTGGTTGTATGAACTCCTTTCATCTTGTTATGTACCTTCTTTCTAATTAGCACTGATTTGCTCTCATGGCCAGAAGTCGCTTCTCTGTCCACTTCACTGCTGTAAACTGTAAGATGCAGCCCCGCCTTATTGATAAGTTGGCTAAAACTACCATTTGATCAAACACGTTTTCTATAACTCCACAGTTAAGTCCTTATATATTTATATATTGTATATATTTTCCCACTAGCTGATGATCACTAGGAATAATGTCTATGATACCATCTAGCAAAAATTATGGAGCATCATGGAACCTCAGATATATGTCTTGAATAAAACAAGAGTGCAACACACAAATAAAAAAGTCCATGGGATAGTGGAATAGAAAGACTCAATAAGCTCTGTTCTGTTTAAAAATAAAGTTCTGTTCTTAATCACAGACTGTCAACATGTTTCAAAACTCCCTTTTTTTCCCTATTGCTAATACAATGTGTTGAAGAGCAGCAGGTAAATATTTGCAAATTAGCACAGTTGTTAACAGCTCTTTCTCATCAATCTCTATGAAAACATATAATATTCATTTTGCATTTTAGTAATGATAATTTTCATGTTAAAATATTACTTACATACCTAGATATAACTCAGAAGTTGTACAATCCAAGATTCTGTCATGGTTTTCCTTTTCAAAGTGAAAAGTCACCAAAACCAAAAGATTTGTTTGGACTAATTAATTTGGTACTTTTATAGAGTTGCAGTGACATTGTAGTAGGAGTGTGGTGTGCATGTCTCTGTGTGTTTCTGTGTGTGCATGGACACATGTGTATGGCAGTTTCTATACACAAAACACAAATCCAAGAACTCCTAAAGCTCTTAGAATCTCTAAAGATATTTGTACTTAATATGCTACTGAGACCATTTATAGACAGAGCTCATGGATAGCTTCAGGAAAGTGGCTGGTTTCCAGGGGAACCAATTGTTTGTAGAAGGTTGAAAAGATTAGTCTGACTTCTCACATCCTTCCATTAGGAAGGAAGGCCAAATGTTGAGGCGATCACCAGTGGTTACTGATTAAATCAGTCATAGGTCTGTAAGGACATTTACAGAAATTGTCCAAAGGTATTTTGCAGAGCTTCTGGGTTGATAACCCTATGGAGATGTTTGTTGGTATGGTGGGAGCCTGGACAGGCTCTGGAAACATTATTCTCTTCTTCAACACCTTGCCCAAGGCATGTTTTCCATCTTCCTTTTTCAATTTTATGCTCTACAATGAATGCATAATAAAACGAAATCACTCTCCTGAGTTCTATGAGCTGACGTAGTCCATGATGAATTGGGAGAGGGATAGCTATGGAAAGTTCTGATTTATATCCTGTGGGTTATAAGTACAGAAGTAAACGGACTTTTCACTGGTATCTGAATGGGCATTGATTGTTTTTTGTTGCAAGCCTTTATAACCCATGGGACCTGTTTCTCTTTCTAAGTAAATAGTTGTAGAGTTAAGTTATAGAAACCCAATTGGTATTCAATAAGGAGAATGACTTGATTTTTGTGGCATAAGGAGGACTTTTAAGTGTAGTAAGAGAGCAAAGATGAATATTTTTCCTAAACATATGGATTTATAGAAAGGCACAGATTTTTATTGCTGATAGAAAGCCAATATAATATGAATGTTCACTCAGTTCTCAGTCTAAATAGCAGTGTAATTCCATTAAAGTATCAACAGTTTCTTTTAAAACATGGTACATTAAAAATTAGTAATGACAAGTTTGCAACAAAGAACAGCTAAAAAATATGTAAGAACAAAGGGATACTCCACCATAGACCTGAGTATTGATCACACAAATTATGGAATCTTAAAAATTCAGGATAAAGGGCTGGAGAGATGGCTCAGCGGTTAAGAGCACTGGCTGCTTTTCCAGAGGTCATGAGTTCAATTCCCAGCAACCACATGGTGGCTCACAACCATCCATAATGAAATCTGGTGCCCTCTTCTGGCCTGCAGATATACCTGCAGACAGAACACTGTATACATAATAAATAAATCTTTAAAAAAAAAATTTAGGATAAAAATTCAGAATCTGACCTAATAGTATATGATACCTGAATAGATTATGGAGACAACTGTAAGAGATAAGATTACCTGTGCATTTAGAATTGACTAACAAATAAGTTAAAAAAAAATCCTGGATACATCCATACACAAAGAATAGACAATAGGATGAGAAGATTCATATACTTAACTACTCCTGAGTTTAAGTCTTCTTTATAATACAGATTAACATTAAACAGTTAAATTTGCTTTTTATCTTGCCAAATATTTGTATCTGAACATTTAGGAAATGGAGTTAGGGGATCAAACTTGAATCTTCTTGGTATACACAGTCAGCTAGAGGCCAGCTGAGCTATAAGGCAAGACATGTTTCAAATATAAAACAAAATATTAAAAATGTTGTATGATGAAAATACTTTTTCAAAACTAAAAAGTAACAGCAAAAATCAAATCTCGCAGAGCATGGTAGTGCACACCTTTAATCGCAGCACTCAGGAGACAAAGGCAGGTGAATCTCTGTAAATTCAAGGCTAACATGGCCTACAAAGTGAGTCTAGGATAGCCAGAGATACACAGAGAAACCCTGTCCCACAAAACAACAACAACAAAAAACAAACCAAATTTCAAATTAGCAAAGTGGTCTCTGAATGACTATAATGAAAGTAGATAAATCAATAAAAGAATGAACAATGTGTCACAATTTCTGAGCTCAAACAAAAGAAAGATAAATGCCATCTAAACAAATGAAAATATCATAACCCAACACAGGTCACTAACTATTAATTCTTAGACTTATAATTAATTATAAAATCATTTAAACACTTTGATAATCCAAGTATTCTTAATAATTTGAATGAATGGGGACACTAAAATTAATTATCCAGACAGAAAATTAAGCTTCTTCAGTACTGAGGCTAGGCATAGCCTTTCACATCCCTCCAACCTCCCCTTATCTACTAGAAATATTGATGTTCCAAAGTTAAGTTTGTTGTTCTATTGGAAAAAAGCTACATGTTTACAAATGTTTGTGTGTGTGCACGCATGTGTGTGTGCATGTATGAGAAATTATAGCAAGTTCTAAGCCCTTGAAAGAAAGAGGATTAATAAATACTTTCATATAGTATTTTGTAATGGTTAAATGAACGTCATAAAATTATAGTTTTGTAGCAGACTCTTAACCTTTCCCTAACCCCTTCTAGGTAGGGTGATTCATCACATGTTTTGAGCCATAGAACGTGAAAAAACATGTTATGGGTGACTTTGTAGCCAAGATCATTAAATATCTATTGTAAACCCCACAGCTTTAAGTTTTCCTTCTGCTTCTATGAAGCACAAAGGAAGGAAGGAAGGAAGGAAGGAAGGAAGGAAGGAAGGAAGGAAGGAAGGAAG
>CAJQZJ010009649.1:26739717-26797651 GCA_907164525.1 Lophiomys imhausi | reverse complement strand
AGCATCGAAGAATCTCCAGTGGGAGATGATTGAATTGGTGGTAAGCCTTTCTCTTGGCAAGAAAAACCCCTTGCTTCTACTGTAGACAGAATGCCGTCCAAAAAGGACAAAACTTGGAAGCCTAATGTCTATTTCTACTGTTCCTTCTCAAGTCTTTATGCCAACTTCTGAGTCTTGGTCCACGTTGACAGTCATCCATTCCACTGCTTCTGATTCAATTCTGGAGACAGTAATATTCTATTAAGAAGCATATAAGCTGGCCTCCCATGAGAAGGATCAAAGATTTCCAAGTTAGCAGCAGAGAAGTATCTCACACTGAAAAGGAGAAGCGGGTGCTTTAAGGTAGACATAAAAGACAAGACCTCAGATACTAAATAGAAGACCTAAACAAGGCCATGTAATGGGGACAGCAAATTGGCCTCTGGGAAGACTCATTCCAAGTGTGAAATTCTAACCTCAAAGTTCACTCTACCCTGAACAAGGATCAGGATAAATCTTAGTGAGGCTGAGGATCAGCAGGAAACAGATAACAAGGAGAGATATGAGGATCTGTATGGAGAACTGCAGCCTAGGACACTTGGCTTGCGTGGATGCCACTGTGTGGACAAAAAAAAAAAAAACAAAAAAAAACCATAACAAAACAAAACAAAAAAAACCTAGCAGATGTTCCAGTTTCAAATATTTGTTATAAGTGAGATTCTGAACTTCAGTGGGTAAAGTTGGACTGAAAGCCAAGGTCTTTCCGAATGTTCTAATAGAGCCGGGTAAGTGATTCTTACTTCACATATCACATACGTGAGATTGTTGACCTCATCAACATTTATAGTCCCAAGCTCTTCATTTAATTCTGGTTAATCACTGGAAAGAGTGGCAGCATTTGATTTGTGAAGGATATACATGCTCCTTTCATGCTTCCGAGCTTTCTGAAGGGGAAATGGTACTGAAGTTCCTGCTGCACTGCTTTCTTTCTTATTAAAAGGCCATGACAGTGTGGGCCACTAATTATGAGTTTCCTTGAATATTCACGAAAGCTAAGACTGAATCAGTGTTTGTAATACAACAGCCAAATTCACTTAGAGGCCGGCAGGAACCTGATGAAAATGCCAGCTGTTGTAGGTGAAGAATTCCTAGTTCACTTGCAGGGATGCGCACAGCCCTTCCAATGTCTTGCCTGAACTGCCTTACAATGCCATTAGAACTTCCAAGGCATAAACATGCATATTTATTTTTTTCTTTTCAAAATCTACTAAATTTAATGTAACTTACAATTACTTATTAGATAGTGACCATGACACTACTGTTTTTGCTATTTTCTTCTTTTATCTCCCCATGTCTTGCCTTTTCCAATACTGCTCATTATGGCCTATAGATCCATCTGGACCATACATACATACTTTTGTTCTTCTGCCTTTATTACTGGATGAGATCTGAAGTCCTCCACCTGAAATGACAACCTCTCTGTTTTTATGGTCAAGTTGTAAAGCGTATAAATTCTTGGGTTAACTTCTTGACATAATCTGAACTCTAAGAGCCTTTTGTCAGTTTCCTTAATCATGGTACCTGTAATTAGACTCACTACTAAGATTCTTTTTAACTTGTTGTTTTTGAAACAGCGTCATACTTGATAGCTCAGGCTGGTCTTCATCTGGTGCTAATTCACCAGCCTCAGCCTCCCAAGTGCTAAGATGATAGGCATACCTGACTTCCTCTTTCACTAAACAAACAAACAAACAAACAAACAAACAAATAAATAAATTGATGCTGTTTTGAGCATGGACACATTAAATTTAGTTGATGGTATTTGTTATTAATATTGAAGGTATTAATAACTGTTCATTTAAATTATATGAATTTAACTATAGGGTAAATATGTCACAATCATGGTATTTTTAAACAAAGAATAACATCATACAGGCTGAAAAGGTTATACTTGAGAAAAAACTATATGCAAAAATGTATGTGCAACACTTAAAGGAAAAAGAGGCAAAATACTTGAAAGATAACAAGAAAGAGTATATGGACAGTTTGGAGAGAGAAAAGGAAAGGGGTAAGTTATATAATTACACCATAATCTCAAAAATAAAAAATATCCCCTCACAAAAATCCCTCTGTTTCCAGGTTGGCAGTCACAATGACACCAAAACTACTACATGTGGCACTTCAACCAATAAAATCCTTAGACAACTGAAGGAAATGTGCAATTATAAATAATAAGGTAAGGGAAAACATTTTATTTTCTGAAGTAATAATAATTTGGCATTTTTATTCTCTTCTCTCTCTCTCTCTCTCTCTGTACATGTATGTGTTGGTGTGTGTCTGTGCACTGGACTAGGAACCTGCATATGTCAGGCAAGTGCTGTACCACAGAGTTACATCCTCTGTTGTTTTTAATTTTTATTTTGTTGTTGCATTGTTTGTGGAGACAGAACTTCACAAATCCCAGGCTAACCTCAAATGAGCTGTTTATTCAAGTGAAGTCTGGTCTTGAATGACTGATGATCCTCCTGCGTCCACTTCCCGAGTTCTGAAATTGTGAGTGAGTACCACCATCCTGACAGCATTTAACTAAGGTTAAGAAAACAAAAACAAAAACGGGTAGTCATATTGTTGTCACCTAATCCTAGCCATCCCAGTCATGTATAAATATTCTTCTAAGATTTCCATTGGCATGTACCACTATTGTCACCTTTGTAATTTAGGCACTACTATTAACAATTACCCATTACTATTAACAGTATTACAAAGTCATTGGTATCCATGATTCCCTCACCAAAAAACATCCTTTATCTAATTTCATCATTCTTACCTTTATCATCACAACTGCAACAGCTTAAAATTGTACATTTTGTTGATAAATGTATATATATATCAAATTTATACATAAATGTACATAATACACACATATGTTTGTTTTTTTAAGGTATAAATGCCTTAAGTATTAAGCCTTCTGAAACTTGGATCACGTCTATCTTTCTAGCCCCTTGCCCATTTTTCTCCATTCCGTGAAATTTTTGTTCTGGTTTATTTGCTATTGACTTCATGATTAATTTCACAGTGGTGAAAGAAGAGGCTTGTTATTATCTCAACCACTTGACATTGGTTTGCCTTGTACAGTACCTTGTGGCCAGCTTGGTAATGTTCTGTGCCATTTAAGAACATTACATACTATACAGTTATGAGGTCCAGTATCCCTCTGTACCAGTAACCAGTTTGTTTTCAGTACTATTGATTATTTTCTATATGTTCATGACGGTTTTCATCTATTCGTCCATTAGATGTTGAAAAAGGTGCATTAAGACCTCACTGTGATTAAGGATCATAGTTTTGTTAGTTCTGTGGCTTGATAATGGATGTGCTAGGAAGTCTGTCCTCCATGTGGAGTTGTAGAAATGTGTATATGTTTTAGAGGGGAAACCTTATGGGAGGTCCATAGTAGAACTGGCAGCTGGTGGGCATGGAAGAGGTTGGAGGGAGAAGAGGGAATAAGTTAACGATGTAATTATATTTCAATTAAGTTAAAAGACAAACACTGCCCTTTTTCTTTTGTGATAATTCTTCTTGATTGCCAACTGGGGCAATATTAAGTACAGATCTCAATATGTGGTGAGTGTGTTCTCAGAGATGGTGAGAAACTGTGTAACAGTTTCTTCCAAATTGAAACATTACTTCTTAAATGGAGGAAGACAGCTCCTCAGGCTCAGGAGATAAATGAAATACATAAGTCTCTGCAAAGTTGAAACTTGGAAGATAGATTCACAATCAGTAAACAGTTGCTGAGCAGAGGAGAATTTCCCACCATCAAACTCCTGAGAGTCTTGCATGGAGTTCTTAAGGTGATCACCCATGTGAGCTGGACTTTTTGGTGTTGCAAACTTTTGCATTTCTCACTGTCTTATAAATTACTCTCAATCAGTGTTAGTAACCCTAACAAACCCATTGGTTCTCCAAATGACAGTATGGTGGAATCATTACTTTGGTTTGTCACTGGTCTCCTATCTGGAGGGAGTATACATTTGTTCATGTCTACAGAGGAAGTCATTAAAAAATAACCACAATGCATATGGATGGTGCTGTCCCACACACTGGAGCCCAAATAAAATAAAAGGAAATCAAGAAAACATGAACTAGGATGGAGATCCTCTCCCTTTGTTTCCTGGCTTTATGATCTGACAGGCTCTGTTATGTACTTCCTGCCATGATGGATTGAAACCCCTGAAACACAAACTAAAGTAAATGTTTCCCCCTTCCATATCATTCTACTAGATACTTTGTGCAAGAATAAGTCTAACAAATACATCTTTAGCTTTAGAAAAAACATATATGGATCAAAGTTCTCCAATTCATAATTATAACCTTATGGAGAGTATATATCTTTATCACTGTGAAACATCACCCTTTATTTCTAATATTTCTTACAGATAAAGTACTATCTAATATTAATACAGGAACAACAACTTGGTAGATCTTTTTATCTTAAAGTTTTGGGTCTTTACATTTAAAGTCTCTTTTTAGTGATAGATACTTGAACTTTGTTTTCTTACTCAACGCAGCCACAGTTTGCTTTCAGTTGCATGATTATTTATATTCAACGCAAGAATTGACATATTTGGGTTGAATCTGCCACACTGTTAAAACTTTCTAGCTAGTCTGCTTATTCCATTTATTCTGTGCTATTTGGATTTCTGCATTGTAATTTTGATTTGTCAAGCAGAACCAAAAAGTGCAAACAACATGTTTTTGTAGAACCTTTTTCCAACCTATATTTAACGCTTTGTGATTGACTATCACTACAATTCCAAATTCAAAATGTAAGACTATTGGACAATCACCTTTCATAGTTCAAATCCATGTATTAAAAATGAGTGAAGGCATTTGATTTTGCAGTGCTTTTATGTTCATGACGTGAGACATATTACTGGGCCCTTAAAAGAGTTCTATCTTTATTATTTTATATGGAAATCTTAACACATTTTCAGTGTTTACTACTGTGATTTTTGTGGGGTTATTCAGTCTAGCATAATAAAATGGCAATATAATATGTCAAATGCTTCTCCAAGAGCCAGGACAACAGCCTTATGAAACCCCTGCAGAATGGTCTCAACTGAAAATCATATCTATGGTCATAATTTGATAAGTAAAGATAAAAGAAAAGAAAAAACACTTTAAGAGCACTGTAACCAATCTAACTTAAATCATTCCATTTTCAAAAGATGCTGAAACAAGTTGGAAAAATGGCTGTTACCTTATTTCACCGATCTAGGCAAAATTAGAAGATGTTGTTCCTTCATGGAATAATATGAAAACACAGGATAACACTCCAAATCTGAAATGTACAGCTTTCAAGTACGTTATTTTAAAAGAAGGATTAAGTGAAAGTATTGAAAAAAGTACTTTTTAGGTAAAAAAAGGAAAGAATGAGAGTACTGAAAAGTGGCTGTCAGCAAAGCAGAATAGACAGGAATTAAAATTAAATGAGGACATGGTTGAACTTTATAACGAGCAACTCACCTGCTTTAAGATTTAGTTAGAGAGATCTGGGAGTCACTGCAGAAGAAACAGTTGTCTGAGACCTAGCAGAGGGAAACATAACATTCTATTTGATTAGTCAGTGAGTTACCAGCCATGGGCTCTTCACTGTGTTGTGGGCCACAATTCCAAATAGAAAGCTGCTGATACCTCCATGTTGCATTAGTGACTACATCTTCCCTCGTAGACATTATTATAGTTCAAAGGTCTGCACTGGGTAAGACTGTTGATGACCTTTTTCTCCAGCAGCCAACATAACATTTCTGGTACTATAGGTTAGCTGTTACTGAGGAGGCTTCCAGTCCAGTTCCTGCTTGAATATTTGTGTTTTATGGCCAAACTATAAAATGTCTTCAGTAGTAGGTCTAGTCGCTGAGTGGAGCTCAGCAAAATCTTTAAGCAGAATGCTACTAGCATTATTAGTGCCCCTGTTTCTCTGCCCCAGTCTGTGAGGCTGAAGCAATCAAAAATGGTTGCTCCTGCTCTGCTTCTGTCAAAATGTCCCAGCAGACTCAAGAACTGGGAGCTGCTGTCTTACCTTAGTCCTCTACCTCAGGAGCTGTCCATGGTGGCACATCAATCCTGCCTCAGCCTGCTGCTGTCAAGGGAGCTGTCCACAAAGGCAGCAGCTCCTCTCCAGTCTCTGTCAGGTAGTCATTCTGCGGGGAAAGACTTCCCTGCCGTGGACTCCCTTTGTAATCTTGGCAATTTCAAAACCCTCAAGGTAGGAAAGTGACCAGACCCCTGTCTGAGGAACTACAGCAGCCCAGCCCCTCCCCCAGACCTCTCTGTCATATCACTTCCAACCTCTCTGTAACTGTCACAAAGGTCATCTCCAGTCCCTCAATAGGATTCATCCCATATTATGGTAATTTGAGGTGAAAAGTCTGAACAGAAAGCCACCAATCCCTGAACAGGGAAACCTATCAATCCCTGAGCAGGAAAATTTACCAGTCCCAGAGCAGGAAACTCACCAGTCCCAGAGCAGGAAACTCACCAATCCCAGAGCAGGAAACTCACCAATCCCAGAGCAGGAAAACTCACCAATTCCATAGCTGTCTATAACCTCAAGACTTGAAATTCCTATTCTCACTCTGGAAATCCCTGCTCTAGAAAGCTCTGCTCCCTCAAAAAATCCTATATAAAGACTGTGTTCACCCAGTTCTCTGCTGTCCTCTCCCAGGAGCACAGGTAACCACTCCTGGATTCATCCCTCCTTCTCCTGGATTCATCCCTTCAATAAATATCTTTTAAGAGATTTCCTGCCTGGTGTGACTATCTCATTGGAAGAAGCAAGGAAGAAAAGAAACAAAGAAGAGAAGACACTGATGAAGTTGCAGGTCTCTAGCTCCAGGGCTCCTCAACTCTGGTTGAGGAAACTCACCCTTGTGAGCTGCAAGGCTAGAGAAGGAGCAGGGCTCAGACTCAGGATCCTCAGCTTCGCTGGGATTAGGGAAATCCTCAACATCTCTACCCCCTCTCAGAGCTGTGTGGTTCCTGGCCTCCCATACCTCAGAATACCCTTCCACTAGAACACTGTGTCACCTAAAGGAGCTGTGAGGTTCCTGGCCTCACGAGTCCCTGGGTACCTCCCCATCCATTCAAGCCTAACCCGAACAGTGGGGTCTGGGACTTGATGGTAAGACCTTATTGCTGAGCTAAACTCTCTACTGTACTAAAGTTTTCACATTGCTAATATAATAGACATTTAATTTTAAGGACAAACTTACTTTCAGAGCTAAGCTCATTCTGAAATCACAGATCAAAACAAGAGACTAAAACCTTTAAAATTACTTTTTCACTTATTTTGGTGATTGTGTGTCTAGGTGTATGTGTTCGGGCACATCACTGTGTGTATATGTACAGGTCAAAGGACAACGTGTGGGATTTGATTCTCTACTTCTACTATGTAAGGTCAGGCATGGAATTCAGGTCTCCTCAGACTTGGTAGCAAGCACTTTTATCTGCTAACAATTTCATCTGCCCTCCCCACCCCCATAAAATCTTAAAGCTGGTTATGATGGCACATATCTGTATTCTCAGCACCTGTGAAGCTAAAACAGGAGAATTTGCCATGAGTGCAAAATAAGACCCTATCTGAAAAAAGAATATCGGGTAGAGAGTTGAAAACTGGGATTCAAAGGCTCAAATAATTTTAATTATAGGAACTTGGGAAGATCAAGTCTTCCCTCTCAGCTTCAGTCCCCCCTGCATGTGCTGTGGTATAACAGGGTTGTTTCTATGGTTACATTTGTCTTTGAAGTTGCAAGACGTCAGGAGATATGATAGATGCAAGGTTGATATGGATTTTTCCTCTCCAAAATCTAATTCTATTCTTGCATTAGCATCTGGGAAGCCAGCAATATGACATAGCCTTTGGTTTAGTTTTTCTAAATGGTAGTGGTCTCCTCTCGGATTCATTCCTTACATGAATAAACATTAAATGTTTAGGACTTGAAATCTGGGAGAATGAATAAACTACCATTGTTACCACCAGAAATCTCAATCATGATGGGAAACTATTACACAAGTGATTCACAGATGTTCAACAACTGCCTATAGTAACAGAAAACAAGACCTTTACCTGGTGGCCATAGAGTCTCAAGTGAAGTGCTATTTAAACTAAATTTTAACCATAGACACTATTTTATAGGTAGGTAAAACAGAAGGACATTTCTGGGGCAAATGTCACATGATGCTGTCTGGATAACTGAAAGATTTAGTAGATTCTGAACAATGTCACTAAAAGAAAAAAAAACAAACGTTATATTTTTCTGTAATAAAACAAATGAAGTGATGTACAGTTTCATGTTCTTCATGCATCTTGTTTATCAGACATTGAACATTTACCCAATTTGCTTTGCTTCCCGTGAGTAAGATTTTTCAACATTGAATTTTTTTTATGGTAAGGAAAATCTCTCAATCCTTCTTTCATGCCCATTCTACCATATTTTTAATATTGTCAGTCGTGGTATGGAGTTCTCTCTAGTCTTAAGCATGACACTCAGTCCTGTTAACTCTCTTTTAAAGCTATGGTAATGCCACTCCACGCAGCAGCCGCAAGATGGTAATGGAGAGCAGGCTGGCTGCCTCCATCACCACTGTGCTGTGCTCATGTTGCTTCATGGGTTTGTGTGCAAAATTAGGTCGGATCACTCTGTTCAACGGATGGCAGGCTAGAGTATATCTATGGTACTAAGACTGTTTAGTTTTTGTGCCTCTGACTTGCATGACAGGTTGTGCATCTGCCACCACTTGTCCCGGGGGAAGCAGAGAAAACAGCATAAAATAACCTATAACCATGCTTTTAGTTTTTAGTGAGTTAGTAAGGACTTTTAAGAGGGACATGCACATCAGCCTGGTGCCTGGCAGCATACGGACCTTCTCAAAGCCTGGAAAATTGAAGGAAACTTTCTCAAGGCAGCCACACTTTGAAAAGCACTAGCTGAAGCTTTCAAGACTTGCAGCCAAGGAAGGGTGGAGAAAAGCCTTGTTTTGAGGCCTGGCCCTGTGCCTAGTGAAGGGGGGTGGCTATAAAGCCTCAGAGGCCATGGGAACTGCCAGTTTCTGTGTGAGAGCTTCAGAGTCTGTGGGATACTTGGAAAGACCAGGAGACCACACCCTATATAAATTAAGGAGGTCCATATGAAGCCCTCCCTGCCCCCCATAGATAAGAACAGGAGCATGCACATGCAGGAGACTACAAAAGGCTAAGTGATATATGCCATCTGCCCCGAGGCCATGCTAATATAGCATGAGCTTTGAGGCAATAAGGAGGAGGTGAATAAAGGCCTTGCAAAGAGTTGGGCGTGGTGGTGCACACCTTTAATCCCAGCCCTTGGGAGGTAGAGGCAGGCGGATCTCTGTGAGTTCAAGGCCAGCCTGGTCTACAAAGGGAGTTCAGGAGAGCCAGGAATACACACAGAGAAACCCTGCCTTGAAAAACAAAAACAAAAACAAACAACAACAACAACAAAAAAGGACTCTTGCAATGAGTCAGCCTAAATAGGCCTTGAGAAGCAGCTGAGTTGAATGTTGAAAGGCTGCTAGCAGCAGAAGCAGAGCAGCCTACCATACGCTAGCTAGCAAATGAGCGAGCTTATGAAGTGTGCTGAGGGTTGAGGAGACCATAGACAGTAACAGCTGCCTGGGAAGGCTGGGACTGGCTGACACCACAGCTGCAGGAACAAAGCAACTGAATCGGGCTGGGGAGCAGGGGCAGCACCCACCTGAAGCACGAGGTGTACAGGGACTGTGAAGAGACCTCAGAGATAGAGGCTACATCTCTGAGGAGACTGTAGAGATACAGCCCTGTTGAAGAGGCCAGGGACCCGCTTTAGGGCTCAAAGCCTGGCAAGGCCTAGAAGCCAAAGTCTAGGCCACATAGCATGCATAGGCTGAGGAGACTGTGGAAGTGACAGTCTCGGCTGACTGAGGAAGCTGACCCTGAGATTATTTATATCCTATTTCTTCTACTTCTTTGGAGAATGGTGGTATAAATAATTCAAGAATAGCAAATTAAATATTTACCTAACCTTTTAGATTCTACTAAAATTTCAATAATTTAATTAAACTATACATTTTTCTTGCTTTTCAAATGCCAATTATTTGTTCCAAAGATGATGATAAATTCATAAAGAAGCTTGAAACTTATAACAGATTATCTGTCCTCTTATTTGTCCTTTAATGATGAACTTTGTGGAATGGATAGTCACTCATGACATGGGAGCAAAAATACACTGTAAATGAAAATTTTTTATCTAAATCACCTATATTTTTAATACCTACTAATCACCTATAAAACATCTATACCCTATAACCTACTTTAATCCCATCATGCAAGAGTCAGAAGCATGTGGGTGTCTAAGAATCCAAGGCCAGCCTGATCTATTCATTGTGTTTCATGCCAGTAAAGACTACAACAGAGAGATCTTGTCTCAACAACAACAGAAGTAACTCATAAGCTGGAAAAGCCAAACCTAAGCTGGCTGCTTGGACATTTAAGAAAAAAAAGTTATAGCACAACTCGAGGACACAGCAGAATCCCCTTTGCAGTGCAGTTAGTCATTGTCTAAAGTTTTGTGTTTTTTCTTTCCATCTAAATTTGCTCAAGTAGCTAGATTTATGCCCGTGAAGAACTCATAGTGTTATCTTTCACTGTATTAATTTTAAATGAATGTTTTCCTGAAAGTATTTTTCTGCCTTTTATTTTTGCATACATCATGGCAAATATCTCTAGGTAGATGTATGAGTAGATAGACAGATAGATATATCTTATTTTCCTCATTTTAATTGCTACAGAAGTATAGTTTTTGGTTTGAGCACACTCCCTAAGAGTTTCTATGTTTAAAATTTGGTCCCCAGTTCTGTGAGTGTGGTAGAACCTTTGAAAGGTGAGAGCCTACTCCAAGACACAGGTTATTTGAGGCATCATCTTGCAAAGAAATACAGATAGTTCTTGTAGGAACCTTGTAAGTTATTATGATAGAGTGGTGAAAAAATGGAGCAAGTCTGGTTTGTCCTCCATTTGTTTTGGCTTCCTGTCTCAATATGTGACCTGCCTCTCCCATTTGCTCCAACCAGGACACCATTCACCATCTTGTAATATATTCAGCAGCATCCTTATTAGAGACAAGGCTATGCTGCCCTGATTTTAAGACCCCAAAACTATGAGCCTCCTAACCCAGACTTAGATATTTTGGTACGGTTAGATTAAATTGAAACAATGTGTTAAATCATAGCACTCTGTGTCTACTACAACACAGCTCCTCATTCATTTACCCATTAAATACTGATTTGTTTATAATATTCTACTATTAAAAATTAAAAACATATTACATACTTCCTTATGAAAAAATGGGCTATTTTAATGGTCTATGAAATAGGCATGAGATTTCTTAGTATAAGACACAGCACTGCATTTATTATATAGCGACTTGGCAACAAGCTCAATTTTTTTTTTCAGCATCTGTGGGTGATGCTTAAATTTTACCCACTAGCTACTGCCATTTGACACTGAGTTATATATAACTTGATAATTGGTTTCTTCAGAAACTTGGACATATACATCTATACCACATGAATTTATTAACATGGCTAAGAGAATATTTATTCTAACAGGACTCTAGGGGGACTGTACAGAACATTTACACACGAATAACTTTGGACTTTTGGAATATTTCTGTGGTGTTTTAATGAGAATGTCCTCCATAGACTCCAGCCTTTGAACATTTGGTTACCCGTTGGAGGAGTTGGGATGTTTAGGAGGAAGTATGTCACTAGTGGTAGGTTTAAGTGTCCAAAGACATGCCACTTTCAGTTGTTTATTTTCTCTCTGATTCTTACTTGAGGTTCAAGATATGAGCTCCCAGCTTCCAGCTCCAGCCACCATGCCTCTGCTTTGCCACCACAGACTCTTAGCCTCTGGAACCCATAGTGTAAAAAAACCAACCTTCTGTAAATTGTCCTGGTTATGGCATTTTATAAAAGCAACCAGCACAACTTCTGTACTTACTGTGACCCATTTACTTTATCAAGTTCTCACAAAATAATTGTTCTCTGTTAATAACCACTTACAAAATGGCAGACAGACTATTTGGTGATTCCTCTGCTGAGTTCACTGGCCTTTAAAATGTATTCTTCCTATTCCATAGAAAACATCAGATTTCCAAATAACCCAAAAGTTCGTATTGGAAACAGAGTGTATCATACTAAATTATTGTGGGATTTTAGAAACCATTAAGTATAAAACCAAGGTTTTATATTTCAGATAAGAGGCAAGGCCTGTCCATTTTTTTTCTTTTTAAAATAGTCACATTTAAAAAACTAAGTCTGTGACAAGTATGTGACAAAAATAATTGCTTGGACAATAGCATTCACTGATATGAAACTGTTAACATCCTCAGACTAGGGGAAGGTCCTACACTGTAGTTGAGACTTGACACAACCATTATAGAAATCACTAGGAACTGAACTACCATATCATCTAGCAATCTCATTGCTGGCTATAACACAGTCTACTGTGAGCATTGTATTTATTACATACAATGTGTAGAGAACTTGTATGGACAATGCTTTCATCTCATGTTTTCAGGGTTCCTTGATTGCTTTCCTAAAAAGAAGAGGTTAAATTTCACCAGAATTGGTAAGATAGACCTCTGACTAAGGAAGTCATTGATTATTCGTCCAGTCATATTTACTGATATACTATGCACCCTGTGCTGTAATAAGAGATAAACACAGAGGAAGGACTAACACCCAGCAGGAGACTTGAGATTAAAGTCCACAGGAGAAGTATGTCAGAGATGGAATTATGTGTGTTTAGTGAATTCCACAGGAGAGCGATTCAGAATGCAAACTCCCACAGGAACTCATAGCTCTCCATTCTATAGACAACATCTGCTTTCCTTTTGAAAGAAAAAAAAACATTAGGAGATTGAATCGATTAAACAAGTCCTTCAAGAACTCTTTTTTAATTTTTCCATATGCTAGCGTCCCACTAATCATAAAATTTTGACTAACTAAGTAGCATTGTAAACAGAACACAACCGGTGTATCTGGTTCCAGGGACCCAATATTATGGAAATTACTTATGCCATTAACACCTATCATATGGAAATGGTGGTGTGCATCATATTGATGTAGAAGACAGCCCCCCTCGACTAATTAGTGTTTTTTTAAGGCCTGTTCCAAGACTTTATTTTTATTTCATAAAACATTAAAGAAATCCTACTTAGGACTCCCCCACCCTTTCCTTGTCCCTCCTTCCCACCCTCTTTCCCTCCATCCCTCCCATCCTCTTTCCCCTCATCCTTCCACACCATACCCAGTCCCCCTCTTTTTTTCTGTTTTCTCTTTCCTGACTGTCCAGCCACCTTTGCCTCCTTCATAAAGGTGTCAGCGTCTGGAATTCAATCGGTTCCATTCTGAAAGAGCAGGTTTTCAAGAGGTCTCTATGCCCCAAGCTCCTGGGTAGAGTGGCAAGGGGAGGGCGTGAGTGTGTGTCCAGTGGGGTACAGCAAGGTAAGTACATCTGTTATCTTTAAAGCAGTATCTCCACAGATGTCTTCACAGTATTCTCCAGTAACTTCCCAACAGTTTGGGAAGTTTGTCCAGGTTAATAGTAAGTCTCCCCTTTCCTTAGTCGCCAGGTAGTCCAGCGTCCTGGTCCCTGAAGGGGAGATTCCAAAGGCTGTTGTACCCAAGAGGGTTCTGCTCTCTTCCTCACTACCTCCCACCGCCACGCCCCGCAATCCCTGTCATCCCGCCCTTTCTCCGCCTACATCCTCCGCAGTGGGCATGGGCCAGGCTTCACACAACCTATGAGAAAGGCACTTAGCTGTTTCCAGCCAAAACCACGGGGAAGGGAGGAAGAACAGCAGAAAGAAGAGAAGTCAGCCCCGGCCGGCAGCGGCACGGGACCCACTCGGGGTTGTGGAGTCGGTGACCTGGAGCGGGGATGAAGGACCGTGGGTAGCGTCCCCTGAGTTACAGGTTGGAACAAACTTGCCCAGTGGCGGGAGCTCCCAAGTTCATTGGCGAGCAGCGCGTGCAGGGGCAACAAGGTGCGGAGCTGCGCGCCGGGTTCCCGCTGGCCCTGGGCGCCAGCGGCGTGGGAGGGGGCGGGCGCTCAGGTCCCGCCTCCCCTGGCCGCGTGCACACACACGCCCACCGCGGCTAGGCTGGCGGAGCGCGGGCGAGTGTGAGCGCGAGTGTGCGCACGCCGCGGGAGCCACTCTGCCGTCTCCTCGCACCCTGCACAGGGCATCTCGAGGGCCTGGAAACGTGAACAGGCTTAAAGTATGGCATGTTGCGAAGATGGTTTCTGTCCAGAAGGTACCCGCGATCGCGCTGTGCTCCGGGGTCAGCCTCGCCCTCCTGCACTTCCTGTGCCTGGCGGCTTGGTGAGTTCTGGAGGGGGTGTCTTAGGGTAGGGGGTGCATGGGGAAGGTGGGGAAGTGTCCAGATCCACCGCACCCCTCTGGCCACTCATCCTTCCCTGAGCAAACCTTATCTTCCCGTGTTCGGTGTCATATGGGCAGAAGCCAAGCTTTCCCTTGATCAAGTAGACTCCGAGAGACCTGGGAATTAGGGTGAAGAAAGCGCGGGTGCTAGGGTACATGCTGCCCGAGGGTATTTGCAGGCTAGGGGGTGAATGTTGGACAGGGGTGCTCTTTTCCTGACCATCTTGATTCTCCACATCCCAACCCCCAACCTTCCCTTAGCTTAAGGCCAGGGACTCTTTCCCTAGAAGGAAACCCTTTTCCACCTGTTCTCAGATACATTCTTAAAATAGTGTTTTCCACCCCCGTTATTTTTGCACTTGCAGTTTAAACGAATCCCCAGGACAGAACTCACAGGACGAGAAATTGTGCCCGGAAAATTTTACCCGTATCCTGGACGGCTTGCTGGATGGTTATGACAACAGGCTGCGTCCTGGATTTGGGGGTACGGATTGTTTCAAAACATGCAAGTGTGCTCTGTCCGTCTCTGGTCTGTCTGTGTATTTGTGGAGATATCATTAGGTATGCCTCACGTGCAAAAATGAAAACCAGTCGTTCTCTGGAGCGCCTCCCCCCTTTCTCTCTCCCTCTCCTCAGTGAGACCTATGACAAGAAGACCGCCCGCCTCCACTCATACTTTCCCATCTCCCCACCCCCTCAGGAGCTTGGCCTCCCCCACGCTAATTACCTCTTGGGACCTGACTGCAGGGTTGGGGAGGCTGGGAAGTCAAAAATGAACCCAGAGCTGCTGCACTGTGGCTGCCTGGCTTCCCTGAGCCTGAGCATGGAGTTTCCTTGAATCTGTTCACTTTGCCCAAGTACATTCTTGTGCCAGAGGCAGCTGGCCTCAGGTCTTCTCCTCCCCAGTTGTCGCTCTCTCTGCCAAAGGTTCACCCTGTTTTCTACCTAGGACAGGAATCTGGGACACAAAGCTGAAGCTGGCTGCTCTGCTGGAGAACCTAATCTTTTCCTGCTATTTTCTCACTTTCTTTGAGGAGCTGGTCTTTCGCCTTTCTCCCTTAATGTTTCTGAAGGGGTTAGCTTTTCTTCATCCTTCAGTACCTACCTATAAAGTCCATACTGTAGAGACACATTCACAGCACTTTTGTTCTCATACCATATTTCTTTTGCATATTCAATGGGTATCTATATGGCAAGCTTGCTGCTGTGTGTGGAGTATCGAAATCAAATAGAATTCACCTCAAACAGCCTATCAGTAAAGTTCATCAGAGAGAAGTCACTTGCTAAGATCGTGCTTGGCGTGGCTCATTCTTCTGAATACAAAGTCTCTGCTCTTCTGTAAATGAGTTAAATAAGGGGGCCTCACACTTAAAGTAGCCAAAATTCTTGTGCCCATGGGAATGTAACAATGACAGCCATTTACCATTATTGTGTTTGCTTAATTATTTTCAACTAGATTGGCATTTTATATATATTACTCTTAACTACCATAGCAACCCCAAGAAAAAGCTGCTGCTGTCCCCCTTTAAAAAGTTTGGAAAGTTAGGCTGGTTCAACTTGGGTTTATGGACTTGAACCCAGGTGACATTTTGTATTTACAGGACAAAGCCAGTAGATTGTGGTGTCCTACAGTGAGGTATTTGATGAGTAAAAGGTGAACTTAAAACATGGAGGGGGGACTCTCTGCCTTCAATTGAGGCTGTGGGGGTGGGAGAGAGAGTGGGAGAACAGATAAAATAGGATCCTGGAGTGGGGAACACATGGGGTATGAGGTGCAAGGAATGCTGACTGGGTGAGGAAGAATTATGGGATAAAGTAGAGTTGGATAAAATAGGGCGCGGACAAGGCAGAAGTGGACACTAAAGACAAAAGAGGATCTCAAAGGGGCACATAACACATTGGTGACAGGCTGAGATCTGGTCTCCTGCATTCCAGCCCATTTCTTTTCTGGGTTTTATGGCAAAAGTTCTGCAAAGTAGTGAGGGTGTCTGTGTGTTACCCTTTGGTGTCTTTGTATTGACAAAGATGGGCAGGAAAAAGGGAAGTTTCTCCTCTTTTTGCTCCATGTTGTTTCTCCAGGTATAGGTTGCCCACACTACATTTGCCTTCATGCAAATCTGAGAAGAGACTTCATTAGAGAAGTGAATCATTTGTCAAAGTATGAGCTCTCTCATAAGTGACTAGGAAATTATCATTTTAGATCAAAAATAGTTTTGTGGAGAATGATCTAGATAATGTGTTACCACTTGAGTCTGTATAATGTCAATAAGGAAGGCTTTATCTTTCCAGAAAGGTTTTAAACTCACATTTTAAATGCAAAAGTAAGGAAGATATAGCTCATATGTAACTTAAATATTCATAAATGAAAGCACAATTTATGACTGGATCTATATGACTTTATTAGTGAGTGTTGTAAGTAAAAATATGTTCTCTTGGCTGCAAGACAATTTATAAATAAAAGAAAGGAATCTGCTCTACAGGAGCATTTGCACCAAGTACTCTATTCCATAACCCTGGGTAGACCATGAGATGAGTGCTAAATTCAGGCCAACTGTGACTCTGCTGTGTCTGAAGGCCCTTACCAGTGATCTTAGTTGACATTACCGAGTGAGCCGCATCCTTCACCTGGCCGTCATTCTAAACCATTGTGGGGCAGTGTTTCACTCCTCCTTCTTTGAGTGTTATCAGACAATTAATTCCTAACAAAGTTACCATAGAAACACAATCTTAGGGATGCCTATCACTCTGCTCATAGGTATCTGTGTTGAGATGGATGACTTTTCAGAAATGGCCATTCTCTCTAAGCACCGCATGTTCCAGATGTGCTGCATGTCCTAGATGTGACAGAAGGGTGATCATTTTCACTTGCAGGACATAGATTATCTGGTTACACGAGTTTAATTGTGAACTACTGAACATAAAAAGAAACATTACTGTCGTCACATAATTTTATATGCCATGATTTTCATCCCTTCCATGACTTGACATTTTATACTTTGTCGAAAGTTCGGCATTTTAAAAATAAGATGAAAACTATTCAGATTTTTGACCATGGTGCATTATAAATATGGATCGACTTCCTGCTTCCTTTAATCCCATTTCTGCTCTTTGTGGGACATTTACTTTTTATCTGTTTATACAACTTAGCCCTGTTCCATTTAAAATAAAGCTGAAAGCAAAGATGTGAATTGAAATTGGATGGTTTGTGACTACTCAGTAGGCCAGGCAGAGGTTGAAATAGATTTGGAAACCAAATTATGTATTTTTAACTCAGCAGCACAGCTTGCAGTGGGGAGATAAAGGGAACTGAAATGGTTCCCTTCTCTTCTTCCCTCCAGGAACTCGCCTCTCTTGTCTCTGTACTCTCCCTTTGGGGAAGAAAAGGGGAAAGGTGAGAAGATCAGGACAGCAGAGCAAAGCTGAAATGGACTTCTGAAGGGCAGAAGTCTTTCAACTTCTGATGAGTCTGTTCCTACCATGCTGGCATAGCTTGTTCCTGCTTAGGAGTGGCACCCACGTTGACTTTTTCACAGAGGAACTAGAAAATCGTTCCCCATATCTCTTGTCTTCTTTGAACACAGTTACATAGCTTCATAAAATGAAGTAGATGACCACAGAAAGGTGGTTGAGGGGTCCTACCCTTCTCCATTTTCTGTTTATCTAAGGAATACCTAATAGTTTGGGGGGGCACACACTGTCAAATGGGTCTTCTTCCATAACCTTTCTGATATGGAAACAGAAGGATGTGGAAACTGCAATCTATTTTGCTAGGTTGCTCACTGGTATATTAGGACTTCGTATTACTGGAGTTCTTCATGGTCTTAAAAATATCTTCATGTGCAATACTCAAGATTATTTCAGAAACACAGAGATGTTCAGTGCAGGCTTCCCTCTGCTAGAGAAGCAGCTGAGAGAATTCCAATTGAATTGTCCACAATAACTAAAGCTAAGAATAGACAAAGGCACAAATCACACCACATCTTCAAATCTTTAGTCAAGGCAGCTGATGGGTATGTCCTTTTCTGAGGCATCCTTCCACAGCACTGTGTATCACAGTCAAGCTGTCTTGAACATAGTTCTTATTACTCAGTTAAGGATAAACAAGCAGTTATAACATTCAAAGGAGAAATTTAAGAATTTTTAAAAACACAAACTTAATAATATTTAAAATGGAGGAGCAAGCATGAAAACTCATATTCATATGGGTGAAGTTGGTGTATTTCTATGACACAAAACTAACTGTTCTTGTGAACTTTTCAGGTGATCTGTGACTCAATCTGAAAGTTCCAGTGTCATGTGCTAGGTTTATTAATTGAATGTCAAACCTTAATTATCATAGATCAAATGAATATTTCAAAAAGGAACAGAAAGATAAAGCCTCATACCAATTATTAGTTATTGATTCATTTGTTATACCAGTGTGCAGATACAGTATTATACAGAAGGAGTAATATGTAGTTTTTAAAGACAGGGTTTGGAACCAAAATTGCCCCTCATGGACTTTACCTCTAAGCCATACAAAGATATAAAAGCAGCAAAGATCAAATAAGTAAATGATAATACAGCAGGACAATTTAGTAGCATCACAAAAATGATGATATATTTAATATGAATGATCAAGGTAAGTAAAAATAGCTCCATGATTTCTATTCTGAGAAATTGAATAAGTGTGGTGTTTAAAGTTATGGGGACTGTCCAAGTTTCCTCCCAAGTTCACCCCTAATAGAAGAGATAGGAAATTAAGATACAAAACAACTGAATTGTGCAGTGTTCAGTGTGCCTGGTGTCAATGAACAAAACCATGCAGGGCATGGTTTTAACTCCACAGTTAAAGAAGGTTTGTTGATAAGGTGATACCTGAACATTGATCATAGAGGAATAAGAACACAAGGCACATTTGGAGTTGGGTGTTCTGGTTAGCAAGTACTCAAGGGGCAATCCTGTGAAGCCTGGAACTCAGGTCACATGCATTGCACATTACAGTGCTTAAGAAGAAGAAGGGACAATAGCAAGGAAGAGGTAGGTTGCAAAAACTTTTGAAAAGAGGCCTGTAGACTTTGCTTTAATTCGGAGTCAGACCAGAAAAAACTGGAGGAAGGTATATCAGGGGCTGATCCTGGATTGGTGAGTTTTTTAAAAGGCTCACTAGGGATGCTGTGTTAAGAACAGAAAGAAGCAGGGATGGTTTGGAGTTTTTCACAAAAAAATCAGGCAAGAGATGATTTAACACTTTGTCCAAGCAAGTGGCAGAGTAATCTATTGATTTCTAAGACTTGATTGTCTTCTGCCTATGTTTTATTTTTTTAAGATGAAGGATGGCTGTTACAATTCAGGGTTTGTAAGAAATGAAAGAAATGAGGCTGAGGAAAGTTTTGACTTAAATATCTAAAGGAATACTGTAATAAGTAATTTAATTATTAGCAGAATTTATATTATAGTTAACTGGTCAGCAGCGTTAATCCTTAATTGAGCATTATAAATAAACACACAGACACTTGATGGATCTTAACAAGCCTTGGCCTGGATTGTGCAATCTTGGCCCAACTAAGCTAGCTTGTTACTCTATTCCCCAAATAGGACCCCAATATATTCATATGTCCCCTTGGGCTGTTATTCTCCATGCTATGCCAATGTCCCAGGCCATGTGGAATGATCTTCTTCCATCTACTCCATCATGTCTTCCTCCTCTTTCTTCCTGGATTCTTCGTCCCATAATCCTCTCTGCTTCTCCAGAGCCCTCCAATGTTTTCTCCACCTACCTCTCTGCCCAGTCACAGGCCTTGGTATTTTATTAAAGCCACCCAGTCACAGGCCTTGGTATTTTATTAAAGCCAGTCAGAGACAGTGGTTAGCACCAAAGTAACAGACAGCAAGCAGGCCTCTGGGAGCAATTAATTAACATTTAGAATACATAATAGATCACTGGATCAGAATACAATTATTGGCATGATAGTAGAAGCCCTTTCAAAGTATGAATAAGTGACTTGCGTATGCATATAGTAAACTTATGACTCCTAAATAACAAGAGGTTATCTCGGAATTCAGGGGAGGTATACATGTCAACACACATGGTATTTAAAGTCTTAAGACCAAAGAGGTTCCAAGAGGTTAAAGATAGAGAAAATGCACAAATACTGATTTTTGAGTTCTGATCGCTCCAATACTAAGAGTCATGGGAATAGAAGGAGTGATTCTTGCCCAGGAAGTATGAGCAGGAGTATTTTGTAATATGTTGGCAGGAGAATAAAAGGGCTTGTGTTATTTACGAAAAATGGTAGTTTCCATAGATGATTTTGACAGTAGCAGTTTTGTGGTATGATGAGCATAGGTAAATTGTGTATGTGTGTGTGTGTGTGTGTGTGTGTGTGTGTGTGTGTGTGTGAGAGAGAGAGAGAGAGAGAGAGAGAGAGATTACTTGGAAGCATTTGTATAAATGAATAGAGAAATGGTGTGGATAGAATCAAATGCCAATTTTTGAAATAATCTTTTTCATGGCTACTGTTGGCAAAAGATATACTCACTGATTGTCACTTTGAGGGTGCAGGACAAATATAAAATATAAGATGTTAGTGTGCTTCATGAAATAGACCTTTGTTTTAAAAACGAGAGATAAAATAAAGCTTTTGAAGTTGGTGCAAGCATGGAATCATTAGTGGTGAACTAATGCTACCAACAAAAATTTCAGAGAATCAGAATACAACAGAGGATGGCAGGGACAGGAAGAAAGATTTGGGGCAGTGTATACTGATTTTTTCCAGAAATTTAAATATGGAAAGGATATTTTTAAGCAACATGGAAATAAATATTTGGAATATATGGAAAGTAAGTATTTTAAGTTTATATTATTTGTGTACTATTGGTAGTGAAAGTGTAAAATAGATACATATTGGGATGGAGAGAAGTGGTTTATGGAAGAAAGATCATGTTATACAAGTTTATAAGAAAACAAAAATATTAGTTCTATCAGACTTTAAATTTCCTTTGAAATAAGAACATACAAATGCACTAGATATGTCCTGAAACAGACCATGTCAAATTTAGATAATTAGATATTAGTAAATTGTTGTGGTTTTAGGTATAGCTTCAATGGATAAATAAAACATTTTAGCTTACATTTGTGTTTTGTTGAACAGTGTTCCTTTATATTCAAAGCCTTTTAAAATATATTTATTTTAAGATATCTTAGGTACATATGATGATGCTTGTTTAAAAATACATTTCCACTTTAACCCATATGTAACCTTTTTCTCACCCATCCATTCATTTATTTAATAAAATATAGTAACCACACCAATTAACCAGCATCCAGTCCAAAGAACAGACCCTAATATGAACTTTAAGCTTGCTGTACATGTTCAATCCTATCCTCATATTTGTCCTCTCCCCTTCCTATTCTTTCATTGCATTATTTCAAAGCTTTTCTTTTAATGGGTGTTTTAGGGTGTCCTTATTTTTACAGTATAATTAAAACAGCTATCTTTAAGTTGTTATATATAAACTTTTGCTATGCTTTAGACTTAATGATGCATTGCTAAGAGTCATTCCCTTTGTTGCATAGTGCTGTTGATGTTCGCGTTGCATAAGAACTGGTTTATTCGTCTGTTCTGTTGGCAGTAGGGTTTTTTTTTTTTCTTGTTTCCCAGATTGTATTGCTGTGAATATTCTGGCCCAAATTTCCTGCTGTAAATGTGCAAGAGTTTCTTTTGCGTATATATCAAGGAGTGGATTATTCTAGATCTTAGTGTAAGTGGGAGTTCAACTTGAAGATGTAATGCCAAACTGTTTCTCCATGGTGAGTTTACAAAATTAAACTCCCTTTTTACAATGAACATAAATTCTGGATCTACATACACTTTTGCAATGGGAAAATAAGTGTGTGTGTGTGTGTGTGTGTCCATGAAAATGTTTGAAATGATATTTTATTTTGAGAGAACTTTAATATCTATTATTTCCATCACGTTTTAATACCATCAAACATCTTTTAAAATCTTAATTGGCTACAGGAACATTTATTCTATAAATTTCTTGTTTTTATGTTTTATTCATAATGTATCGAGCTTTTTGCTTCTGTTTTTGAAGACTTTTACTGTTTACAAAGTAAAAGAATATTGATAGAAGGATCCTAAAATGTAGAGGGTACTAATTCTTAATGTCTTCTAAGGCAAGGAAGCCTCTAGAACTCAGCTATTTCCTCCTTTGTTGACGAAATCAATGAGTATCTGTTCTTTTTGTTTAATATTCAGTCACTGTAATAATTTCATATAGCAAAATTAAAAATCTCCTTATAATTTCCCCAAGTGTTTCATGTTCTGCTGTTGTTTTCTGACCAAGTTTTTGATGTCTCCTTAATTTTGAGTACCACTGGAACTTTGTAAGATGTAGGTGTGTAGGTGTGTAGTTGTGTGTGCGATGTGGATGGTTGAAAAGCAGGAATGTTTCCTCAGGGGCATAGCTAGGGAGACAGTATGGAGAAGGAAGATTGAGTGGTCCTCAGATCGGTAAAACAGGTTTTTATTTTGTGATGTGGCAGCAAATTATATACCATTATTGGAGATGAAATTAGGAATTGATATCCTTTAACTAAGTCTTTGGCTCATGAGTAAACAGTGGAAGGTTATATGATACTTTCTTAATTGCCTTTCCAGCCAGTTAGTTAAATAGGACCATTTTCCTGAATTTAATATCAACAATCTTGTTTAATTGTTAATTGATGAAGATCACTCTCTTTGCCTACCAGATTCTCAGGGTCAAAAGTGTCACCTCACAGAAAGATTGAAAAAAAATTAAAAATTCCTATTACCAATAAAATAGGATTTTTATGGAAAAATTGTCTTTGATGCTCCCAAATACTTCTACAATTATGAAAAATATCTCCAAGCTCAAATTGTCTAGTTACTAGGCAACTAGGCACTTTTCAA
Organism: Lophiomys imhausi; assembly: GCA_907164525.1. Lineage (NCBI taxonomy): Eukaryota > Metazoa > Chordata > Mammalia > Rodentia > Muridae > Lophiomys > Lophiomys imhausi. Next base: position 26,774,244 of record CAJQZJ010009649.1, on the reverse strand, counting down.
AGTTGATTTGAACATCCTAAACAGTAGTATTAGAGGAAGCAGCTCTAAGAATTATTCCTAATTGCATAGCTACCATTATTCACTGACAACTGATTTATCAGAGACCTATTGCATTTCAGACAGATTAGTTCTATGGGAGAGTACAAATATAAATCTGACAGTTTCTTCTTTAATTGTGAAATGTTTTAGCTTAACTCATGTAGTTCACGAAAAGTTATTGCTGACGGTATTAAGAACACAAGGAAACAAATTTTCAGCACCTCATTTTTTACAAAGCACTGTCTGTGCTAGCTTGGGACTCAAAGGGGACTTAGATTTCATCTGAACTGTTCATGATGAAAAGGAACATTGAAGGAGTCTGAAGAAGTAAGAAACAAAGGGCCACAAGAATGTAATTTAGAATCTATTGTTTGAACAAAAGGAATCTAGGTACAGCTGGGTTCACAATCAAGATAGATAGTGTAATAAAGTAAAATGAACAACTGATTAATTATTTTATGATATAGCATAATGTAGTAAAACTGGAATACATCTTGGAGGCCAGGAGGAAGAGTTTGAATTCTGCTTTAGCTTTTATGAACCTAGTTTCCAGATCTATACGATTCTCATGGTAATGATGATAGCAGCTTCAGGGGATCAAATAGAGATGAAATGTGTCATGGGGGATGAATTTAGCATCTTTCCTGGCATAAAGTTATAGCTTAAAAACATGCTAATTATTTCTTTGTTCTTTGTGCCTTGGTTCAAAAAAACCACCCTCTGTAAAGTACTGTATACAAGACATGCCACTTGATTTGTCTGCTTTCTCTCCCTATCCCATACTCAGATTCTACCGCCTTGATTAGGTTAACAACCTCTCATATGGATCCTTTTCGTACTTTTGCCTGCCTATAACTTATTTTCCATACAGGAGCCTATGTGATTTTTAAAAAGCATATATATATATATATATATATATATTTCAATCATATCTTTCCTTACTTCAAGGCTTTGAAGGTCTGTCAATATTTATGAGGTCCAAGTCAAACTTCTTACTGTAGCTTGCATTCATGTCAGAGCTAAACTGAATAGCAGAGGAAAAAACCCAGGAGAAAAAAAAAGGAAAATGCTATCTGATATGGTCTTTGTTTTATAGGGCCCCCTTAACAAAGTACTGTAGATTAGAGGCTTAAACAGCAGAGATTAATTTCTTCACAAGTCTGAAGGCACCAAGGTATCAGCAAACTTGGTTTACTGTCCTGGAGAAGGCATCTCCTCAGTGTCTGCATATTGCTTTAGTGTGTGTCTATGTTCTAATCTCTTTTTATAAAGCTGCCAGTCAATCTTGTTGGATTAGGTACCATTAAAAAGATCTCATTTTAATGCAATTATGTTTTTAGAGCACTTCCTCCAAGAATAGTCATTAGAAGATATTGAGAGTTAGGACTTCAACATGTGAATGCGAGGAGAACTTAACAATCCACAGAAATCTTCATTTTCATATCCAGGCCATTCCTTGGCAATCTGCAAGTCCTTTTCCTTATGGTTTGAACAGTAGTCACTGTAACACGTATTATAAATGTGTTACTTAAAAGATCCCATTTTAAAAAAATGGGCTCAGAAGTAGGTGGATACTCCATCTAAGGCACCCTGGTTTTATTTATCTTTGTGGCTTCAATTTCTTATCAGTACCCTGCTTTGCTTTGTCCCACTGGTCTCTTTTCTAGTCCTTGAAAACAGTAAGATCTTTTTTTTTTTTTTTTTTGCTTGTTCCTGCTCTTCCAATAGTTAATGTATATCCCATAGGACTACTTGAACGTCAGTGCTTTGAAGAAGCAGTCCTTAACACAATCTTGAAATTACTTTCCCAGATCTACCTGCCCTCCATCCTGAAATAATGGCTGTCTGTCATCTCATTTGTTTCTTTGCTGCTTAATCTCTGACTCTCCCAGCAGCATGTTGAGTTCTTGAGGCAGGGAACATCCTCTGGAACCTGGCATGTAGCTTAGTGCTTATGCAAATATTCATTGAGTGGATCCCTTTACAAGTCACATGTATTTAGAGTCTCACTCAGTCTCAAAGTGCAATGTAATCATATAAGCAAATGCCAGATAATGTCACACACAAAAACTGAGATTATAATTCTGAACATAGAACAACACTTTGGAACTGTTGCAAAAGTAGCAGAATTTAAGTAAATCAGGTCAGAGGATTGGTGGGCTCAGAGGGACTTGAGTCTTACTTCTGGCTCCATCACTTAGTAATGAGTGATTATGAGCATCCAGCCTCTGGCAACCTCACCTTAACCAGTTTCCCTGAGGAAGCCTTTCCCCAAGAGAAGCCCGTAAAAAACTCTTGTAGACTGAAAATTGTCCAAGGGCAGAGGCTGTGGCATACTTACATTCAACAGACACCATATCTTCAATGTAGTAGATATGCTTGTCCATGCTTACGTACTGTTCTGAGCACAGTATCTGAAACTTGGTAATATGCACTCTTTAAAGTTTGTATCTCCTACTCCATATTTAGCCATGTAGTTGTTCATTCTTCATCCCTCAGCAAGTAGGCAATGTGTGTCCTGAGAAGCACACAGACTTCAGCTGCAGAGGGGCTCATACATCATCCTCCAGGTGAAAAAGCACTGAAAGAAGGATGTTCGAACTCTGTGGGGAGAGGGTGTGGTTTAGACTGGATTCGAGATCACCTAGGAGACACACCTCTGAGCATGTCTACAACTTGTTTTCAGAGGTTTAACTGAGGAAGCAAGACCCATAGGGCGGGATTCAAGACTGAATAAAAAGGAGAAAGATAACCCAGCACCAGCATTTATATCTTTCTGGTTCCTGATTGGGAATGCAACTGTGACCAACCACTACCTCCTCCTGATGCCAAGTCTTCCCTATTATGTTGGACTATCCCTTCCTTAACTGTGAGCCAAAATAAATTCTTCTCTGAAAAAAAAAAAAGAACTCACAAGTGTATTTTATTGTCATAGGATGATTACAGTCCCATAATTAGCATAAGCTCATGTAATTTACAATATGTTAATAAGGAAAAATTTTGTTCCCATTCTTCTCCTGAACACAGTAGACACACTCATTCTCTTGGCACACTTACAGTGTCAATATTTCATAGGAAACTATTCTAAATACAGTATAGAAAGCAGCTTGAGTGGATGTTTGCAGACAACACTAAACTGAACACTGTCTTTTTGGAACTTTCTAGAAAATTGCAAATTATCAGGTCCAACCTTGCTTTTACTAAATTAGCAGATCTTACTAAATTAGACAGTTTGTTTGTCCAACAATCTATCCTTAACCAATCCAGATGATTCTCTAATAACTTTTGATCAACACTACATTAAATATATGTTCTAAATAACTTTTGCTTTACCAAGAATCTTGTAAAATAGCTCATTTGCCAGAATATTGTCAACCTTATTTTTTTGTGTGAGCCTGTCTCCCATATCCCTCAATTGCAAGGACAGCATTTCTGCTTTTTGATACCTTTGCATTTGTTGCTAAGGAAATGACAATGTTTTTGAGCCAATTTTAGTGAAATTGCTACCTTCTATGGTTCAAAAGTTATGTTACATGCTTCCTGGATTACCTGTTTCTGGACTAATTTGGCTTTAATGAGCTTATTATTACCACTTGTTGTCGATTCTAGTTTCTCATTCAAATCAAAACTTAATTAATTTCTCCCCTTCCCAAAGAGGCATATTTTATATGATATAAAAATAAAAGCTTGTGCTATACTTCTGTCCTCATTATAGTTCCAAAAGCTATGTGTTTCTTAGGACACTTATTCCATAAATAATTTTCTCATTCTCCCTAGTTCTGTCTTTGTGTGGCCTAGTACTCAGCTTGTACAGAGAAATAGGTTTATTTTCATGAGGCTGATTTCAGCCTTAAGTGCCACCAACTGCTCTTTGACCTCCATTTTTTGGACATGAATTTCTAGTTTTTCACCCAGTATCCAAATGGCATTCTGTTTTAATAGTAGATGCTATAATACCCAGCTATAGTGTATGTAGCCTCTGGGTATGAAGCTTTATAAACCATCATTTAAGGAAACAGTGTTCAGGTGGGCAACAATTTATATATTTCTATTGGTGATAAAATGCTGAATTATGTATAATAAGTACTGTCACAGTGAATAAATTGTGAATACCTTGTGTCCTAGAAAAACGATTTACAGCTAATGCATTTAATACTCACCAAAATCTTTGTATTTGAAGATATATGAATGGACTAAATTTGTACAACTAGAAAGGATTATGAGTTAAATCCAAAGTACAAATATTACTAGGTTTAAAGCAGACTCTAAATCCAGGGAGTGGCAGGGTGCTTTTATCTATTTTCTGTTTCAGCAATATTGGTATCATGACCCTACCTTTCCCTCTGGGCTGAACATTCACATACGTGCTCATGATTGAGATTTGTTTAGATAGTGAAGAATCTCAGTAGCAGCTGGGGGAAACTAACATGGAATGAGCTTTTTCATGAGGGAGCCACTGCACTCAGCATTCCATTTAGTTACTCTAAAAATTCTGTGAGACAGGTGTGCATGATGCCATTGAGTGGTTAAGTAACTTGCTGAAGACCGCACAGCCAACAGGTGGCGCAGCATGAATGGTGTAGCTGGCAGAAGACCTTGTCTTGGACCCCAATCACCACTGCACCTAGGTGTGCCTGTTGTTAAAGGTAACATTAATCATTTTGAAAGTTATATAGAGTATCCTCAACTCGCCAAAGCCACACTCCTTACAGCTGCCACAGATTTGCTTCTCTTCACTTTTGCACACTGCTGTTTCTTCTTCTGCAAAGCTTATTTCTTTCTAGAGGCCAATCAGAGGATAGACTCTTTAAACAATCACAAAGGCTAAAAGTTTTTAGGTGTCTGCACTGCCTGTCATAACAGTGCTCATGGGGGATGTATCTTTAGAAACAGGTTCTTGGTAAATAGTTGGGGTGTCTATTTACGTGTTAAGCAAAAACTCTTTTCTCTTTATTTACTTTTGGCTTGATTTGGTTGCATTCTAAACTAAAATTTATACTTTTTTTGTTTTAGAGTTTTGTTATCTCACTGAAAAGTCAAGATGCATGCAAAGACATGACATATAACATCTGTATTCACTTTTTAATTATCTAGTCCTCCAAGGCTGTAATGTTGATAATTATTTTTTCACACCTATTTACTTCATACTTACTAGGTCCTGTTACAGAAGTGAAAACTGACATATACGTCACCAGCTTTGGACCCGTTTCTGATGTTGAAATGGTAGGTATCTGAGAAACTTTGGAGGTCTGATGACAAATAAACCAGAAAAGAGACAATTAACATTTATTACACTGTCACTCACACAAAGGCAATGCTTGATTAAACCTAAAGTTCTATAAAGAGCAAGATATCCAATCTGCATCCCAGAGCAATCATTTTGAGCATTTACTGACTTGGAATCTTACTCAGCACAGAAGCCTTTCCTTGTACTATTTTCACAGCAAGGCCTTCCGTGGAAACTACTGAGGAGGAGAAAGTGAGAGATCATCACTTGTTTAAATGTGAATTAATTGTGTACAGAATATTGCTCTTCTAACTGCCTCTTTATACTCCTTGCTGGACCAGTTGCTTGTTTCCCATACTGTGCTTCTAGCACTCCATCTCTTGCTTAAGGAGATCAAAAGGGCCAGTGTTTGTCATCCCTTCAGCTATGCTCTCGTACATTAAATATGCTAAGTAAACACAATGGCGACTCTACATTTTCCCTTGAGCTGAGGCTCCTGGTGGTTTGAAGCCCCAGTTTCTTTGAATTGTTTTTAATACACTCGTGGAAACAAAATTTATTTTAAAAAACAGTTCACTTGATTTTAAAGAAATGACTTTAATTTTATGATCAACCATGTAATGATACTTCTTATTACATTTTAATTGATTCTCTTGCTCTCTGAGATAAAGTAATGTACAGCCAGAATCACCTAATGTTGGTAGTTTTTATCAAATTACAGTAATTAGTCATCAGTGACTAATATGTATGGTGATTTGCTTCTTATGAATGCAGAAGCTGAAGGGATCAAGACAGAGGTTACAGTCCATTTGCTGAGAATCTTCTTGTTCTGTTGATTTAAGGTCATCTCTGCTTCTGATAGTTTCTGTTGGTGTAGTCTTTTTATGATTTGGGGGAGACGAGGGGGGTAGCACCTATTGCACTTTTTGCATATATATATATATGTAGTCACCTGTGACCTGTCTGTCACAAACCAATTTCCTTAGGAATACACAATGGATGTGTTCTTCAGACAGACGTGGATTGACAAAAGACTAAAATATGATGGCCCCATTGAAATCTTGAGGTTGAACAATATGATGGTCACCAAAGTTTGGACCCCTGATACTTTCTTCAGGAATGGAAAGAAATCTGTCTCACATAATATGACAGCTCCAAATAAGCTTTTTAGAATTATGAGAAATGGCACTATTTTATACACAATGAGGTAATAGATTCTTGTTTTTTAATTTTTCATTCCTTATACCTAATTTTCTCTTTTCCTTCCTGTACTGCTTTTCCTATCCTTCTTGTTTTCTATCTCTTTGTTTTAGGAATCTGTATTATTAACTTTAAAAAAGGGTTGATTTCATTTACTTTTTTTTTTTTCCCATAATAGGCTCACCATAAGTGCGGAGTGTCCCATGAGACTGGTGGATTTTCCTATGGATGGTCATGCCTGTCCTTTGAAATTTGGGAGTTGTAAGTTGCAGTAAAGGAGTTGTTCACATTTCTGATTATGCTGTTCAATCCCATATATATATATATGTATATATATATATATATGTATATGTGTGTGTGTGAATGTAATTTTAATTGTCCAGTATTTAAATTCTTACCTGTAAGAAAAATTGTACAAAGCTTGAGTTTTAGGAAACTATTAATTTTTAAAATATAAAGTGATACCCCAAACAAAGTCCTATTTTTATATATAGCCATGAAAGATTTAGTCATAACTAATAAGACTGTGGAGACTTTTGAAACTTAGAGATGCAGGGACAGTTTGTCTGTGTCAGAAGTGTATCACAGACAGTACATTGTGAAGGGGGTGTATGATTTAATAGTTTCAGCAGCAAATAAAATCCTTTAAAGAAGGTTTGGGAAAAGATGAAGGAAGTTTTATACTTTCCTAAATTACCTGAGTTAAAATTTCATAGGTGGCCCTGCTAGTGATAGTGGCTGAGCTGTCACAAAGGTCTAGTTGAGGTGGGTGTAAGAGAATTCAGTGGGTGATATACTGTTGACTACATTAAGGAGTGTGATTCGATCTAAAAGCTGGGAAGGCTTTGGAAGTTTGTACAAAGGGGTGGGGCCTCTTTTGACATCTTTTTTTTTTTTTTTTTTTTTTGGTGGAGAATGGCCTAAAGAGAAGCTGGAATGGAAGCACAGGAGAGTTGGTGTCTGTTGGTTTTAGCCAATCAAAGATGGCAATGAGTTAGACACAAGAGGGGCAAATGTGAAATACATGTGTTTGGAACGTTAAGTAGAGGTGAAGGCAAGAGGAGGACATGAGTGGGTAGTGAAGAGTGTGAGGCTCTTTTCCTCAAGCTTCTTTCTCAGAGATGGCAACAAAATGTGATTGCTCTTGGAAGGTCTGCTTCCAACATTCGATTCAATCAGAAACTACCAAAAATAGATCCAGGCTTTTACTATTGCTCCAGACTCTTCGTTTCACTGACTGTAAAACTGGTGCCTGCTGTTCTCATTGCTCATTGCTTGACTTAATGAGAATCGGCAGTCACCATTCTTTTTATAACCCTAGTAATCACAATACTCAGTGGGCTTTTGAGGCTAGAGAAAGTCACTTGCTCCCTGACCAATGATTTAATGAGACAAGATAAAAACAGAAAAATACATAGGGAGGGTGATCTTACTGGGGCCAGGATTAAAATCCTATTTTTACTATAATAATTTGAATTTTACAAAGACAGTTGTTATCTGAGAAAGTCTTCTCCTCCCAAGACCTCTCTGGTTCTCATTTGAAGCACTCTTTTAGTGACTAGAGTGAAGTTTCTGCTATCTCAGGCTTTGTATATGACTAAGGAACCACACTTTGTCAAGTATTTTGCGTTTTTTTTGGATTAGGAATTTTAAAAAGAGAGGTATGTCATACCAGCAGGCGAGTTTTTACTGAATAAATTAATTCTTAATATTTTTAGAAAGTGAAAATCACCATTAAATTATACTTAAAATAAGAATATGAAAGACAATGCAAAAAGATTATTCTGTCAACGTAGGCTATTCAAAAGATAATTACTGATGTAAAATAATCACAGATAAGAATATAGTCTGAAAGAGTTTAAATATATAGCACTGTGGATACATTTGCAGAGATAGATACTGACATGAAATTGTGTAACGTTCGATGATAACTCAAGCCTCATAGTTTGTTTTTCAAGGTTATCTGTAAGGAAAACCTCTCTGGGTATGTAAGCAAAATCCAACAAGTTCACCAAGGACCTCCTGTGTTCAAGCCATTTTAGGGATGCTTGTAGAGGAGGATGACGCATAATTCATTCTGGTTCTTTTGAATTTATTTGTTCATGAGCCAAGCTATCTGTTCTGGGTAGAGTGGTAAGCAAGCAGCTGGTCTCCATTTGCACTGAACAAGGAATAACAGAAAATGTACTCAAATTGCCACTGGGGGAGATTCTTTGAAGATAAAACGGAGAGTGTCCTAATTGCAAGATTCTAAAGGCACTGGAACTGGCTGTGTGATTCTAGTCCCAGGAGAGCTTTGCAGCCAGCATAGCCAAAACCCTGCAGGATGGCATGAGCACTGGCCAGAGGTAGAGTCTAGAAGAGGTGACCCCTGGAGAGCTCCCTAACAAGGAGAACTTATTTTGGTTCTGTTTATATTACTCGAGGCAGCATCTGGTTCATTTCTAGATGGCAGAGCTGTATGGGATGAAAGGAGTTAGGATTTCTGAAGTACCAATAGACAAGAAGGGAAAGAAACAGTGACTACTGTTTATGAGGTTTAGTCTATCTGTTTTTCAAGCTACCTGCCTCGTTCGAATGAAAATATGACCACGCACACTGATAGAAATGTAACTTTATAGTTCCTTTGAGTTTTAGCCTTCACTCCATCCATCTTCTGACATAAAAACAATAAAAGCTGTGATGTGTTTAATATCTGTAGTTTTCTAAATTATAAACCTGTTTGAAAAAAAAAACTTGAGTATTGTTATCCCATTTTTGTTGTTGTTGAGCGTTGTCTCATTAAGTGTTGCTCTTTTTTTGTTCCTGCACATTTCACAATTTTATTTTTCTTTCTGGTAAAATAAAATTCTATTGTGTCTGTGCCCCACATTTTCATTTTATAATATCTATCAATGGATAGATATCAAAGCTGATTCCATTTTCTCGCTCTTCTTTTTATTATTGACAAAGGAAGAGTCCTGACTGTAATCACACTCTCTGCTCTTATTCAGATGCGTATCCCAAGAGTGAGATGATCTATACCTGGACCAAAGGCCCCGAAAAGTCAGTGGAGGTGCCAAAGGAGTCTTCTAGCTTAGTTCAATATGACTTAATTGGGCAGACTGTATCAAGTGAGACTATCAAATCTATTACAGGTGAGATTGCATGTGTCTACTCGTGTGTGTGCATTTTTGTTCAAACATGTTCCTGTGTATGCATGTGTGTATGTAGGTATATATCTGGGGATATGGAGTGTGTATATGAAGATGAAAGTCAAAGGAGGTCATTCCTCAGGATCCATCCATCTTTATGTTTTTGGTCTCACTGTACTGGAGCTTGCTGAGGAAGTAAGGCAGGCAGGTCAGTGAATCAGAGGATCCTCCAATTTCTGTCCCCACTCTGGTATTACAACCCCGTTTAATGCCTCAGACTTTTTCTAAAATATGGTTTCAATACTTTTATGACAAGAACTTTGCCAACTAAACTATCTCCCCAGCTCCCTCCTGGTGAGATTTTTAATGGCAAAAGTTAATACTTGCTACTTGACATCAGCAATTGAGTTTTATAATATTTCTTTCTTTGAAATATTCAGTGTTTTCATGGGAAATTCTTTTTCAGAAATAGAGCTGATATATTTATAATCTTACTTCAGTTTAAAATCAATTCTGAGTTGGTGAGACAGGATAAATAAAACAAAAGCCAATAATTAAATGTATTAAAATATTTTTAACAAAATATGAGCAAAAAGTATGGCTCTGTTTTTGTGATGTTTTTCAAAAAAATTTTAATATTGCCCAATTTTATGGTGTCATTTCTGCTCTTTGTTCCAAAGTAAAATCAAACTCAAAAACATACTTGCAAAATATATTTAGAGTACATATTAAAATTGTCATACAAGTGTGTGTGTGCCACCATGTGGGTGATTTTTGGATTTTGAAATATAAATAGAATGAACCTGAAGATTTAGCTTCTATTACATCTAATGATAAAACTGACTGCTTACAACTTGTTTCAAAATGATGTTCCTTCCAGGAAAAGTTGATGATAGTTATGTTAATGCACTTTTCCTGGTACATGGAACAGTCCTTTCTCACAGAGTCTTCACATGTACAGGGAAGAATTAACAAGGTAGACTCTCTGATACAAATGTTAATACTGCCCTTGCATACTCTACCCTCAATCCCTAACCACCTATCAAAGACTGGTTCCTAATATTATCCCATTGGAGGATAGGTTTCAGTATGTGATTCCCCCACCCTAGTTTTGTTACAGGTTCTCCTTATGTAGTCCACGTTGTCTTGAAGGTTACTGTGTAGCCCAGGATAGCATTAAACTGGAGCTTCTTTATCCTGTCTCCAGAGTGCTGGAATTCCAGGTGTGCCATAGTGTCAGGCACAGTGTGTGATCAAAAAAAAATGTTTAGACGATAGATGTCTTTAAAATGTATTCATCTGTTACTGTCATACTGTCATACACACACACTTGTATGACAATTTGAATGTGTACTCTAAATATATTTTGCAAGTATGTTTTTGAGTTTGATTTTACTTTGGAACAAAGAGCAGAAATGACACCATAAAATTGGGCAATATTAAAATTTTTTTGAAAAGTACCACATATGTTATTAGGGATCATTCCCAATTCCTTGCTTGTATTGAATTCTGATAAACAACCTGTGGAGATGGTACTGTTGCCATATATATATATATATATATGGCAGGCCTATTGGCTGATATCCCACCAGGCCACCCGCTGCTTTGCCAAGCTGCCGGCTGCTCCACTGGCCTAATCTTACAGTTTCTACTTATTAATAAATACAATTGATAATTGAATTGCAGTTTCAATTACTTATTTTGCATGGGTGAAATTGTGAGCTGTTTGCCAAGTAATTCTTACTTCTCCTTATCCATCAAGATCTGGAAAGCCTCATTTCACTCTGCTTCATGAGCTTGCTCCTTTAGAAACACCCCCTTTCACATCACCATTTTGTTACTAATTTTTTAAAACAAACAATCAAACCTTCTTCATTTCACATCATTGTTCAAGATCTTGCCATAACTACTCTACTTTTGTTTGGTTTACTAATACATGCTGATATCTAGTTACCACCCCTTCTGGTGTGGTAACTTTTTAAGAAACGCCTTTTAAGAAAGTTTACAGAACACAGAAGGCCTATAAATTTTGGGCCTTGATATTCAATAGCTGTATGAGCCAAAAGAGTTACTTAAATACATTATATTTACACATATATATGTATGTGTATGTGTGTGTGTGTATATATATATATATATATATATATATATATATATATATATATACTGTTCCTATATATATAATGTTCATATATATATATGTGTTTGTGTGTGTGTGTGTGCCCAGCTAATTGGCTGGGCAGAAAGAGGTTTGGGTTTTTATTTTTTGCAGGTTTTTTTATAATTTATTTTTATTTCTTCAAGTTACATCTCAATCACAATCCCCTCCCTACTCCCCCCTCTAGTCCCACCCTTCCACCGTCTTCCCCCTCAACCCCCCATCCTCTACCCTTTTTTTTTTTTAGTTTAAGGTATATCTTTTTCCCCCCAACAGCTCCCCCTTTCAGTCCAACAAATGGTTCTTTCTCTTATAACAACAAATACAATACAAAACAACAGAAATAAATAGACCACAATTATGGGAGTTATATGGCTTAGCATACATTCCCAATGTCCAGTCCATATGTATTTGGCACCTGACTTATCATTCTACTATCTAATCCTCTCTATTAACCAATCAAGAGAATGCCTCAGAAGGGGTGGTAACTAGATCTCAGCATTGAAATCAGCCTATCAGAAGCAATGTTATTAGACCTTCCCCAACAAGTAAATCTAGTGAATTACTGACCACCTGGTTCATATTGTTAATAGTTTGTCAAGATCGATATTAGATGTTTGTGTCACAAAGCACAGTAAGCAAGATGCTTAGAAAAGAACTTTTGGAGAAGGTGGGTGGCTTTATGACAGGCAGTGGTCTGTCATTCTTACCGAAGAATACTTATCAAGTACCAATTACCTTAAATACTTACAGTATTTTGAACACAAATTATTTTGCAAAAAGGCTTAAGAATTAGAAGCAAGTGATGAGAAATGAGAATTTCATTCTTTTTTGAGAATTTAATTCTTAAAAGATGAAATTAATTTATAAGAATACTCGCTGTGAAATATTTTAGCCTACTGTGTCCTCACTTGAAATTGCTTTGCATGAATACAAACACCCTGTTAGGAAGTTGCTGGCACTGATTTTCCCAAACTCCCATGTATTTTTTAAAATTTTTTATTATTTGAGTCCATAATTTCCCCCATCTCTTCCTCCCTCCAAACCCTCCCATACATCCATCCACATTCTCCTTCAAATTCATTGTTTTGACTAATTGCTCTTGAGTGCATATATGTATATTTGTACATGTATGCTTCTTAATATAAACTTTTCAGTTTATATAATGTCACTTGTTTGTATTGTGTTTTCAACGCTGCCTGTTTGGCACTGGACAACTACTCGATGTTCTCTTTTATGGGGAAGACCTCTCCTCCCACTCCCCACTTTACTTAGTTGCCAATAGTTCTTTCTGTAGGGTTGAGGTCTCATGGTGTTTTCTCCTTCCAGTTTGTCATGTACATTGGTATTGTCCTTGCTCATGTTTAGGTGGTCACAGTGGTATGGCATTATGGATTTAGCTTCCATTACTACTAGGAGAGATACAATCTGATAGCAAAATCCCTGCTCCTCTGGCCTTTACGATCTTTCTGCCTCCTCATTCACAATGTTTGCAAGTTCCAGTATCCTTTATCTTTCCAATACCTGTCACATGCATCATTATTTTGGGTATATCTTCTTTACGTTGGTTATGAAACAATGCAATAAACTCCTAACAGGGTACCTTGTGTTAATTTTCTCATCTGTGGATTTGAAAACTCATGTGGGAGTAGAGATTTGTAAATCTTTGACTTAGTCTGTGAATGTTCACCTGATCCTAAATGACATTATTTATATATTATCTCTAGTAAAACTGGTTATCATAAAGCTTATGTTTATTTACTTCCTGGCTTTTAAAGTTATGTCTTTGTTATATCTATTTGTACTTTACTCATGTGTGTTGCACTTAGAAATACAGTTAACTCAGCTTCTCCCTATGCTTGTATACATGTACATGTAGGAGCTATGTTTGCAAAATACATCCCTATTCATATGATTTTATAGGAAGTTGTGTATTCTATGTCCTTCCAAAACTAAGCTTTACATTTTGTATGTATGTTTGTTTGTGTTTTTACAGTTTTAGGTTTGATGTTCTATAAATAACAAACCTAAATCATGCTTTTAAAATGGTGAAGATTGTAACTGGATAGATTGCTCACTGAGTAGTAAACTCACTGTAGAAGCATATGGACCTCAGTTCAGATCCCTAAGATCTGCATGAAAAGTCAGGTTTAGTGACATGTGGTTGCAATCTTAGCAGTGTGCAGGCAGAGACAGAATGGTCTCTAAGGTACCTTGGCCAACCAGTATTAAGGACTGTTTATCTTGAGGTTCACTGACAAACCCTATCCCCCCCCCAATAAATAAATAAAAATAAAATGGACAGCTACACAGATAAGTCACCCAATGTTTTAGACTGACCTCTGACTTCAACATGAAAGTGAACATATAGTTTGCATACACACATGAACATGTACATCTGGATCTACCATTTGTATACATAAATACTGAAAATGAAAGCTAATTGCTTTAGCATATTAAACCTTCAAACACTGTCATCTTTTGAAGTCATAGCCAACTTATTAAGTTGTTAAATCTATACATTGCAAAACATCATTTTTCTGAATAATAATGATGTTCAATGTCATCATCCCTTTTGCTCTCCCACCCACAGTATGGAACTATGCAATTTTCATTGAAATATGTGTGGAAGAGGATTCCTTTTCTCAGAATGCTCACTGTCTAACATTCGATCATAAAGTGACTGAATAATTGCCTACAGGACCAGTAATGCATTTTCTTCATTTTTGTTTCAGGTGAATATATTGTTATGACAGTTTACTTCCACCTCAGACGGAAGATGGGCTATTTCATGATTCAGACGTACATACCATGCATTATGACAGTGATTCTTTCTCAAGTTTCCTTCTGGATAAATAAGGAGTCTGTTCCAGCAAGAACTGTATTTGGTAATTTCAGTTTGTTTCTTGGGTGGTTTTACCCACATTACATTTTTGATGGTGACTCATGGCAAGAAATATAAAAATATCTCTAGTTTTTCAAACTGAACTGCATAAGAAACTATTTAAACTTTTCTTTCTAGCTTGTCAATATTGCTGCTTGGGGAGATAAGGGCAGTCTGTCCCTTCTGATGTCTTCTCAGATTTACCTTTCTGAGGACCACCCAGGTGATGAACAAATGGAAATGTGGATATAATTTCACTTTCAGTGACATTCTTGGGCTGCTAGCATAATGCTGTGTAATTGAATTAAAATTATGTCTACGTGTTAAAATGAAATGCACAGACAGCTTAAAATAAAGCAAGCAAAAGTCATGGCTGATTGCACATGAAAGCCTTAGAACAACTTGGTTTTTATTGAAGAGGAGCAAAATGCAAATGGCTTAATGCATTGAATGACAAGGTGTTCTATGTGAAGTCTACCAGTTCATTGTTGTGATCTATGCGAAGACTACCAGTTCATTGTTATATTCTATATAAAGCCTACCAGTTCATTGTTGTATTCTATGTGAAGTCTACTAGTTCATTGTTGTGATCTATGTGAAGTCTACCAGTTCATTGTTGTGTTCTGTGTATGAATGGGAAGGTATTCTATGTGAAGTCTACCAGTTCATTGTTGTATTCTATGTGCATAACTTTCATTTTTCTCTAAGCCAGTAATTTTTTGGTTTGTTTATATATTACTTTAACTTACATTTCCATCACGGTGCACTCTTTCTACCCCTTACAGTCCCACTCTCCCACCCTCTTCCCCCTCTCCCTCCTTTCCTACTCCTCCAGAGTGGAGTGTCCCTACATATCAGCACTGCCTCCAGTTCAGCAGTCATGTGAGGGATAAGAGCTTCTTTTACACTTGGGGCCTACATGGCAGCACCACAAGAGCAAAGTGTCCCACTAATAGGTAACAAAGTCTGTGTTCCTGTTCCTTTTGGTGCACTGGTTGTAGTATAGTTATCCTGTACTATATGGCTAAAATCTGATTATAAGTGAATAGATGCCATGTGCATCTTTCTAAGTCTGGGTTAGCTCAGGATGAGCTTTTCTAGTTCCATCCATTTGGCTGCAAATTGCATGATTTCATTGTTTCTCATGGCTGAGTAGTATTCCATTGTGTAGATGTACCACAGTTTTTATTTTTAAATCCATTCCTCAGTTGAGGGACAGCTGGGTTCTTTCCCATTTCTAGCTATTACAAATAAGGTTGCTATGAACATAGATGAGGAAATGTTCTTGTGGTTTGGTGAGGAATCATTTGGATGTATACCCAGAAGTGGTATGACTGGGTCTTGAGGTAGAGCTATTCTAAGTTTTCTAAGATATTGCCAGACTAATTTCCATAGTAGTTGTACAAGCTTGCACTCCCACCAGCAATGGAGGAGGGTTCCCCTTTCTCCACACCCTCGCCAGCATGTGCTGTCATTTGAGTTTTTGATCTCAGCCATTCTGACAGGTGTAAGATGGAATCTCAGAGTTATCTTGAGTTGCATTTCTCTGATGATTAAGGATGTTCAGCATTTCTTCAAGTGTCTCTCGGCCATTAGAGTTTCCTCCTTTGTGAATTCTTGGTTTAGCTCTGTTCCCCATTTCTCTTTAAACCAGTACTTTTAATTTTTATTGTGGTTCCTCTATAGTATTCTAAATGACAGGCCACTGGGATCATAAAGGTTCAACAAAATAAGTCATTTATACACCAGAATACTTTTATATAATGATACTTATAGTTAAATGTACTTATTGAAATATAGTTATTTATTTTTTATGCTTTATTAACTTTACTAACATCATTCAGTGGTGGGAAAAAGAAGAAAAATGATCAGATTTTTTTTTCAGAATGGAAGCATAGCTCTGTCAAGATATGCCAATTTCTCTTTTTTGCCTCTCAGTTTGTTAAGAAATAACTGTGGGTGCAACATTTATCATAAAAATTATGGAAAGGCTAGTGAGTAGTTCATGGGAACCACATGTACTACTATGACCACAGTACCTAACAAAAACAGCTCAGGAAGCTCATGATTTCTGACAGATTGAAAAAGCAGACAATAGCAGAAGTGACCCTGAAAGGACCTGTTGTCACAGTTGTGGAGAGGAAGCAAAGAGTATATGCTGTTACCAGGACTTTATTAGCCCTCAAAGGCCATCTAATGACAGACTTCTGTCAGTCAGGCTCTGCCTCCTAACAGCGTAGCAATCTTCAGCATAGTACTGTGAGATAGAGAATTCATGATCCTCCAGGAACATTTCAAGCTCAAACCATAGCACTCCCCGTCTTCAGAGATAAGGATGTCTTGTTGTCCTCAAAACTTGAAATATTCCTACAAAGGTATTTTTTTTCCACATACAACCAATATCTCTAAATTTGAAGGTATTTGAATCATAGTCAAATCTCATACATGGAGCCAGTGTCAGAGGCAGGCTTTGATCTAAGGCAGAGTGAGTAGGAATGATTATTTTAACTACTTCATAAAGTTATGAAAGTTACTATATAACTGTACATTGTAACTGTAGAATACACCTTCACTGCTGAATATAGATGTGACAATGAAATATAGAAAATATATCTAAGGTTTAGATACTAACACTGAAAGGTGAGGATTTAAAACTCAAATATGTGACTTATTTTCTCTGTCTGTGAATTGTGTCAATATACTTCCCTTTGAAAACTAGTGAAGATTTTAAAAGTATTTTATTAAGTTTTGAAATTTTCAAACAATGTCTTTTGGTAATAATCACCCTCCACTATTCCATCTTAATACCCCAGATTTATCCTTTATCTTTTTTTTTCTTCTCACAAATTTATGTCCTTCCTCTTTTTAAAAATAATATCTGCCAGGTGTGATGGCGCACACCTTTAATCCCAGCACTCAGGTGTAACCGAACTTTTAAATTATTATTTATCACTTATTTATTTATTACTAAATTCACTTATAACAAACACCAACAATTTCTTAACTATTAATCCTATAAATTTCTACAACCCCTTTAACCTATCCACTAAACCTATTGATAATTATAACAACTACTTTCATAACCTTTTAGAATGATACAGTCTCTGGGGCAGGTCCTCAGTCGTCAGGAACACAGTCTTTGTTGTAGATTCTTTAACACACTTAGCAGTCCTTTTTCTGGATCTCTCAGATGCAGGTTCGTCAGGGTAGTTGGTTATTGCAGTCTCACCTTAAATAAGGCTTCATGCTTTCTTCTCTGTGGGAGACCCCAGCCGTCTGCAGGCCAACTCACTTCTTTTGAATCAGGAACTCAGCTGCTCTGCCTCAGTCCTTAAAGCCAGGCACCATTTCCTTTAGGCCACTGTTTGGACAGATCAAACCCCTCTAGGCAAAAGCTGAGCCACAGGGTCAAGTCCTTGGCCTTTTGGTGTCTTGCTCAGGCTTTCTTTGCTCACCGGCTTCTTTCTGCTTCAGGGAGAGAGCTGGCCATCAATGGCCAGCCCTTTTTTCAGCAGGACTCTTGGAGTTCTCTAGCATCAGGGGCCTCTTCTTCTTTTGGGCTCCATGCACTGACCTCAAATAGGAGGAACTCTGTTTCAGCTTAATTTGGGCTCCGCCCACTTAGCAGCTGAAAACAGTGTCAGGCCAGATACTTTGTTTCTTCAAATCCATTAAATCTTTCCTGTTTTCCTGACTTCAACCTTGTTTTTCAGTCTATTGAGTCTTTCCTGTTTTTGCTGACTTCATGCTGATAATGCTCTTCAGGCCCCGAATTAAGAGACAGTATCAGAAACTCCTATATATTTTCTAAATCTAATTTATCTAACCCCTACACTCAGGAGGCAATGACAGGTGGATCTCTGAGTTCAAGACTAGCCTGGTCTACAGAGTGAGTCCAGGACAGCCAGGGCTGTTACATAGAGAAAGCCTGCCTTGAAAATAATAATAATAATAATAATAATAATAATAATAATAATAACCCATAGAGTCCAACCTGTGCTACCTGTACACTTACAGATGTAGGTCATGTGCTGGACTGTGGCAGACCAAGTAGGGACCACATCCTTAAAGAAAACTAACTCTCCCAGCAAGAAGCCAGTCAAAACTACTCCACTGTGACTTTGCTTGACCTTCTGCTTCTCAGGCACCGCATGAGCGGGTCACCACTAATTTGGAATCCCTGGAAAGAAACCCCCACTCACTTTATTGCTCCCGTGGACCTCCTGGTCCTCTCGTGGGGGCAGGAATTACTGTATGAAAGCTGGGACTCAGGAAGCCTGGGAGAATGTAAAAGTGAGGAAGGCACTTACGAAAAATTCCAGAGCTTCTGACTGAGACTAATTTGTCAGTAGGATTTTTTTTATTTAGAAATTGAAATTTGCCAGCTTGTGTCTATGCCTAGATCAATACTAGTTTTTATTAATCAGGAAATTCACAACAATAATTAAATATTCAAAAACGTACAATTGTAATTATTAGATGGATCATCATGGGTCTAGAATAGTATTTTCTCCAGGGAAGTAAAGACCTATGTGATTCGGTTCAGTAAGCATGTACTCTGTATGAGATTTAGGTGAATGTGAACTCTAAGCAAGTATTGCTCTTCCTCATCTCTCATCTCCTTTTTAACTCACAGAGAAACAATATGCTGGGACACAGATAGCACCAGGGAGAACAAAACTTTAAAACAGCAGAACTCTGGGAAGCAGGATATGTGGAATTCTTTCCAAAGGCCTTCTATCTTGAAATTTGTCTGACTCTAAGTTTTTTGTTAATTATTCCAATATGGTTAAACATTAAACGCAAGTAGATGCCAGCTGGCATGTTGAAATCATTGCTATTTCATTTTCTAGGAATGGCCAGCCAAAAAATTCACTCTTGTGTACAGTCTTAGCCTACTCCGTCACTTCCTTTCTCTGCTCCTGGGCCAGCCAATATGGTGCATGTTTAGCATTCTAAATGCATGGACTGGCATCAATACTTGAGCATACAAAAATAATTATGTCTTTGAAATACGATCAGGGTGAGATTCTTATCAAAAGAGTTGGCTTCTGTTCGCTGTTCCATCCGTGTTTGTTCTGCCAAGCGCAATACCTGAAATTAAAGGGAATAAGCACACTCCTACATTTCTACTGCTTGCTTTATATTTGAACACAAGATAGAAAACTTTTCAATGTCTAGGGATGACAAGTTTTAAACCAAGTTTGTGGCAATTGTTCTTGTCAGTCAACATTCCTAATTTTGTCAATAGTTACAATATAGAAACCCTACTATCTAGAGGTCCATTCTATATTTCATAACTCAGTAATGATCTCAGTATTTTTGTTTGCTGCATATCATATAGGAAATTCTTTTACATGACAGTGGATGAGATGAAGACCCTTTTACTTATTTACAGGGTAAATCATTTGATAACCTGCAGAAGAACAAAGTCTGCAGGAGCAGAACTCTATAGCCTCTTGTGTTTCTATTTGATTTTCCTTTTTGTTTAGCCCATCATGGTCTCCAGAGGCTTTTCTGAGCACTGGCTAGTATTCTCATTCAGAGTACACTCATGTTTTTACTTTCAAGTGGTTTTATCTTCATTTCTGTGGCATTAGAAGAAATCTACTGTTTATGATTTGCAGAACTTGTGTAACACTTGAAATCTTTTTAAAATTATTTGATTTTTGTTATTTTTATGGGCATTGTTGTTTTGTCTGCATGAATATATGAGTGTGTGTGAGGGTGTCAGATCCTCTGGAACTGGAGTTGCAGACAACTGTGAACTGCCATGTGGGTGCTGGGAATTGAACCTGGGTCCTCTGGAAGAGCAGCCAGTGCTTTTAACCACAGCTATCTCTCCAGCCCCTATTTTTAAAATCTACTAATCCATTAGAAATAAATTATTATGAATGAGAGTAAATGCAATTTATCTTTAAAATATGAAGCTAAAGTTTCTTTAGTTACTTTAGTAGTTATTCATTTAATTCGGTGCCTTCTCTATGACATTTAAAATGAGGCCTGTGTGCTTGAAGGTCTCTTTCTGGAAAAAGCCCAATAATTTCACTACAAGCCAGTGTTCCATTAGTGTATATATGCAGTTAATCTACCTGTTTAATGGAGTAAGGTTTTAAAAAATCTACCTCATAGTTGAAGAAATGGCTTAGAGGTTACAAGTACTTCCTGTTTAGTTAGAAGACCCATATGGTCTCCAGCATCCACATGAAGAGGCTTACAGTGGCTTGTCACTCCAGCTCCAGGGGATCCAATGGGCCATTCTGGCCTTTGACCACCTGCACACATGGCTGTCACATATTCATATATGTATGCATACACATATGCATACCCATAAACATGTACATATATTATAAAAACCTCAAAAATTTACTTTTTTGGGGCTAAGAAAATGCTTAAAATCACCAAACAACTTATGTAATTCACATTTATGTATAGTTTTAGAACATTCTTTAAAACTTAACTTATGTGATACACAGGTGCTCCAAATTTGTGTCTTCTCAGAACCAGTAGCTCAGGGAGGGGCAGGAATTGAAGAGAAGAGATTGGGCACAAGTCAAACAATGATTTTTGCCTATTGTCCATTTGTGATGCACCTGGCGCTCCATGCCTGGTGATTCCTGAAGTAGTATTCAACATGGTGTCTCTTAAGGATGCTCTACTCAATCAAACTGGAAGCATAGTGTGCTGATTTCTTTTTAAAGGCCTTCTATCTTGAAATTAGTCTAAGTTTGCTAATTATTCCAATATGGCTAATCCTTAAACATGTATAGATCTCAGCTAGCGTATTCAAATCTTTGCTTTCATTTTCTAGGAATGATCCTAGGCTACTCTTACATTCCTCTGTAAGCTCATGTGTGTGGAACAGTAATAGTACGAGGTAGGATATAATCAGGTTCTAAATGAAGACACAGTATTGATTCTTCAAATCAAAATATGACTATTCCTTTATTGTTGGAAAATTTTTCTATAGTTTCACTTAAAAAGGGATTAATTGCTTTTCAGCTGGGGATTGACATGGATTGACAGATACAGTTATGATACCTTCATCATTGTCATCATCATCATCATCATTTCCACCATTACCATCATCATCCACAGATACCTGGGTATATCAGCTTTAGGACCTATCCTAGGAATTATGTAGTATGAATTCAAATGAATATAGTAGGCACCCCAGGAATTACCAAGATAACCTAGAAAATATTGATTACATAAACATGCATACACGGAAATAGGTACAGCTATGCAGATATTAGCATCCTTAGAGAGGTTCTGGAGTTCTAGTGGCAAGCAGCATTTTTCTTCTAAGGATGGAAGCCAGCCTTCCTCTAGGTTAGGAAGGCACTTATCCTGGAAGTGTTATTTCAGAAGACAATTGACGGAAGAAGAACTCCACTTTTGTTGCAAGTATCTTCTTCAAGTTGTATACTGACTTGTGGTCAGCACCCACATTTTGAATTCCAAATTTTTCTAGTAGCACATTTAACTGGAATATATTCATAGTTTTAATAATTTAGTATCTGGAACACCTAATTGTTGTATTAATTTTATTTGATAGATTATCGCCATTTAATGGTAAGAATTTATATATGACTTGTGATTTTCCTGCCATAATTATCAGCAGTAATGGGCTTAACTTATCTAGTATATTCTCATGCTCCCATTACAAGGCCAGTATCCCATTTTTGTCTGAAAGTCACGGTTTCAATGAATCATCCTTGGAAAAATATGGGAATTGATTCCTTGCGTGTATTGTTTCAGATTCCAATATGTAGACTCAACATATTCTATATGCTTTACACATTTTTATTTCCATAGCACACTTAGAACATGCAAAAAAGTCCCAATAAATTTTCTGGTCTTGAACGAATTCACAATGAGCTGATGGTTACAAGATTCATGAATTGAACCTATCTATCTCTTACTCCAAGACTTGTGCTGATTTCATTAAAACAGAAGGATTCAAATCCTATATCAAAGGTGGTGGGTTTCAGTTAGTAACTTTGTCAACCTCATCCCACCTCCTCATTTTGGGTCAGCGTGGTTTTCATAGAAATAGCGGTAAAATGTTTTATCTCTTTGCTCTTTTGCATTAAAGGAATAACCACTGTCCTCACGATGACCACCCTAAGCATCAGTGCTCGGCATTCTTTGCCCAAAGTGTCCTATGCGACTGCCATGGATTGGTTCATCGCTGTGTGCTTTGCTTTTGTATTTTCCGCTCTTATTGAGTTTGCTGCTGTCAACTATTTCACCAATATTCAAATGCAAAAAGCCAAAAAGAAGATATCAAAGACTCCTCCAGAAATTCCAGCTGCTCCCGTGCTCCTAGAAAAAACATCCAGAAGCATCTCTCCAGGTATTTGAGTTTATCTCTTTCCTTCTAAGGTTTTATCTGCTTGGTCAAATTTTTGTTATAGGTAGAAAACAGAGAACATGAAAATATCAATGACAATTTCTAAGAATGGTGGAAGTCTAGGAAAATATAAAGTGATATTATGTACATTGATATTTTCTGTTAGCAATATTCTTAGTTATTTGAAGATATCACTTAATGTGTTTTGGTAATATTTACCCCTATTCTAACTCCTTCCAAGTCCAGCTCTCTTTCCTCACCCGCCGAAATTTGTGTCCTTCTTTTTCTTTTTAAAGCCATCAAGTACAATTTGAACTGCTTATGTGTTCTTTGATGTATGTCTTTCATGGACACTTTGCCTACTTCCCAGGGCATACAAACTTTATTTACACCTTCTCCCACTTCCCTTAGGTAAACTTGCAGCTTCTACCTTTTGTTGTTCTATTGTGTTTTGCTTTGCCATATTGAAAGTATATATAATCTATTTCTTGCTTCTTTTACGTCACCAAATATTGAATTTAGTTTACTGTTTTTTTTAAAATTTTCTTCATCTTTTTTTTTTTCTTTTTGGTATTTCAAGACAGGATTTCTCCATGTAGCTCCGGCTGTCCTGGAACTCACTCTGTAGACCAGGCTGACTTTGAACTCAGAGATCCACCTGCCTCTGTTCCTGAGTGCTGGGATTTAGACATGTACCACTACTGCCAGCATACTGCCTATTATTTTCTGATGATTGATTCATGAGTTAATTTATTTATGTCTTTCTGCAGATTAAACTTATTACATTTTTCAAGATGTTTCAGTATACAGCTTATCAATTTATTTTCTTGTTTTTTTATTTATGAATAATTGTTTTACTGAATTCAGATCTCTTCTTTTTAGAATTCTGTGAGTCATAATTTTGAGATTAATATTATCAAAATTATTTACTATGTATTCTGGAATAATGTTATTTTCCTTTTGAAATAAGACTATAGAGGTAATATTAAAATTTATAGGTATTTTTTATTTAATTTTGCTAAATTTTTAATGCATGCCTTCAGAAATATTGATTTGAGTAATCTTTTTATTTACTCTTGATTTATGTTAAATGTTATTATCTTTAGCATCAAATTTGGTCTTACTTAAATCACTATTACTTCACTTTTTGAAAGAACCCCATAATCTTCACAATTTTTTAAATATACCAAAACTTCTTTTGTAAATATTTACAAATTGAACTAATCTTTTTTTTAATTTGACTATTTTTACGCAAGCCAATGACTTCCAGCATTTAAAGGTTTATAACTGCTTTATTTATGTATAAGTCCATGAACGTAGTAAACAATCTTTTTTCTTCCATGTGAATGCCTTCCCCTTGAATTCTATTTGATTTTTAATTCTAACCTCCCTCCCTCTCTCTTCCTCCTTTTCTCCTGTGATCTAGGTATCAAATCTAGGCCTTATGCATGTTAGGCAAGTACTACTACTGAACTATACTCTTATACTTCATTTTAACATTTCTAATAGTATTTTTCATCTCAATATTAATTTCCTGAAGTTTTCTTCCATTGAAGTTGTCAGTTATTTTTTCTTTTTCTTATGGACTCTAAAAGTTACATGTCGTGTTTGTATATCATTAGTAGTAGTCTTTAAGGCTTAAAGCAGTTTGTTTCAGAAGCAATTTGTTTCAATTTGTAATTTTCTAACAAGTATAAAATACAATAAATGTCCAATGTAAACATTAACTCATCTTAACTCTAAAATGGCTTTATTCTAAAGCTTCTGTTTTGTGAAATGTACTTTATGTATGGCAGGTGTAGTGCTATACACCTTTGATTCATGCAACATGACTGAGGGCAAATCACAAGCTTGATGTGAACATGGGCTATGTACTAAGATCCTATCTCAAAAATTCTATTTATCATGAATAACATGTCCTCTTTCTGTATTTGCAACTGATGAAATTTATTACACTGAGATAATGATTTTATATAAACATTTTAAAGTACCAAGTACTCCGAATACAATTATCATGTCAAATTTCCAAAGAGGAGGAGATAACTGAAAATATTCCATTTGCCTTCTGAAACATATCTTTTGACTACAGCAGTTGCCGTCACGAAAGCTTGGCATGGGCTCATCTGCTCCACTAATTTGTTGTGATTCAGGCACTTCTCTGCAGCACAGCACACATATTTTGTGTTTATAACATGAGTGGGGAGGAGGTAGAAGTGTATTTACAAAATGATGAAAAGTGAAACCATTTTAGTCTTGAGGGTGATTTTAAAATAAAACTAATCAAAGTGTTCATCACGTGCTTTACGTCCTGTATAATGTGCAATGACTTAGATATTTATGGCAATTTACTTGAAAGTATGCATGCTTTAAAGACAGTGACAAATGACGTGGTGCAAGTTTGTGTTCATTTTCCTGCTTGGCCTCAGTGACAAACACAACTTCACAGGTCGAGAATACAATCAATGGTAAATACAATTTAGGTACAGATACATAAGGAGAAGAAAGAACAGAAATGGAGAGGATGGGTTAAGAACAAATTTTGTAAGTTATTCATGAAATGATATATTCTAAGAACCCATGGTTTGGAGTATCAGTAGAGAAAGTAATCACATAGCCAAAACTTCTTTATCCAAATATGTGTTCTAAAGTATACCATCAATACTGACCTTGCCTAAAATGTGTTTGAGACCCTTACTTGTAAAAGACCTTTGAGCTTAATGACATTTAGTTTAAAGGTTCTTTGGGAATTCAGTAGCAATTCGACTTATTTGACTGGTGGACTATTAGTGGCTAGGCAGAGGCTTCTGGTGACTATTTTTGTTCTCTGAGAATTAAAAAGATTATACTTTAATGGAATATTCATGAAAAAAAGGAGGAAAGCGAATTTCTGGAATGTAAGAGTAGCTATCAGTGGCTCATGTATGCCTTGAATATTTTAAGAGACACAAAACACCTATTCTGTTCACCATTGCCTTAATTCTGCCCTTGACGCTATCCTGATATGTGAGCTAGACACCATCCTCTGGATTTTGTTCTCCCATATCCTTACTGCTCTTTCTTAACACATCCTTTTTCTCATGGCTGCAGACAATTTAGATGAGTAGAATGATTTGAAAGATAAGTATAGAATTAAAACCAAAAAACATTCTTAACAATGTTATATATACATTTTAAAAGTCAGGGATGGGAAACATGACCTAGAGGTTAAGAGCATGAACTCTCACAGTGCATCCAAGATCAGTTCCTAGCAACCACATCAGGCCGTTCACAATTGCCTGTAACTCCACATCTAGGGGTTGTGTTCCCTCATCTGGCCCCTTTAGACATCTGCACTCACACCCACATACATATATATGTACACACATGCATACATGTATTTTCTTAAAAGCTATTTGACTGTATTTTTAGCCATTTTCATCCATAAAGGATGTACTAAAGTAGACATGTAATATTTTATAAAAATATCCAGTGATGCAATAAGTATGGCTAATACTAACTTAACTTTAAGGCATGTCTTATATGATATACTTTACATGTACTACATCATTGTAAACTCACAAGAGATATTTTACAAAAAGAAGAAACATGTTTCCAGCAACTAAGTTATATGGCCATGATAATGCAGATCTGATATGGTAAATGCAACATAGAAATTGTTTCAAATGTGCTTTAGTGTAGGCCTTGCTTTAAAATGTCTGTGTGTACCATTTATTAAATAAAATATAGGTATTTGAATGTGGGTGTGTATGTATATAGATATATGCGTATAAATATTTTTATATGAGAACATTCATGTATAAAACATGTACATACAGGAAGAGACATAGTACTGATAAGACCTGGTTAATAGGAGGTAAAAATTATCAAAATACATTACAAACATTGTAAAAGTGTCAAAGAATGATACATATTTTAGAATTATGAGCAAAAGATTAACGTAGGCTTATCATCTTCCAACTCACATAGGATTTGTTCTTATTTCCAACAAATTTCTCCCAATTTCATGACCCAAATTTGTGTAGTCTACAAGAGCAGTGCATGGTGCTTTAAAACTATGACCTATCTCTTTATCTCTGTACTTGTGACCACACATTATGATCGTACATATTTATGTACTGCAGCATGATATTCTAGCTTATGTGTAATGATCAAATGTGAGGCACACTTGTTAGCAGTTGGAGGTAGCTCATCAATGGCAATAGGGCACTGAAAAAGACACTTAGGGGAAAAAAAGCCAAGGAAATAACATCCACACATAGCCATCCAGGACAAGGAAAGGAACAGCCAGTATCTTTTGGTCACTTCAGTCATTTCACTTTCACAGGTATCAGAGTCTGTGATGTGCTAAATGCTGTGACTTCCTGGTGGCTGGTAATGTGCAAGCTTCATTCCATTCCTAAAGGGTGCAGAAATGGGTCAGTTCTGATTTTTAACT
Organism: Lophiomys imhausi; assembly: GCA_907164525.1. NCBI lineage: Eukaryota > Metazoa > Chordata > Mammalia > Rodentia > Muridae > Lophiomys > Lophiomys imhausi. The sequence continues at coordinate 26,746,811 of CAJQZJ010009649.1, read as the reverse complement.
TCAATCATCCTCAAAGAAATTTTGTTTAAAAGCCCCTCTTAGAAGAGTTGTTCTTTAAATACTTTAAACTAAATGCCACAAAGTAGCACAAAGCATCTTTTCTTTTGTTTTTACTCCTTTCATACCTTAACTTCTTTTAAAATCTCAAAACTTGTCAGTGTGGAAAAGGACACCGATTAGTACTGTCATTTCATTTGACATTTAGGCATGTTTGTGACAAGAGTTTAATGACATTCTTTAAATCCTATTTAGCTAAGTACCTCCTCAATCTCATAGCTTCTTAAGTACAAATGCTCTATAATTGGTAATATTCTTTAGGTCATGAATGACTGTTTAATTGTACGTACATTAAACACAGCAATTTATATAAAGAAAATGAGAATTCTATTTCATGTTATGCCTTATTTTCTGTGTTAATTTTGATATTTTCTTTCATGAGCAGACATGGATTTCTTATGTATGAGTGCATGTCTCCACTTATGAGTTACACACACACATATATAAGGCACCCCTTCAGTCAGTTGCTGAAGATTCAAAGACAAAAATCTATAGTGTTAGTCTACTGAGAAGCAGACTGTTCATCTTGAGGATGACCTACAATTAATATAAACTATGTCATGAATTTTATAAGTCAAGCACACTGATAGTAATGTAAACTTACTCTCAGATATTTACAATTACCCTAGAACTGCAGAAAAACTGGAGAAATGCTATGGAAATGCTAAATTCAATTATATACTGGGAACATTTTGTAATTATGTATATGTTTATAGAACAAATATTCAGCATCATGTTGGGAATATTGTTATTTTTTTCCTTCTTTACATGTGAAGACACTGAGGAGATGAGATATTGAACAAGTAATTTAGAATAAAAATTTACGACCCACTGTAGAAATGCAGAAAGGGCAAATAAAGAATTATGTTAGAGAGAACTAAACTGAAACATCAATTTAGTCTTTGAAATGCAAAGAAAGTTATGAATTAGGGGATAGCATTCAGATGGCAAAGGGAAGAAAGCACTCCGTCATTGTAGCTTATTGAAACAATGTATGCATCTTTTGATAATTGTTGTTAATAATATCACATGGAGAGAAAAATACCAGCATTCACACCCTAACTAAAGATAGGCTATTTCCTTTTTCAGAGATGAATATGCCATAAATTTAATAGTGCAGAAGGAAGCTGAATATAGTGGCTACTGTTTAAGGAAGATGTAAGGGAAATGTGCCATCATAATGCAGCACAGTGAGCAGAAAGCAGTGTGCATATGATATAGGTGATTTAGGTTAACAGAAACTTTGCTCATTTCTTTCCTATACTCTCTTCTTACAGATAACATGATAAATGAAGTAGTAAAGTATATTAACTATCCAATTTGAGAAAGCAGCATCAGCACCATTATGGTGATAATTATCAACATTTTTAAAAAGATTGACTTTATATGTATGAATCTTTTGCCTATATTTGTGTATGTGCGTCACATGCATGTCTGGTGACTGAGAAGGTCAGAAGAGGCCATTAGATCCCCTTGAGCTGGAATTACAGATGGTTGTGAGCCACCCTGTGTGTTCTGGGACTGGACCTGGATCCTCTGCAAGAGCAGCTAATAGCCTTAACCCCCACCATTGTCTCTAGAGTTGCTTAATGTGTGTAAAACATTGTGTGAGTTGCCATCCATATGTTATGTCTAGTCTTCACAATAAACTGTGAGATGAGTTGTGTTATTGTACACATAACTTTGTGGTTGACAAAGATGGTCCTTCATAACCCATTTTGGTAACTATGTAGGATATATGTGTAGTAAATTATTGATTTGGATTTGAACTCTGTCTGCTTGGCATCATAAAGCTAGATGATTTTAGGCAAAAGTTGCTCTTTTTACCTAAAAATAACCAAACAAGATGTGATCTTGCTTCCATTTCAAGTTCTCTACTGTTGGTTTGACCACATAACCCTGTACTTAGATTTCTATTTCTCTGTTAATTGTGCAGGTAAGCTAGAATATATCTCAATCTGTTCCAGTTAAGATGTGTGTGTCACTGCATCCTCATTCAACCTGAATTAGTGCACTATCTGCTCTATGTTCTTTGACATGGAAGTAGTTTATCATATATGAGATGTCAAGGGATGATTAGATGGAGGGTAGTTTTTCTGGGGTCACTGAGTCAGGTACAATTAAATATTCATGTTGTTTTGTATTTACCCATACACCAAGAATTCATACTGCTCCACCAGCAACAAAAGCACCACTTATATTGTACTTTCCATGGGACATAGAATATTTTAAGCATTATATGTATGTATACTTTTTTTCATATAATCTTCACAGTAGCCCTTTTTATAGATGAGGAAATTGAAGTGCCAACAGGTCTAAGTGATTCCCCCAAAGTCACACAGCTGCTATGTAACAGAGCTAAGGTTTAAAGCCAGATACACTGCCTCCATATATATGTTCAGAAACTAGCGCAGACTGCTGCCCTTCTGTTATAACCTCTTGATGGCCTCCATCCTGCCTCTTCTCACATGCTATATCCCACCTCACTTCTGATTTTTCTGAAAGGTGTCTCAATGTTCAGGTCATTAAAAATGTTAATCTTCCTTTGAAATTGTATCCTACTTATAAATAAGATATTGTTTAACAAAGTTTGGTAAAGTCACAGAAACATAATGCACTTTCCCAAACTCTAACATAGCATGAAATATGTGTAGAGTTTGTTAAAGCCAAAAGTCATCAATTAATTTGACAGTAATTTTAATAAATCATAGAATAAGTAAGCCACAATTTATTTTTGAAAATTTAAATATTATAAAAAAACAAACTTACACAAGTATTTTCCTGAAAATTGACTTGAAATAAACTATCTCTATATATTCATGTATGCAATAAAGATTATTTATTTCTAATATATCATCAAGGGGATGATATGAGAAAACATTTATAGAACTATTTGCCCTTAGAGAATTCATACTATATCGAATGAGAAAATACGGGTATATAAAGGTGATAGAAAGAACTATTCTATAGGGAACAAAGGACAGACACTGTGAGAAGTGCACCGAACTCTAGGGCATGATGGCTGTCAGGAGAATTTAGATGATGAGTCTTGCATTATACTGATATTCAGCAAATGAAAAAGAATAGTACAGAAATGAGACAGCTCATCACTGTATATATCATTAGTTGGCTTATGATATTCATAGAGTAGAGGAAGGATCATTTTAGAATTGCCATATATCATAAACTATTAGCATGTTGTTAGGGTTTTTAGTTCTCAATTTATTCTTACTTTTTGAATGATTCTACCACAGCTACTGAGACTATATCAGGTACTTAATAAATATATCCTGATTGATTTCATTACTTATTTAATGAAGGTATAGATCCTATGGATGGCAGTATATGAAAGAACCACATATTCTCATTGGAAAAAATCTGTATTAATGTAAATTAATTTTTATTGACCTTTCCCTATCTGTATCAACAATATGAATGGACCAACACTTATCTTTATAGGATAGAAAAAGAAATAGCTTTAAAGTATACAATGCTTGAAACCAACTTCTCTCAATGTTTAGATATATTTTGCAGCAAGTTCTAGTCTGTAAGCTACTGAGTAAAATTATTCATTCCTTCTGGTTTATTTGACTAAGCTGCCAATTTTCTCCTTGCTATTTTGAGGAGCTAATTTTCCCACAACATAATATACATCTCTAAATTTCCAGCTTTTTGCTCAGCCTCAGATGATTTAGCAGTTTCAAGATGCATCAGTTTGGGTATGACTTAAATGAATTAGAGCATATTATGTAAGAAAAAAAATCTCTTTTGTAAAAGACAATTATTGTGTGTTTGGTTAATTTCTCAACAGTTTTAAGAAGGCTGAATTTTTCACTTAGCTTGTGTATGAGATGCTCAATTAATATTTTTTTAGCTGATTCTACAAGACATTTGCCTCACCCAGGTTTCTTGCTTGGTTAGTACATGTTAGTTTTCCTCAAAGTGTCTCTTATTGTACTTTTTAGTGATTTTGAATGCCTACTTGTTACATTTGGCCACATTTGCATTTTCTTTGTGTCCAGAACTTTGGTGCTTTGCCTGAGAATTAGCAATTACAAATTGTCAAAGGATGTGGGAACTCTATAGTGGGAAAGCAGAAAGCCAATTTTTTTGTATACAAAGTGGTATGTCAATGTCTCTAGTTTAAAAAACTGTGAGTCCATGTGAATGAATAGAGTTAGTCTCTGGGACATATTTTTAAAAGACTATTACCATTAAGACTACTATTTAGCATAGAGCCAAGTGCTTTAGTATTTATTGACTAAGTCAGTGAATGAAAATAGATGAATGAATCAACTATAATCTCTTCAAAATAAGAGAATAAGAAATATTCTTATAAGAATAAGAATTTTTATTCGAAACAATAAGAGAAGTCTTGGGTCAAAACAATATTACAGAAGATTCCAATTAAGTCTATTCCAACATTTTTTTTAAGCCTACCTAAGGATTTGGGATAACTGATGGAAATTTAGATGACTCTTTTTTAACATCAAGCCATATGGTTTTGTGAACTCTCCCATATAAGACAAGTGTTATCCTGGCTCTCTCATATAATATAGCTCTGAGCTTTGACTGTGTGGGTTATCATCTCTACTTTCCACCACAGAATGGTGCTAGCTAGAAAGACAGAGTCACTGAATTATTCTGGTTAAATTATTTCTAGAACCCAGAAACATACTCTCTGTTTTGTATGAAGAATTGCCTTTGTGGGGATCTTCTAAGAACTTGGTTGGAGTGTCTCTTATATGGGCATTCTACTTGGAAGGTGGCCAATGGAGTCCTCTGCGGATCTTACAGGGTCTTTTCTGAAATAGTAACAAAGGACATTGAAACCATTGAGTGACCTGAAAGTTACTTTTTTTTTTGAACAGCTCCATAGCAAAACAGTGGGGAGGCCAGTGAATGGTCAGTGGATAGCACCAGCTGTGTAACTGACATTCTGTGGTTGATTTTTCATGAAAACATGACCTTATGGGATTTTTTTTTTCCCTGAAGAAAGTCTGAGTTGTGGAAAAGTCATGATTTGCTAGTCAATTGGTTAAAAAAGAATAGATGGGTGATAGTAGTCTTTTGAAGTAAAAATGAGGCAGATAAGACTGACAATTATTTTTTCCCAGAGGCCTAATCAAGACAACCTAATTTTTTAATAAGAAATTTTCAGTGATTATAATGACTAACACTGATAAGCTTGCTGCTTTGTTTGTTTATTTGTTTATACAACTGAAATGTTATAAATTTGGAGCTCTGCTCAGTGTGCTTGGGGCAGAGGAGAACAAATCCTCTGCGGGCATCTTGTTGTTCTTCTTAGGACTGTTTGTAAGTTGCTTTATTTTAGTTTGACTTGAAGCAGCAGAGGTTTGTATGAATTCCAAGCTTCAATAGGCACTCTCCCATGTGCTCAGCTTACTATTGCTGCTTCTGCAAGAAACTCACTTTGCTCCAGCCGATCCTGAAAAATGTTCACATGCTGTCTGCCTAATGTTTGTTAATGGGGCTGCTCTAAAAATGGCAGCAAGGAGGTTACCTATTATCCACAGAACAGGAATACATTTTGGGACTGAAATAGATTATAGTCAATGGGGACCTGAGGTGCTGAGAGAAAGTTATTTCAGTATCCTCCAGCAATTCATAAGAAATAGAATAAGACTTTTATATAGGGATTCCTATTTGTTTACTGTTCATTAAAATGAATTCTTTATAGAACTTTTAATATTTTATTTGTATTACGTATACTTATTCTCCCACTATTTCTTTAAGAATTATATTTATCTTTCAGAATTCCATAAATCACTCAGTATTGTATGTCTGTAATGAATAATTTCATCATAGCATAGCAAATTCTTTTATGCATTACTATAAATGTGTATAAAGAAATTTATCAATATACCATGACTTAGAATATGGACAGGTGAATTCTGTCCTTGTTTCTATTGATCAAATAATTTCTCTATGATTCTCAGATTCACAGCAAATTAGAAAAAAAGTTTTTCAATTATTGTATTATGAACATGACAACTTTTTTTCATGTGTGTCGCCAAGTGCTCACATTTATGACTTTTGTTCTTATGTTTGACCCAGTTTAACATTTGTTTTGGCAGAAGTATCCTGGCTTGAGCAATGAAATCCACAAAAAATATTTAACATCAAACAGTAATACAGAGATATGTGACTGTAATTGTTATGCTATAATAGAGTTAATGGAAAAATTGCAATTAATACAGGATTCCAGAAGCCCATGAGACAGTTTAGGATAGTTATGTTCCACAACTAATTTTCTCATGGCTATCCAGTCACTTTGTAGCCATTAAGTGTGACTAGCGGAGTCATATTTTTAGAAATCACAGTGGTTTCTAAGTTTCAGAGGAGAAAAAGAGAGGGACATGTACACACAGAGACAGACAGACAGACACATACTCTATCTTTCTCTCTCTGCCTCTGTCTCTGTCTCTCTCACACAGAGAGAGTGATTGAGAGGAGAGAGAGAGATAGCTCTCAAAAGCTTTATTGTGCTATCATGATTATATAAGATACAGGCAGATTGTTTTATAATTTAAAGCAGAAAACATCAGGTTTTATTCTCAGAAATGTTATTAGATTGTTTTCCTCATTTAGGACAAATGTACAGAATAGATTTTTTTTTTGCCATTTTTGAGGCAAGGCAAGTATAGTGAAGTAAAAACTGAATATGAGAAGAAGAATTCTGAGGCATATGTCTAGTCTTTGTCCTGAGAGATGCCTTGCTCACTAAGTGCTTCCATTTTTAGGAATGGTTTGTGGAGAACAAAGCAGATCCTAGAAGGATTAACCTTATTTGTTGGCCTGAATAAGAATATACACTGAGTCAGGTTTAATACCAGCATTCAGGAGCCAGAGGCAGATGTCTGTGAACTCAGGTCAGCCTGGTCTACAAAGCAAGCCCAGGACAGTTAGGACCATTACACAGAGAAACCCTGTCTTGGAAAAAAAATATATGTGTACACACACACATATACACACACACACACACACACACACACACACACACACACACACACACA
>CAJQZJ010009649.1:26727225-26739707 GCA_907164525.1 Lophiomys imhausi | reverse complement strand
CACACACACACACACACACACACACACACACACACACACACACACACTGGACTCATTAGCAAGAGATCAGTATGAGCCCAAGTATTCCATTCTGGGATGAACACTCTTGCTTGGATTGTCGTTTTACTTGATAGACCCAATTTAGCACTGTGTTGTGCAGCCGAATTCATTGTGCAGCTTCATCTCAGAAATTGCTACATGAAATAAAGCATTATGGATGTTTATTCTGGGCCAATCTTCCAGCACAGTACAGTGATCACAATCACATACCCCAGTAACACAAGCAATGAGACATAATTCTTCGCTTCTTTTTCCCTAGCTCACCATCATGTTCCCCTTCTCTAGTTTGAATGCTCTGCACTGTCTGATGATTGTGTTTGCTCCTCTGTGTTCTTTCTTCATGTCATTAATAACCTGTTCTTTCTAACTGAGGGTCTCTGTGTTTATGATAATAGTTTGATAGACTTCTAAAGGGTAAAAATTATGATTGTTTTAGTAGCTAAAAGTCCTCAGTGCAAGTCTTATTGCTGAGCAGGTTCATGGTTCAGGCCTGTCTAGATTCATAGGTAGAATACGTTAGACTTCCAAGAACTTTTCTAAGTCAGAGTTCTCTGGAAATACTGAGAAAAAGGTAATGGAATACGATGTTAAGAATACAGCTTCAAATGCCTGTGCCCAGCACCCCTCATAATAACCATTTACTTGATGCTACTATTTCCAGTATACTATAGGATAATCTGGCTGACAAAACAGGAATCAATTGTGAGACATTGGAGTGAAGATATCTTCAGGGTGATTTTTGACCCCAGCCACTTTTACTGCAATCATGTGAGACACCCCAAGAGCTTTATAGTTGAGTCCAATTATATCAGGGGCTGCTGTTGCTTCTGCCCACACTATTCTGGGGTGATTGGGTATGCTGCACTAGATCGTAAGGAAACATCTCCTTTCAATCCACTTACACCCAGATTGAAATAATAGCTCCACCTTTGCTTATTAGCACATCACCCAGTATCTTAAAATTTACTCTTATTATTCATCTTATAGATGTTCAATCTGTACCACAGTAGGTGCTCTGTAAGCATTTCTTCATTTTCCTTCCTTTCATTCTGTCTTTTCATCCTTCTCTCCTTCTTCTATATTCTTCCTCCTTTCCTTCCTCTTCCTTTGCTTCCCATCCTTCTCACTGACATTCAACTGAGTGCAGCTGCTTTGGTGGTAGGCCATTTCAAACTGGAATATGTTATTGCCAGGTGTGGATTTAATTGGACCTTTACTTAGAACACAAGCAGACAGTATTCAGGATGTCTCCCCACCCCCAGTGAAAACTGCTGAATCACCGTTTCCAAAATCGGCATAAAATATGTTCAGGCCTTCCAGAAGCCGAGTATGTAATGCGATCAAATGCCTTGGGGGAATGGGATAAACAAAAATTTTAAAGAGAAATGTGTTCCATCACTTCATGTTGAACACTATCTGCATTCAGCTCAGGCGAAAAATATCTTAAAAATCTAGATAAAGGAAATGAAGGCATGAGCAACATGTTATTTGTAGGAATGACATACATTATCTCCTTGGCAACTGCAGGGTGGCATGCAATTTGGCAATCTGTGTTGTGTCATCTTGGATCCCTGGAAGTCACTGTTTCCTACAGGAACAAAGGAAAGAACAACATGAGAAAAAAGAATACTGCCTTTAGTCTGCTAGAAAGTTATTTTTAAACCAAAGGACCAGCAGAGTTTCGCAGTATAACAAGAGCTCAAAATGGCATTGCATTTTCATTTATTAATTTCACAGGGTTTTATAATATGATTAAATTTGGTTTAATCTGATGGGCTCTTTAATCATGCTTTCTGATGAAATGATGAGCTAAGACATCTCTGTGGACCTTTCTGTGCTTTCAAAAGCACCAGGGTCCCAAGCTGGTTGCATTCATTTATCCATTCTTTCAAGAATTTTTTGTTGAATGCTTTGTTTGTGCCAGGTGCCATGAAAAGTATCAGGATGTGTGGACCTCTTTTTATGTATTACAATCATCCTGTCATACCCATGGCGTATTGTGCCATTTCTTTACTTGAAATGTATCAACACTTTACCAAGCATCCATTTGGTCTCAGCTTTGAGACCCTATTGTATAAGAAGCTAAAGTTTGGCAAAAATGAACTGTAGGACCTACATAACTCTCAGTGGAATACACAACAGTTCTCATGCTGCTTCTTCTTTGGTCGGGTGTAATCAGCTAGGTTGTAATCAATAGCTTCAGAATAAATAGCTCCAAAATACAAAATGATAGCGACTGGTATCCAATATAATTTCATTTGTCAGGACTGAAATAGAATGTTTTAAACAAGGGAAATACAGCCTGCAACGCAGAAGGCCACATTTTAAAAGATTTCACTCTAATGGAATTCAAGGAAGCATTAACATTATACAGTGAAGCAAAGGAATCTTTTTTTTTTAAATGTTTATTACTTCAAGTTACATCTCCATTACAGTCCCCTCTCTCCACCCCTCCCTGTCCCACCTCTCCCACCTATCCTACTCCCTCAGTTCAACAGTCACATGAGGGAAAGGCTAGGCTCACAACCAAAAATATAAGAGCAAAGGAATCTTAAAGGGCTACAGTGGGGTGGCTTGATCACAGAAGGAGTATGATACCAGTGCCTGCATGAGATTAAAGCATCCTATAATTGTTATTAGAATCGCCAGGGGGTTACTGGAATTCTCCCCACCCCCTTGAGATTGTGTGAGAAATAAGGGTTGAGGTTGACTAGTATAGTCAGTAGGGTTCAATCTTTAGCTCTTCGTAATGATGCTGCTGCATCTCTCCATCTGCCTAGTGTCTAACAAGTTGCTTTTAGTGTTTAGTCTTTATCCATACCATAGCAGAAAGTGAGGCATTTGCTCACATTTCTGGAGCCTATGAAGAAGTGGCTTAAAGAAAGTCTGCAAATGACCACCAGAGTCTCAGGAAATTGCCTGAAGGTTGACTTTTCTAGCAATTTCAGGTGCTCTTCTGTCTCAGAGGAGAAGACATATGTCTGATTATATGATTTCCATATTAAATTAACAACCAAATTTTCTTTCCTATTTTTTCTCCCCTTGGGTCATACTTTACTATGTCCTTCCTGAGAGCACGATTTCAGCTTAAAATTTTCTTGGTTCTTGTTGAGATATTCATGGAAGTTTTAAATAGCAATGCAGCTGTACAGAAAAGCTGTTCTAGTGTGTGCTTTGAAAGTCAGCTATTCAATAAACGATAGCTTCAGATGACTGAAAGGAGGGAAAAGAGTTTAAACAAGCTATTGCAGCCACTGGCAACATGTTTCAAAGGATCCTGGGAAAAGGCTCACATATCTCTCCATTTCGCCACTGGAAAGGTATGAGTCTCATGTCTATTAAAGTCACATCAAATGGGAAGAGCATGGGAAGGTCGATCCAGGAGGTAATTCTTTCAGGCTCAGTGGTAATCATGTAGTCATAGTTTCTACAGACAGATGTACAAAACAGGATAGCAAATGCATGTCATTCTGGTTATCAGTTAATATCCAGGATTGACTCATTAAACAGTTCATTAACTACTATAGTGGCCCAGGAAGTGTAATCTGTAAAGAATAAATGACTGTCATCTGGTTTTCAAGTAGGCTTAAATGTGCTGCTTTGGGCTGTATTCATTGCCAACTACATGTCTCCTGAGGTTTGTTGTGTGAAACTAATTCTTGCCATTTTCCATGCAAAGAAGTTGATTTTGTTGTTGAATTATTTTAGCACAATTTTCTCATTTATTTAATATCCACAGAACATATTTTTATTGAGGAATTTATAGTGTATGATATTGCTGATTGATAAGGAAATGAACATGAAACTGCAATTTAATTATCAATTGTATTTATTAATAAGTATAAAGTGTAAGATTAGGCCAGTAGAGCAGCTAGCAGCCTGGTGGGATATCGGCAGCCTTAACTGGTGACCTGACTTGTCCTGGGGAAAAGGCCCTGGACCAAGGGTGGCCTTCACCACCTGCAACCTAAACTCTGTTAACTAATATCCTCATTAATAATGATAAGTTGTTATATTAGGCCACTAGAATTGCCAGTGGCTTGGTGGGAGATTTGCTGGGATTCAGCAGGAGGCTGATGGCCCTAGATTGCTTGAACTGGCAGCCTATAAGCCGCCCTGGTCCTTTCCCCAATAGTTAAATACACTAAGACCTTTTAATATTTCAAGGCTTAGCCCTTAGCTGGGCAGACTCTCAATTAACTAATCTAAGTTAACCCAGACCACCTAATCCCAAACTGCCATATGAGCTGTTATTTATTACCTTCCAGAGTTCTCAAACACATCTATCTGCTTCCATGTCTCCTGGCGGAAAGAGAGATTCCTCTGTGTAAAACGCAAGGTTCCTGTTTCCATCTCAGGAAGTCCCAACTTCCTATACTCTTTCTGCCCAGCTAATTGACCATCAGTGACTTTTATTAACCAACCAAGAGAACGTAACAGAATGGGCGGTAACCAGATCTCAGCATTGAAATCAGTCTATCAGAAGCAATGTATTAGGTCTTCCCCAACAGGAACATAATAAGGCACCATGTAGCCCCAAGAAACAGTGGGGGAAGGATGTTCACCATAAGCATGCTAAATACTAGTCTAGAAAAAGTATTAGATGCTTTGTAAAGGGATCATAGTCTTGGTTGAAATTTCTATGGTGAAGGATATTGATGAACGTGGTCAAATATAACATTGAACTTGTCAGAGAAGTCAATGTTTAGATTATGTCTTAGACGGGGAAGGCAAAGAAGATGAAGGCAGAGGACAGGAGAGAATGTGCAAAGATGCTGAACCAAAAGGATGTGGCCCATGTTGTTGGAACTTAACTAAGGCATAGTACTTAGATGTGAGATGTTTTAATTTGGTTGTATCCATAAGATAACTTTGTTGTAGATATTTCCTGGATAACAATTTACTTTAAAAAGTGATCATGTAGTAGTTTCCTTCCCTGTTGCTGTGGTAAAATACTGACCAAAACTATCATGTGGAACAAAGGATTATTTGGTTACAGGCTATCATGCACCATCAAGGGATGCCAGGATAGGAGCTCAAGGCAGGCAGTGAAGTAAAGACTATAGACCCTAAAATATAGAGGAGTACTGCTTCCTGGTTTGCTTCTCCAGGTTTGCTCAAGGAACTTTCTTATGTAGCTCAGCCCCATCAGCCAAGGAATGGTACCACTCATGGTGGGCTGGGCTCTGCTACCCAATTAGCAATTAAGAAAATCACTGATGTGAACAAAGGCTAACCTGATCTAGGTAGTTCTTCAGTTGAGGTCTCATTTTCCCATGTGAATCCAGGCTTGTATCAAGTTGATACCTGAAGTTAACTATAAATGAACTAGAAGTGAACAGATCCCAATTTTACAATGATTCAGGACAGATGGGGGTGGTGGGGAACAACCTGGTAACATTAAAAGACCAATTCACCAATATGTCCTACAATGCTGGAGACCCTTACAGAGTGTTATGTTGAACAGGCCTCAAAGCTTCCCCACTTGGTGGCAAAGAAATTGGGCTATTTACTCACTAACTCTTAACTCTTATTGTTAGGTTATTCACTCAGATATAGGTTATTCTTTAAAACAGTATACATTTAAGGTGTATTACATAACATTGTGATGTTCATAGTGAACTTTGTACAATTTGGCTAATTACATCCATTTATTTATCCACACAATTTCTTATTCTTTATATGTTGGGAACAAAGAATGTCTACTCTCTTAGTGCTTAAAATACACTAAAGAATTAGAAAGTGGAGTTCTACAGATATGCAAGCTTGCACAACTGAAACTTTTAATCTCTTCTGCAATCTGTGTTCTGCCCTAGTAACCACCATGCTGCTCTTTCCTTCCATGAATTCAATGCTAGAGAGTTAGTTTAGCATTTAAGAGGATTTGCTCCTCTTGTAGAAGACTTGGGTTCAGTTCCCAGCTCAGACACTGGGTGGTTGAAAACCACCTGAAACTCTGACCTTTTCTGGACTCTGTGGTCACTTGCACAGATGTGGTATTCATACAAATGAGCATACACACATACATTAAAAAGAAATGACTCCACATCTATGTGATATTACACACTGGTTTTCTTTCTCATATTTCTTGCCAAAGAATTTTTCCTGTCCCTGTCTCAGAGCCTACTTCAAATAAAAGGACAGCAAACTGTCACTCAGTGGTAACCTCCAGGGTAGACCAGGTAAATATGTACAAGGCACTGACAGAATATGTTACATTATAGTACCTGGAGTCATCTGAGAGAGGGTTTGGAGGAAATGAGATGTGAACGGACTAGGATCTAGATCATGTTGGACATTATGACATATATACTTTCCCTTGGAAACAAAATGGTGCCACTGAAACATGTCAGGGAGTGTAATGATCATATTTTTATGAGTATCATTTCAGGGGAGTGTGAAGAAGGAAAGGCCACAAAGATGTGGACTCAGAGAATGTCAATTGCCCATGTATCAGCCAGGTGAGAAATGAATAATTTTATAATGGTTGTAGACAAATAGTTTGAAAAGACATTGGGGAGGTTGGAATGAAGTCAGAGAATAGCAGAGGATTTGCCTCTTGCAAAAGTGGCAGAATGAAGGCTATTGCAGGGGGAATGTATTGACTTGAACAACTATTTTGCTCATTTGATATCAATAAACCTATACATAACTTAGAGTTTAGGAATGAGCAGGAATAAAAGAAAATCCACAGGAGCAGATATTTACAGTTCTTGAATTATACATCACTGGTGCCAAAATCCATAAATATTTGTGAGGTTTTTTTGCATAATTGAATGAAATTGGTCGATAGATGAATAAGCTAAACACAGTGTATCTAAGATATATAGATGGCATATTTCTTAAATATATGTCTAGAAGCTGGAGGAAATTTGAGGTAATAGATAATTAGCTTTATTATATAGATATAAAAAGTGTTACAAAGGCTCTTGGCCAGACTTATTCACTGAAATTGGGAAAACTAAAATACCTTTAGTTTGAAAGTTAGAGTTGAAAGTATAGAAACCACATTTCAGAATTAGATGATGAGAATTCTACACTGGAGACCAAGAAATGTAAGCAGAATTTTCTGCTTGACTGGAATATGGAGGTACAGGGAAAATTAAAGAGACAAAGGAGATATTAATAGTGTTACATATAACTGATACAGTGTGTGATGTAGATTTTTTTAAGAAGTTCCTACTCTGATAAGATGAAATTTTCAAAGGAATATGGGAGAGTATTCACATAGTGGTGGCATGAAGAATAAAGACAGATCAGTAACATTAATAATTATAGATAATTGTCTCCAGATCACCAGTCACAAATAGTAGTTGGTAGAAAGCGTAAAAATTTTGAGGAGTCTTCAAAGCTGACACTTATCTTTAATCATAGTGAGGATGAAATTTTAGTATACTCTATCTTTAAAAGAGTATGTGTTTAAAAATATGCTAACCCTATTCAGTAAACTGAGGTCCACCAAAGTCTTGATTTTTTTTTCTTTGTAGCCTTGGCATCCTGGACTTGCTTTGTAGACCACATTACAGTGGCCTTCAATTCACAGAGATTCCCCTGCCTCTGCCTCCCGAGTGCTGGGATTAAAGGCGTGTGCCACTACGCCTGGCTTTAGAAGTCTTGATTTTATGCCTGTCTTGAAGCAGCCACAAACCCAATGGACATTTTTAAAAGGAAGTCCTTCATTGTTTAGCCTGTCAGCTGAAAGATAAGGGCTAGTTTGGTTTTAACTAGTTCTTAGCATCACCCTAAGTAGTGAAGCTCAATGTCTCCACCTGTGGATAGTAGTAACAAAGATGAATTTTGAGCAAGCGATAGCCATCAAAATTTTCTGAACTGGGAAATGACAGTAATGTTTATTGCTCTAAGTGGCAGCATGAAGCTGGGAGCTGGGACCCCCAAATGAGGCAGACTAAAGTCTCATGCAACAACAAACTTTATTTAGTGAATTTGACAATTTATACTCTGAGTGTTAAGAAGAGTCACCTAGGTAAAATACACAATCACAAGGACAATCTGCATTGGGAAAATCATATTTTTCCATAGAGGCAAATGAATAACAACAGCAGAAGTAAACTCATTCCTATCTGCTGTACCTGGGAAGAGCTTGAGAACACATTCCAAGGACGACTCTGTGTTTTGTCTTGTTGGAGTTTTCTCACAAGCACTCAGAATTATCATATGACTCAGATCTTCAACTGTGTTCCAATGGCAGTGTTCATTTAACATCTAGTACTGTGGAGAAAAATAGGAGAGGTAAACACAGAACAAATGGAAGCCTGTATAGTAAAATTTCATCCCATAGGAATGATCCATGTATCTATCTTAAAGTAATATGAAATGTTAACAATATTCTAATAACATCTGAGGTTTTATCATTGACTAAGTGGCTGATTACCTTATATGTTCTTATCAACTTACTCATATTGTCCCAGCAACAACTTTTAGAGTCATGCTCATTACTTTCTTCAGTATATGTAGAATACGTATCAAGCACAGATACACTGTTTTCCCAAAGTAATGCATGTAGTATCTAGTAAGTTCAAAGTGTATCTATCTGGTTTTAAAATCTGTGGTTCTAACATAAATTTTTATCAGCCAACATGTAAAAATGACAATGATACTTAATAGCTTTGAATTTTAGGATTTGTTTTGTAGATTTTGGTAGAGAGTACAGTTTCCTTGCTACCTACCAAATGTTTGTGTCTTCTACTTTCCTGCTTGTCTGACTTAAGTGGTTATCTTGGTAGTATACATTAATGCGCTGATGAGCCATTTGCCAGAAATGCAACTCAGCTACTGGTTCAATTCATGCTAAATTTACAATCTGCCTTTACTGAAGTGCAAAATTGGCTTTCTTGTCACAAAGTGATAGAACATGCAAAATAGTCTAATACCTTATTTTCTAACTCAAGTGAGATTAGCTTAGGATCATAGAAAGTTAAAAAAAATTCCTTTCAGATGAACAGATGTTCTAGCATGAGAGGCTTGTTAAGTGCTGAATGATTTTGATAATGCCCCATTGGAAATTGCAGCTGATACCATGGGGCTTACCACTTAGGACAAGTAAAATTATTTCCAGGAAAAGACCTAAATTATTTAAGCTGTTCGAAGGGCTATACACATAATAATATAAGTACTGTGTGGTGTCCTGAATCCATGAGAATTTGTTCTACCTACATAAAATGCTATTTAACTGTAGATGGAGTAGATATGGACCACATTTTGGTAGCACGATAATTCAACTTATGTGTTCTGATCAACTTACTGTGCTTTAGTGTGTATAAATTGTCGTAAGGATTGGATTTTAAAAGTATAGAGTTGTGTACATGCTTTGCTGTGGCATTTGCTTGTAACACCAGCTCTGGGAAAAGGTGAGTCAGGAGGATCTGAGTTCAAGGATAGACTCAGTTCTATAGTAAGCTCAAAGCCAGCCTGGGAGCATGGTAAGATCATGGTTTTAAAAGAGGGTGAGTTATACAATAAATGATTTAGGAAGTTATTTTATGGTACATATATGCCTGTGTCATGGGCTTAACTTTCCCTTGATTTTTATCATGTGTTGCTTCATTGGCTTTATACACGGAGCTAGCATGTTTTGAGATCATTCTCCAGTTGAAAGTCAAGATATTACTGATTTAAAACTTCTCTGGATTACAGAGTTGAATCTGCACTGTCTGCTGAAGGAGCTTTATTCTGTGTTTTGAATAGTGAATTTTGAAGTGGTTTGTAAATGTGCTATGTTCAATCTTAAGAATTTGTGAAAGCAAATTTAGGAAAAGTTTCTTGTAGGAATATTATGCAAGTGCTTTTTTCAGATGTAGAAAGATGTAGATTTGAGTGGAGACTTTAATTCATCTCTTGAACAAATTAAAAATTTCTTCAATTAAGGAAAAATATCCTAGCGTTTATAGTGACTCTTGCCTTCAGTCCCAATACTTAGGAAACTAAGATTTTGTACTTGAGGTCAGCTAGACTATGCAGCAAGATGTATCTCAAGAAACCAAAAAGAGAGCCACCTTTAATCCCAGCATTTGAGAGGCAGAGGCAGGCGGATCTCTGTGAGTTCAAGGCCAGTCTAGTCTACAGAATGAGTTCTAGGACAGCCAGGGCTGTTAAACAGAGAAACCCTGTCTCAAAAAACCAAAATCAATGAATCAATCAACCAACCAATCAATCAATGAATCCAAAAGAGGAGCAGGAAACGGAAGAAAAAATTTATGTAACTAAGTTATATTTGTTGCTAAGATAAAATTTCTGCAGAATAAGTTATCTGAATGTAGGATTATTTATAAATATTTAGGATATAGCATAGGGAGTGTTTGTTATACAAAATCTGTGAACATTTCATGATAACTAAGTAGCAAAGACAAAGTATTTTGAGTAGGAATAAGACCAGGAAGGAGGTGATGACAAACCATTTTCTTACACATTGAAAACCTGTATTATCAACCTAAGGAGGTACTTATCTGGGAAACAGAGACTTAGAATCAGTGCTTAGTGTATAATGGAAACTACATACAATTAAATTCAGATCTGAAAAACCATGCTGTTTACTAACAGCACTGATTTAGCTGGATTGTTGTAGATATACTTCAGAAAAATGCTTTTGTGCTTAAAAAAGTAAAGTCTCCTAAACATATGTGTTTACAGTTTATAGTAGACTCCAAAAGTGGTTAAGAGTATCATTTGGAATTCAAATTACAAGTCTAACATATTTTAACTGAGTGACTTTGGAAGATACCCTCAGCTACTCTAGGCTCCATTATCCTTACATGGAGAATGAAAGCATGAATACAATTTCATCAATTGTAGCAACAAGCTGAGATTTCTTGTAAACTTTGTTTAGTTTATCTTGACACATAGAAGCTAATGATGATCCAATACTTCTGCCTGGAAAATGCTGTTAGTAGATATTAATTTGAGGGAATGTATACACCATTGCCCGAAGTGTTTATTTAAAGAGCCAAATAAAACTAAAAAGAGAAAGGGGAGATTTTAGAATCTCAAGAGAGTTGAATTTTTTTATTCTCAAGGGAAAGTTTCATTCTTCCTCATCCTTCTGTTAAATCTTCAAAACTTTTTCCGTTCATGTCCAGGTGTCTTCTTCCTTTTCCCTGAGCCCCCATTTCAACTTTCATTTTTAATATGTTAGTGTAACTGTCACGTTGATCAAGATGCCTTTGCAGCTCAAAGGTGAAGCAATGTACTTCTGATGGGGACATTGGTGTTTATTTATGGTATTTTTCTGGGGGAATTTTCAACGACATAAATATTTCTACCCTTTGTTCCTCGAATGCCCAGTGAAATAACTTGAAGAAAAGTTAGACTTTCTGAAAAAAAACTTGTTGAGTTAACAAATAAATGGTTCAAATCAATGTCTTCAATGAGGTCTTTATTCCTTATTATATTTATTATAGATCTTTTATAATTTTTTCTAGACAGTAATCTCCAATAGTAGATGAAACATGAAGTTTGTGAATTTTTCCTCTAAAAATAAACTCTGTTAAAAATCACATAAATGTTAAGATTCCTTAGACAAAAATTACAGAAATTCCAAGAAATTCAATATTTAGCTTGATTCATCAAATACATTTTTATGTTATTTAACTCTTATGTTGTAAAGGGATATGTCAGGTTACTGCTTGAACAATGACATTTGATTTTTTTTCTGTCTATGTGTGCTGGGTATCTGGTCTTGATGAATGGCTATTTTGTAAACAGTATCCCTGGTATCTGCTGATGCAGATAAAATTGTGACTCAGACTATTGCTTTGAAGCTTCCTATAGGATTGGCATGTCCCCAAATCTTTTTGAATATTTATTATGGCACAGTTTCACTATGATCAAATTATAGCAACTGTTTATGAAGAATAAAACTTGTCCAAATACTGCCTGGCTTTGAATACAATTTTGTAAAAACTCTGAGGCTGGGACAAATCATTTTTGTAAGGTGATGATGATATTGGGCAGAAAGAGTGAGTTTATTGACCTTCCAAGTTTGTGTTTGATAACTTAAATTTCACCTTTTCAGATAATGCTTAATTAATGTTTAAAGGTATACATATTAATGGAGCTGGGGAGAGATGGATTAGTGCTTAAGAGCATTTGATGTTCAAGCAAAAAGATCCAAGTTGGAATTCTTAATGCCTACATAAAAGCTGGACATGGTCATACATGCCTGGAACCCCAAGCTTGGAGTGTGAAGACAAGACAAACCTTGGAAACTCACTGGCTAGCCTACCACAAATGGCCAATATCAGGTTCAGGGAGAAAACCTATATCCCCAAACAAGGTTGAAACTGTAGAGGAAGATGTCAGAACATTCTCCTCTGGTCCCCAAATGCATACACATGTACAAATACCACACAATACACACACACACACACACACACACACACACACACACACACACACACACACACACA
>CAJQZJ010009649.1:26692110-26727215 GCA_907164525.1 Lophiomys imhausi | reverse complement strand
ACACACACACACACACACACACACACACACACACACACACACACACAACACACACTCACAGAGAGTTATACATATTTCAAGACTATTATTTGTTATAAACTTTGCTTAATCTCCAAATCAGGGATAGACATACCTGTCTTTTCAAACAATATCCACTTCCTTCTGACCAAAAGATTCAACATTTTAGATTTTAAAAATATATATTACCCTACTGTATCTATAGTAGTCATGTTTCTATTGCAATAGTTTTTCAGATACTATATATGTTAGCTCCAGTTTAAAGAGTAAAGGCATACACCATGAAAGAAAAAATTGCAAATCATTTTGTCAAATATCATTTTTAATATTTAAATAAACAAGTTCTAAAATCCAGCAGACATGCTTCGCAATACATGGGTCATAATTCAAAGGGAGGTGGAAATATTTAGGGACAATTTTTGGAAGATTGCAAAAAAGGAGGTGGAGCTTACTCCAAAGTAGATTAAATGAACAAGGTACCTAGCTATATTCCTCTGATATAGGTGAGTACCATCTAAAGGCTGTCAAGAGATTCTGGAGGTAATCTAATATATAAGCAGCATTAACTACTTAGGAAGAGAATGTGCAAGCCCCAGACTGCATTTGAAAGTATGTTTTTTTTTTTCCTTTCAGCACAAGCACAGTGTGAGAGGAAAATTAATGCTTCAATCTTGACAAAGACTTCTCAGTTGCTCAGCACTGTTTGTTTCTTGTCTTTCCCGGTGATTTTTGAGTTTTCACAAAAGCCTCCCACCAAAGAGAATAGTTGAAAGCAGGAGGACTGCAAAGTTGTTTAAATATTGTTTTTGTTTTTCTCATGAAAAGATTGATTCAGGATTTATTTTTTTTCTTTTTAATGTTTTGTTTGGTTTTGATTTTTGTTTTTTGGGTTTTTTTGGCAGTAGTAAGAGAACTGTTTTGGCTTTTTTTGTTTGTTTATTTGTTTTGTTTTTTATTCTTCTCTTATATGTTACATCCCAATCTCAGTTTCTCCTCCCTCTCCTCTTCTTCTAGTCACTCTCCCCTCTCTGCCCCATACACTGTTCCTCCTTTTCTCTTAAGAACAGGGCAGACCTCTCATGGATATTAACCAAACATGGTATATCAAGTTGCAGTAAGACTAGGAACCTCCACTCAACTCATATTAAGGCTGGACTAGGCAACCCAGTAGGAGTACAAGGGTCCCAGAGCAGGAAAAGAGGGTCAGAGATAGCTCCTGACCCTCTCTTAGGAGTCCTATAAGAAGACCAAGCTGCAGAAGGCCTATGTCAGACCATGCGGACTCCCTGGTGGTCTTATCAGTCTCTGTGAGCCCCTGTCAGCCCTGGGTAGTTGATTCTGTGGGCCATGTTCTTGTGATGTCCTTGATCCCTCTGTCCTAAAATCTTTCCTGCCCCTCTTCAGCAGGATTCTCCTCACACCATCTAACATTTGACGGTGGGTCTCTGCATCTGTTTTTGTCAGTTGCTGGATGAAGCCTCTGGTGACACCTGGGTTAGGCACCAATCTGTGAGTATAGAAGAATATCATTAGGAACTGTCATTGAACAATAGAAACAATCAAAATGTCATTGACTTTTTTTTTTTTCTTGCCAGTCATTTTTTCTATCCTCGGCCTCTAGGATATCCAACCTCTGGGAACTACTGCCTTTCTTCAGCAGGATTCCCCTCACTTCACCTAACATTTGACTGTGGGGTCTCTGTATCTGTTTCCATCAGTTGATGGATGAAACTTCTGGTGACAATTGGGCTAGGCACCAATCTATGAGTATAACAGAATATCATTAGGAGCCGACATTGAACACAGGAATAATCAAAATGTCATTGACTTTTTTTTTTTTTTTGCCAGTCTTGTTTGGTTCTATCCTCAGTCTCTGGGCTATCCAGCCTCTGAGTCCTGGCCTCCAACCAGGGTTGGGGTGGGCTCCCTCTCTGAACCAGTCATTGGCTGAACATTCTCACAATTTCTGCTCCACTTTTACCCCAGCACATCTTGTAGCCAGAACAAATTGTAGATCAAAGTTTTGTGGTTGGGTTGGTGTCCCAGACCCTCCACTAGAAGACTTGCCTGTTTATAGGAGATGGCTGATTCAGGTTCAGTATTCCTTATTGCTAGGAATCTTAGCCAGGGTCACTCTCTCAGATTCCTGGGAGTTACCATTACACAAGATTTCTAATTCCTCCCCAAAATGCACACCACTTCCAGTTGTCTCTCCCAGTACTCTTTTTGTTAATCCTCTCCATACCTTACCCTTCTTGTACCCATCACCAACTGCCCCCAGTCCACCTGCATTTCTAATGAAGCCTACTTGATCAGAGTGGATGATTTCTTTTTCATGTGTTCTTGGGTTCAGTTTCCAGTATCTTGTTGAGTATTGAATCCATTCTGTTAACCTGTGTCCTTTTAATGTTGAATTGAGTTCATTGTTATTGTGAGATATTATTGACTAATGATTGTTAATTTCTGTTCTTTTGACTTTTTGTGGTGGTAGTAGTGTGTGTGTGTTTCCTTTCCTTTTGTTTTGCTGGTGTGAAAGTACTTATTTCCTGTTTCTTCATGGGTGTAGTTAGCCTTCTTAGGTTGGAGTTTTCCTTTTAGTAAGTACCTTCTATAGGGATAGATGTGTGAATAGAAAAATTTTAAAGTATCTTGTTTTTTCATCTATTAATGCCGATTGAAAGTTTTGCTGGGTATAGTAGACTAGGTTGACATATATGGTCTCTTAGAGTCTCCAAGATATCTATTCAGGCCCTTCTGGTTCTTTGAGTCTCTGTTGAGAAGTCAGGTATAATTCTAATAAATATACCTTTATATGTTACTTGGCCTTATTCCTTTGCAGCTTTTAATATTCATTCTTTGTTCTGTAAATTTAGTGCTCTGATTATTTTGTGGCGGGAAGACTTTCTTTCTGATCTAATCTGTTTGGTGTTCAGTACACTTCTTATTCTTTTACAGGCATCACCTTCTTTAGGATAGGGAAATTTTCTATTATTCTAAAATATTTTCTGTACCTTTGAGCTGGGAATCTCCTTTGTTGACTGTGTTCTTATGCTGGCCTCTAGTTATCTGGGTTTGGGGCTATTATAGGTTTTAGTACCAATTGTCTTTGTTTGACGGATAGTTTTTGGACGTTCTTTCCCTTGGTTTCTTTTCCTTCTCTAGTCTTCTGGCTTGAGTTACCTATGTTTCTGGAGACCGAGTCTTCAGATCCAGTAGGGTTTTCCCACTGGGATTTTGGAAGGTCTGCATGACTGCTGGTGTTTTGGATGCTAGCATTGCCTCTTGGGCCCTGGGGTTCTGGGAAGTAGCATGGCCTCTGTAGTTTCAGGTAACCTTGTGGCCTCTGAATTTTTAGCTACTGGCTTGACCTCTGAGATCCTTAATACCAGCTTGGCCTCTTGTAGATCAGGGTCTTCTTCTGGAGTTGTAGGCTGGGATATGGATCCTTGGAGGTGGGGCTTCTGGAGAAAACTAGGCAAATTCTAAGGGATGTTAGCAGTTGGTGGGTAGTGTCTTAACTAGAGTTCTTAGTACCAGCGTGGCCTCCAGTAAAGGAGTCTTCTCAGAAGGTCTTTTTTAAAAAAAATCTATGAAATTAATTTAAATTTTGGCATTAGATGATCCTCTTAGTCTTCTCAGGCTGATATAACAAAATACCAGAGACTGGATGAACTCAATAACAGAAATTAATTCTTTCCAACTTAGAGCCTGGACATTTTAAGACCATTGGCCAGTAGGTTTTCAGTTTCTAATGATGTCTCTCTTCCCCCTTCCCATGTGTCCTCACACTGTGGAGAGAACTGTGTCCAGGTCTCCTCATGTTTTATGAGGATATCCTTCCATTAGACCCTCTTGTCTAATATATTCAGCCTTAGGAGTTTGAGGAAGGCAGAGACTAAGTAGCAGTGATTAAGCTGTTAATGTTTGCATTTATAACTTTCTTTGATGCCTGTTGCCTTCTACCATCCCTTATCTGGTGACCTCATTATGTCATTCTTTTGGGTACATAAATTAAAATAAGAAATAAAGAAAAATATTGACAGGGAATTATGTTCACAGATGCAATTCTTTTTTATATTGAGTTATATTTAGAGAGTTGGCTAGCTTATCTGGAATGGTGAGCTAATGCTGTATCTTATCGTAGCATTATGAAGTATATCTTTCTGAGGATGCATGAGTTATAGCTGTTTTCTGGCCAGTGTTGTTCTCCTAATGACTAGAGTTTAGGTTTTACCAATAACTGATAAAACAATAAAGAGACAATGATCTGATATAATAACGCAGTCATCTATAGCTTAGTCATTGAAGTATCTGTTGCTATAGTTTTCCTACATGGAGCATGGCGTTGATAGTGATGCCTGTTTTAGCCAAAGTCTGTGGGCATAATGTGAGCTTTGAAAGAACCATTTTATTGAAGTCAGGCATAGTAGTAGTAGTTGTTCTGGTGGTGGTAGTAGCAGTGGTAGTAGTAGTAATATAGTAGCCTTATGCTTCTAGTTTCCCCCAAATTGAATTTTGTATTTGCTTTATGTATAAGTTAATTCTCATTTTTACTATCAATACAATTTTGTACTTACTTGCATTTATTTTTCCTATCCAACTAGCAACATACATTCTTTGTATGACTTCATCAGAGCCTATTCCTTTTCTCAGTGTCCAGCAACTGTTCTGATTATTAGAAACTTTGATCATAATTTACAGATCATTAAAATATCTTCTCAATTTTTATTTCCTACAATTATTCATTTCTGGGTGTTTTTTTATGTTGTACACAGACTTGTTTTATCTGATCTCAGCTAGATTAAATTTTGTAAGATATATAGTTGATGTCTAATGCATGCTGATGTTCTTCTAAGTACCTTATATTTATGTCCTCATTTATGTGTTAAGAGGAAGGAAGGTATATTAATAATCCAGTTGCTTGAAGAAGTCTGAGGTTTTATGAGGTTAAATAACATGCTGTATAACCCATAACTGCAAAATAACAGATTCAGTATTGGAATTCAGATCTGTTTGGTTTGGAAATCTGAAATCCTACCAATTAGCCAATGTTATAGGAAAATAAAACTACATATCATAACTAATACATGTACTATTTACAAATACAGCCTAAGAGTCTGAGCACTTTATTGTCTTTGAGAATGTTCTTATGACTACTTACAGGACTACAGTACTACATTCCCTCATTGCCTCATAGAATGAGACCCATCCATGTCAGCGTTTGGGTTCTGTCAAAGGTAACTGAGTTTGCTTTGCCCTCTTCCTTCTCTGGGATAAACTGACAGAACTGAAGAAATCAACTCAAGGCAGCATTCTAGAGTCATCTGCCTTACTCAGCTGAGAACTTCTGCTCTGTCTGCCTCAGTTGCCAATACAGTAGCTGCTCTCACTGGGAATGCATAGAATACATAAAATGCTTAGGAGCAAAAAGAATAAATAGAAATTGCTCTGAAACAACATTGACCACAAAACCACTCATTTCAAAGAAATCCTCAAAATATGAAAGAGACAAAACGAATTTTCAAAGATCTCAGGAAGAGGTTGGTTAATCCAAGTAGAAGACAGACATTTGTTCTAGTCTCTGGTATTGATGGTAATATTTCTGTAGCTTATGGAAATGCGAATATTGGATTAAATGTTAACATAGGGAGGAAATGAAGTATAATAAATTGGAAACTCAGTGTTTTCATTTCTACATTTTGGAGCTCAATATGTGATAAAATCCCTTGGTGCCTATTTATGAAATATTTAGCGTGTTTATTTGGAGGTAATATTTTTCATTTCTATATAAGAAAACTTTCTAAAATCACTATTGATAGATCTCAGTAAATCAATGCCCCTGAAACCTGCTCAAGTAGCCTTGAATAAATGACTTTACATTATTTGATTCTTATTTTGTGTGTATCTGACTCATTGATATTCTGGAAGATAAACCTGTGCATTATTAGCCTTGTTAGTTTTTAATTTAGGAGTGTTAAATTACATTTTATTAAACTTCATTAGCTTTTTGGGCAAAGAATATGAACCTAGCTGCTCCCATTCTGCAAACCTGATCTTAGTTACTTTATCTTTTCGATGCTTGAGTAATGAGTTGAGATGAATTTTATTTTTATTCTTTTGCCTTAGACATTGTGCCAGATCACAGTCATGACTGATGAATTGCTTGGACCTGATCCTGGCTGCTGGCTGCTGCTTTCATTTGTTGGCAGTGTTCACATCTGCCACCTCTCATCTCTATTCCACTAAGTTGTTGTTGTTGTTTTTTCTTTACCTTTAGGCCATTGTGGCTAGTGACAAAACGATTTCAAATTAAATTACTTTTTAAGAATTCACAATGATGCTTTGCTCCTTCTGGAAACTACTATGTGTTTGTGGACTACTAATAGAAGTCTCAGGGCTCTGTGTGAATCAACATCACACTGAATGATGCTTCATTTGCTCCAAAACTTGACTTCAATATCAATGGGTTATTTATTTTTTTTCAGGGAGTCCTATACTGACTAGGAATATATTCCTCAGTCCTTTGGTGGTTTGTCATCAGTGCTATTTTTTGTTGTTTTTGTTGTTCATTTTTATCTTTGTTTGCTTGGTTTTTGACACAGTGTTTCTTTATGTTAAAGGCCTAGTTGTCCTGGAACTAGCTTTGTGGACCAGACTGGCCTCTAACTCACAGAGATCGACCTGCCTCTGCCTCCTTAGTGCTGGGATTAAACATGTGCTACCACCACTCTCAGCTGTCAAGATTACAGTCTACTTTCAGACCTAAATAGAAGATAACTTAAATAGCATTTGGTTGCTTGGTGAATAGCAAAGATTTAAATCTCAAATCAGTCAAATTCTCTTTTCCTTTGTGTAGGGATAAGATGCTCTTGAGACTTCTTAGGTCTTCTCAATCAGATTTAAAATTAAACCCAGATATTTTATTTGCTTTTGCATTACCTGTAATAGTCCAAAAGTCGACTCCACAAATAAAGAATAAACTGGAAATCAGATATAATTTTTTTATGAAAACATTTTGAAGGATCTTGACTTTCTATAAAATTATCATCTTGGTGCAAAGATCAGTTGTGAAGTTGTTTCCTACTGAGCAATTTAAACTACAGTGATTACTAAGACACTCTTTATGCTGTAAAAACTCATTAGCGCATTTGAACTAGACATATACACATTTGGTTTTTGTTTCCACACATCAATCCTAATGACATAATTTATTCTATTTTCTTCCTTCCCATTGCTTCTTGCTTTGTTGATATATCCTACTACATACCTTGAACTATATAGAGAATATATGGGGCTGGTTCTTGGGAGGTCCCTTCTCTGAGAAGAAGGGGAAGGGGGAATGGGGACAGAGGATGAAAGGGTAGTATTGGGAAAAGAGGAAGGATTGGGCTGTGAATGGGATGTTGAGATGAATAAATAAATAAATTAAAATGACAAAAAGACTTGTATGGAAAAAAAGAATATCAAAATATAATTTTCAAACTATCAGAAATTTACCCCTACAAATGTCAGATGTATGTATGTCAAGATTTGCTCAAGTTATTAATCAACCACTTAGGTGGAAAAATATCTCAGAATCTTTCGGTGAAATGACAATTTGTATGTCTGTGTGGGGGCAGGAGAGCATGTGACACAACATTCATGTGGAGGTCAGGGGAAAACTTCAGATGTTGGTCCCTGCTTTCCACTGTGTCTTGAGACAGACTTTGTTGTTTGGCACTATGTACACAAGGTTGTCTGGCTAACAAGGTTCTAGCCATCATCCTGCCTGTAGCTCATATCTTATCATTGTAGCACTGGGGTTCTAGATGTATTCAACTGCCAAGGTGCTGTTTCAGGAATTCAGACTTAGGCACTCACACTTGCATCACAAAGCAATTTACTCCCTGAACCATTGTTCCAGTCCCTCCTAAGCACTTTTTAAAAGGAACACATTCTAGAATATGATGGGTAGTTTTGATAGAGAAGTGTTTCATGCCACATAGAAAAAAACCATCAAGTCTACTGATATTTTCTGCTAGGCATGGAGCTACAACTTAACATGGAAAGTTTACAGTTTTGGTCACTAATCAAAAAGTTAAGTAGCAGAATACCACTCAGGTAAATTATGGTAAAAAAAATTCGCATCCCTTGGATGGCCTACTGATCCATACACATTTGTGACATTGAAAGAATATACACACCTCTGATTTCCAAGTCTTGAATAAACTTTTAATGGTAAGTTTTTGAAAGACTGTCACATTTCTGAGTAGAAAAGCTATTCGGTTCAGCAAATTAGACATGGTGATATTTGGTGTGACTTCTAACAAGTCAGAACCTGTGCTCTTATTTTCCTCCTCAAAAAAGCAAAGTGACATCGAAATTTCTCCCAGTTGGAAAATATTGTAGGGCTTGACAAATGGAATTCTGAAGACTGACATATCCTGGTCATTTAAGAAGTAGGTGATATTAGGCAATAGCACACCCCTGAAGATCCTCTATGAGTTCTGGGCAAAGTAACCTTTCCATTACTATAAAAGGTAGAAGGAACTTCCCCTCCTGAGGGAGGTTTGAAAACTCTCCTGTCTGAGTGCCTAATTTATTAGTCTATATACCTTATACTGTTGAGAGAACAATACTGCCTAATACGTCATGACAGTACTTACATACATACAATAAACATTTAGTTTTGCTTTTAGTTCTGTGGATCAGTGTAAAGTTGGTGCTTGTATTGATTGTGCCTGCCTAGGTTGCGCATGTTCTCTTAGCTGGAACATATCCATCAGCTTGTTGTTTGGTCTCATTGCGGTAAGAGATTATGCTCCAGTGTTCTATTACCCTATAAATTAAGTTGGGTGTTTTCTGTATTGTTTTGGTTGCAACACTTTAAGCAAGATGAAATCAAATTAGAATTTGTAGGTAGATCTGTATATGACATACTGTCACTACCATATCACACACTATTGGCCAAAGAAAATGGTAAGGCAGCTTTTGGAGAAGTGGAATTCATCTCCTGTTGGGGAAGAGTGGGCACATTGCATGAGAAGAGCATAAAGATGCATGATGGCATGCAATCCATTTTGTAACCAGCCCACTACCCAGAATATGATTTTACAGGATTTCAGGAAGTTATAGGAGAAAACTAGTCCAGAGGGAATCTTAAAGAGTCTCTGAAATATTCTTGCACTTTGTTCTGGAACAGATAAGTTAATGGTGTCAGCTTTATCTTCTGATCTTGCTATTAAAGTTAATGAATCAGCTTTATGTCACTATTTAGAACTATTCATTCCATATGCTTGAAATAAAGGCTTTCTGAGTTGATGTTGACACTTTCAAATCTGGGTAATGGGAACACTCATTTGTTATACTTGTCTTTGGGGTTGAATCAAGTACTGTTTTCTTCCAGGATTTCTGGTGGTTCTGTTTTTCAGTCTTGGATGAGTATTTCTCACTCATTAACTGTTCTTGACTGAATACAGCTCTGAGTAGACTTTTGGAAATCTCTGTTTAGTATTTTTTTTTGCTTCTGGTGCTTGTCCTGTAAACGTTAGTCACCTTGGTCCCCACAGATTCTCAGGTCATCTCTTCAGTTCAGAGGGTCTGTTAGCTTTCTTCCAGGTTCATTTTTTTTTTCCTGCACCACCATATGGAAACTCTCAAGTTAGTTGTTGTCTCTCAATGACTCTTGTCCTGTACTGTTTGATGTCAGTGTCTTCCAATAGGGACTTATTCTGCATGTTTAATCTAGGTCTTTCTCATCATTTCACTCAGGAAAGAAAATTCTCTGTTTTGTACTATGGTTGGGGTTAGAAATCCATCATTAGGTTTAGCACTAGAGAAAATACAACTTTCTAAAGATCACCCATACCCCAACTTTCTGTGGAAGAAAACAGGGCGAAACCATCAAACTGTAAGCAGAAACACCCAACCACCCCCGACGCCCCCCCCAACACAGACATTCCTACCATGTATTCAATTAATAGTTCTTCATTTCTTTCCCTTCTCCATGTACTTTGAATTATTTAACTTTATATTTACTTATTTTGTTTGTATTGGTTTGTGTGTGTGTATATGTGTGAGTGTGTGTATGTGTGTGTGAGTGTGTGGTTGTGTGTGTGTGTGAGTGTGTGGTTGTGTGAGTGTGTGTGTAGGGATATAAAAGTGAAAACATGAGCGTGAGGTCAGAGGACAACTGCTGGAGTCTGTTCCCTCCTTCCACCATGGGGGTCCTGGGAATGGAACCTCATTCATCAGTCTTGTCAGAAAATGCCTTCACTGGTCAGAACTTCCATCTGCTCCTGCTTAGCATTTTGTTCCAATTTTACTTTCAATATATTTACTTTTCTTGTATTCTTTTTGTGTCATATGTGGGTATACATTTCTTTTCAGCAATAGCATACACTGTTTAAACATGTTTTTTTGTTCTTTATGACATGTATAATATTTTAGAATAAATTAAAACTGGTTATTCTTTTCTATAAAATGGGATTTAGAAATAGTAGAAGAAAGGTGAAGCATACATAATGGTGTCTGAAGCTTTTAGGTTGCTGTCAATTTTGATTTCAGTTGTCTCCACTGAAATTGTTGCCGTATGTTAGGTCACAGCTTCTCATTACCTCAGCTGCATCTGCCTCAAAGAATACCCCAAGCTGACATAGAGAATGCATTCTAAGCTTCCTGGAGTCTGCTTTAGCTCAATTTTGTGAAATTGCTTTCTTCTGTTTTTAAACTCTTCTCATTGACCTTGAAGTCATAATTCAGAAGTACATGAGGTATGGAATGACCTTTTAAAAAATGTCAGAGTGTAGTAATGAGAAATGCAGTCATAGAAAATGCCTGTCTCACCAAAGTGAGCTCCCAAATGTATGTGTGTGTGTGGCCTCTGAAGTCTGCTTATTCCAGTCACCTGTTTATAAGCTTCTTCTCAATCCTCTTGACTTCTCTGTCTCTTCACTTACTATGATATGGTTAGAAGTAAGTAATAATATGGCTACAATGGATTTTAGAATAGTTGTTACATGGACCCAAGTAATCATATAATCTTTATCTTTGAATTAGGGTTAGATCTACCTAAAATAACATGATTAATGTAATTTTAATATATCTTTTCAGAATACACAAGCCAATTTAAACATGAGGAAAAGAACAAATGCCTTGGTCCACTCAGAAACAGATATCAACAGCAGAACTGAGGTGGCAAACCATTCTAGCAAGACCATTGCAGTCCAAGAGTCTTCAGAAACCACAACTAAGGCCTACTTAGCTTCCAGTCCAAACCCATTCAGCAGGGCAAATGCAGCTGAGACTATATCCGCAGCGGCGAGACGTCTTTCATCTGCAGGATCTCCCACTCCTTGCGGCACATCGCGACCAGCTTCTTTGGGAACTGCTTCTGCTCGCCCTGCTTTTGGATCTAGACTTGGGCGAATTAAGACAACAGTTAATACTACAGGGGCAGCTGGGCATGTGTCAGCCACACCTCCTCCCTCTGCTTCACCACCTTCCGGATGTGGTACAAGTAAAATAGACAAATACGCACGTGTTCTCTTTCCAGTCACATTTGGGGCATTTAACATGGTCTATTGGGTTGTTTATTTATCTAAGGACACCATGGAGAAATCAGAAAGTCTAATGTAATTTTGTAGCTATAGTAATTTCATAAAAGATGATGGGAATACAGACTGTCTTTTTAAATGTTTTTAAAGATAAGGGTTCTTTACTAAAATAAAAATTCTATGTAATTTTTTCAATTTAAAAAAAATGCAGTCAGATATCGAGAAAGGTAATTAATTCTTCAGTGTCTAGAAAGTGAACCATCTTTCCTTAGAGAAAGATGGTTTTAAAAGAAACTATTCAGGGTTCAAATTGGATGGAACAGACCATTATGGAAAGTTGGAACAAGGGAAATAGGGCCAGAAGAGATACATAATGCATATTTTTGCATTGAAATAAAAAAAGACTGTGATATTTTAAAATACACCCTATGAAATCAACTAGTCACTGAAAATTTCCCATTGGCACTGCCCTTAACCAGAATTGTGTACTGGAAGTCATAAGCAGTGACGTTTGCAGCTCCTCTTAGTACCTTTAAGAAAAGACTTCTGTTAATCAAAACAACAGGAAGAGGAAAATGGAACAAAACAAACATTGATCAATACAGTGAAGCCTCTGTTGCATCAATAACAGACATCAGACAGAACAAATGTGTTTTCTGGTACATAATTGGTCAAACAATACTTAACAGCTGACTTGAAATGTTGTGCTCTGAGCCAAAGTTAAATTCATTGTATAAATCCTTTTTCCTAGTAGCTCATTCAGCTATGTACTGTACACATTTACCACATAGTTCCTGAGAGCCTGGAGCCTACTGTGTTCTAGGTACTTATTAGAGAGTCTTATAGGGAAGTTCCTTCACCTTTACAAAGTTACTTTAGTAGTAGGACAGTCAGTGCATGTTAAAGAACCATAATTTAGCTTAGGACATTATGTTCTTTGATGAAGGCAATTTAGTTAGAGTCTGACAACATAGACAATGTATTTGTTTCTCCTGCACTGATAGAGGAAAACAAATACATTTGTTCCTATAGCCACATGGAGATAAATACATATTAGAACAGTCTTGATGACTGGTTCTCACACTATAATGAAATACTGATACAGGTTGTTCTATAGGTGAAAAGGCATTATATACCTGAAACATACTAATCTGGGCACTAGAAAACCTGGCAGAATACCTGTGTTAAATTTGGTGTGGGTCACAGTTTTCCCTCTGTACCAGAATCATTCAAATAAAAGCCCACACAGGCCTTTTGTATGCTTATCTCAATAGAGAGCAATATTAGCTGCTGAAATGTTAACGTTCTTGCAAGCTTTTGTACTCATAATATCTCTGTATGTCTGGCATATTTTGTATTTGTTTTTCTTAGAGTTTGATAAGATTTTATAACCAGGGTACTTAAAAATTAAAGGAGCAGCTAGGGAAAGAAGAGGTATAAAAATATCATAGCCTTGGGTGGGATGTCAGTGAGTGTTATGCAATGTATCTGAGTTCTCAAGTACTGACTTTTCCTTTTCATTATGTAGGCTTAACAGCCTAATTGAATCTTATGCAGCTTTTTAAATAGCTTAATCCTGGTTGATCTTTTTGTTGATTCACTTCCAGAATTTTTTTCCTGTATTTCTACCTTGGTATGTTCTTGGTATGTGTAAATGAATGTGTTCCAGATTTTGCGTGTAGGGGTACAGTTGATAGAAATATCCATCTTATAGACAGAATCTCTTGTTTTCTGGGGAAAATTATATTGGTTAATATGAACTTTTGAGTTATTTCATTGCTTTGTAATAATGCCCACAAGACTTAGAAATTTGAAAATGTCAAATTTTAATTTACTTCCATTTGAGAATTCCTTCTTTTTTAAATTTCTAAATATTTCATAGAATTAAAAATCTTTAAAGTTAAAAGATGCTGAAGAAATCCTTACTTATAAATTGATTCTAGCAAAATGAGGCCAAGGAAAATCTGTAAATATGTTTATACATTTAATAAAGTGTACTGTACATAAAAGCTTATAATAAAATTATTTCATGAGTGTGAAATGTTTTTGGCCTTTGGGCCAATGCTTAGAGCTGTGATGAGAAACCACCATCACTTTTTATGCCAATGTGATGATCTTACTGATTTAGAGAGAGACTCTTTCCTGTTTTCCCTTTTGTCTTTCTTTTTGCAATCTTTTTCTTTCTCTATAAACTTTAAATGTTGGCCTCCTTTTAAAAGATATCATTTTAAAAAATCTTATGGTTTTTTAATGGATTAAAAAATGACTGACTCTCCCTAGTTTGATGGTTCAAACCTGTGATCCTATTTTTGGGAAGAGTAAAATATAAGAATGCCATGAGTTTGAGGCTACAGAGTGAGTTATGTAGTTATGCATAGGAAATTCTGTGACTGAGGGTAACTAAGGCTTCAAACAAACATACAAACAAAACCTCATGTGAATAAACAATAATAATTAAAATAAATAAGTCAAAGTGAACTCTGCTACTCTGTGGCCGAGGGATAGGACAGGGTCTTTGAATACTACCAAGGATAGCCTTTAAGTTTCAAGGTAGACAAGGATGATCTCAAACTTGTATTTCTCCTTTCTCTTTTCCAAGTAATTGGATTGCATGAGTGTAGCATCATAAACAGGAAGGACTAAACTATCTAAGGAGCTTCATAGTTCATTTGAAGACTAAATTTACCAAAACATTTTATTACTAGTGTACAGAATTTATTTCATTTGCACATGTTATTTTTAATAATAATAATAATACACACTTTGTTTCATTCAGATTCTTTCTTACTTTTTATTTTGCTCATCATTTATATAGTCCTCATAACTTGGAGGCACATAGGGCATTTTTGTGTGGAGATCTAGTTAATTTCTACCATTATTCGTGAGAATAAATATGAGTTCTCAAAGTACTGGCAACTGGTGGACAAAATTAAGTCGGCGTGATAATGGTACCTGTTGTATAACTCCATCTTTAAAGCTTAAATTGAGAATGATTGTAATGGTATATTGATGAATTTATTAATTTCTGCTTTCACTTCCAAGTTGATTTGCTATAGTTGTTTAATCACTTCTAATTTCCTCCAGGTATGAATGGTTATAAAATACTAATTACACGACTGATCCATGGTGAAAAAAAAATGACTTCTCTTTGTGCCTAGACCATGAGGTTACTTTCTGTAACCTACACTTTAAATTGACCATCACAAATCCAAAAGAGGAGTGGGGCATCACCCTCTTGGAGAGTTGAGATGAGTCACAGACCTGTTAATGATGAAGATAAATGCAGTAGGCTGGAGTGAACTTGTGAAAAGCCATTCTTCAATCATTTAACTTACCAGAGATGTTATTTCAAGTGATAAATAAAATATGTATGTATTTTATTTTATCTATGAACTGGAGAATTGTTTCTGGTCTAGCAAAGGGGGTAGAAAACATCTCCATTTCTGAGAATAATTTGCAGTGTGAAAGAAAAAGAGAAAAGGATGCATGGGGTTTTACATTCTGACCATATTTTTTGTTTAGAATGAGTACTGTATTCACCCCGGGACTAAAAACAGGGATATGAACAATCTTTATAGGTTGTTTAAATTTCAATATTATATGAATATGATAGTAAATATAAGCATACCCTTACAATAACTACATGCCATGCCTTGAGCCACAAAAACATTACTATTATTTAGTAATTATGTATTATCACTTCAACTTGTGGTTTATTTTCAAGTAAGATGTCCTTTTCATTAAAACAAGGCAAAAACATTTTACTTTCTCTGTGTACTATTTGCTCCCCCATGAACGATTTTATCATTTAACGATGAAAGAATATTGGATTTGTTTCTTTTTTCTGTCTTTATTGTCACTCAATGAGCTCCTGCTCAGTGTTAATTGAACTGAATTTTAGATAGAGCTAAACAAAGCTAGCCTTTACTTGAAAATGGTGACAATCTACCACTGCAGACATGGGTGGATTAGGAAGTATTGAGTGTAATAAGTGTGTTCAATGAGGAGCAGGGCCAAGATCAGACTCTCAGAGCTGCACCCAAAAAGGTAAGCATTAGAGATCAACATCTTAAAACTAAAACTTCATGCAAAAATTGATGATGAACCAAATACAGAACATATAAATAAATGGACTCATGTTAATAATGTTTCCTTTGGTCCCAAGTTTTTCTAGCCCATTGTGCTACTATTGATGATGGGGAAAGGGGGCTTGTAACTGTGACTTTGGCAATGAAGGTTTTGGCAGATCCAGCTTCACGGAGGTGGCCAGGAACTAAAGTTCTTTTAGTCCAACTCACCCAACTCCCACAATTGAAAGTTCATTTTCTTTTTATCATTACCTGGAACATGAGGGATTTAAAATGTCAAGCTAAGTTCTTCCCGTAAATGGGAAAATCCGGAGAAGTGTAAATTGTTGGTAATAGCAAGAAGTGAAAGAAATAAATAGGGAAAACTTTTTGGAAATTACTGAAAGACTGAACTGTCCTCAGATTAGAGTGATAGATTAAAAATCTCACAGGATAGTAAGGAAAGACTGACATGCTTCTGTTTCTGTTTAAAGGAAACCCACTGACTGCTGTTAGAACTATGGGTTGGAAAAGAACCCAGAGGCAGTGAGACAATTGTGCCTTCATCTGTACTTTTCCAATTAATTATTGATTTTGTTTCTTTTTTTAATCCTGATGAATTCACTGTTATTTGGTATATGTGAAATTTGTCTGTTACAAATAAAAGGAATCAAGTAAGGAGGGTCAGCCCTGATATTACATGCATACAGGTAATATACAAACTGGGTAGGGTGTATTTATATATTTAGGAATCTATCTGTCTATCTATCTATCTATCTATCTATCTATCTATCTA
Source organism: Lophiomys imhausi (assembly GCA_907164525.1). Lineage (NCBI taxonomy): Eukaryota > Metazoa > Chordata > Mammalia > Rodentia > Muridae > Lophiomys > Lophiomys imhausi. The sequence goes on along the minus strand of CAJQZJ010009649.1, from coordinate 26,710,800 downwards.
TCTATCTGTGTGTATAATACATACACACACATATTAAAAATGATTGAAGATAAAGAAGCCATTAACTTGAGAGAGAGAAAGGGAATACATGGAAGTGATTGGAGGGAGGAAGAAGGGGGTAAATGATAGAATTATATTCTAATTTAAAATAAAAATGTAAGAAATAAAACTAATAAAAAATAAGATTAAGTTGTCAGAAAGTTTCTCACACATCACAAGTTGCAGGCTAGCTTTCTCTACATTCACAAAGAGTTCAAGGTCAGTCAAATCTGTATATAGGAAGCCTGTCCTCAAAGTCTTGCCTCTTCTTCACAAACAAACAAAAAAAGAAATAAAATAGAGCTGAAGAATGCAGAAAATCAGAAGCAATAAAATGATACTAAAGTGGGATTTACATTTCATAGACATGATGCCTGATACCTTTGTCTAATATACCTTGTAAAGAAGAACAGAATGATTAAAAGATAGCATTTTATCAATGGGGAGTCAAGTATGCCATTTTCGAACAATAAGAAGGGACACTGATTTTTTTTCCTACAGCCCTAGAGAAGGAACGCTGAGCTTCACAGTCTGATAAGCAATCATGCTGTCCCTGCATTATTCACACTGGCCTTGACCTCTGTCTGGAGTGTTAGGCAGGTTTTGAACTTCTATTTTCTTTCCTCAGCTTCCTGAGTAGCAAGTGCTGATTTATTTTTCTGTTTATATGTAGAAGATTTTTCTTTTTCTTTCTTCCTTTTCTTTTTCTTTTTTTCTTTTCTTTCTTTTTTTTTTTTTGCTTTTAAGATATAGCAGTTATATAAAGGATAGCTTTGAATTCATAATCCTCTTAACTTAGCCTGTTAAGGACTGAGGCTATTATAATTAGCTTGGGAAGTTAATGTTTTCCTAGGTTAAGAACTGGTAAAACACGTGTTGATATTTGGACAGTTTCTTCAAAGCAACAAGTTTTGGAAGCTGCAGGCCCTGCACTTCCTATATAATCAGATATATTTAACCCTCTCAGGTCTCTGAGGTGGTTGAAGAATAGATAGCTAGAGTCTCATAGTTAAATTTTGAGTTGTTTAGGAATCAAGAGGGTGTTCTGGACCTAAGAAGATGTTTTTAAAATTGTGATGCAAGTTAGTATGAAAGCTGAGTTAGATATAGAACTTTAAACTCATGGAGATGCTTAGATAGTAGAATGTTAAAGTCAGGTGCCAAATACATATGGACTGGACATTGGGAATGTATGCTAAGCCATATAACTCTTATGATTCTGGCCTAATTTATTAATTACCTCTGTTGTTTTGTATTGTATTTATTATTATAAGAGAAAGAACCATTTGTTGGACTGAAAGGGGGAGCTGTTGGGGGGGGAGATATACTTTAAACTTAAAAAAAAAGGAAGGGGATGGGTGGGTGGAGGTGGAAGAGGGTGAGTGGATGGGACTGGAGAGGGGAGTAGGGAGGGGATTGAGATTGAGATGTAACTTGAAGAAATAAAAAATAAAGTAAAAAAAAATACGAAAACAGAAAAAAATGTTTAGTGATATTTTTTCTTGTATCCAAGATTTCAATTTCAGAAAACTTTTCTCTGTTTGCATGTTAAATAAGCTTTTCTTTAAGATTATAACTAAGATGAAATCTCTTCCTGTAGCAGTTTATAAATTTATTTTGTATCTTTTCACCTTTCAGCCCTTTTCAATTATTTTCTAATGGATTTTCAGTTGTATTCATTCAGTTTTGTAACTCATAACTTCCAACTTAATAACAGTTTTACTGCTTTCACTGCATTTTCCCCACACTTTTCCTTTCAATCTTTATGCTTTTTTTTGCTTTATTGAACATAACGTGTTATCGCTGAGCTTTTGAATCTATTATATTAATGAGATATTTATGGTTTTTTATTTTTGTGACTGCAGAGAGCTATTCATGTTAGCTTTCTGTTTCTTGAAAAACATTTTTTTTCATCTGATTTTTCATACTTTTACTGCTCTGGCCTCTTTTCTGGGCTAGCTTTGTGCTATTAATCACCAAATTAAGCTAGCTATTTCCTGAACTAGTGTGGGAAGTGGTGGGCATGTGAGTCAGATCAGCCCACAAAAGCTATTTAAATCAAAGGCTAGCCCACCTCCCCAAATCTTTTTTAATTTTCTGCCTGGAGACCATATTTTTTTTTACTGTATTTGTGATGCCTTGGTAGTCTGTATTGTTCTCAGCTGAAGTTTCTCAATTTATTTGCCTTGTTATTACTAGTGAATGTTGTTTCTGCTCTGTACTCCTCTCTTTCTTTCTAGTATTTTGAGTATTACCCACCACACCGTTTCAAAAGTCTCAGCTGTAATCTATCGGCATTTTCTCCTGTTCCCACATCTTCTGCCATTCTGGAATACATAAATGGAAATTGTATGAGAAGAGGTTTTGTTTTAATGTTGTTTGTATGTGTTATATCTCATGGCAGCTTTAAACAAAGCACCGTTTAGGATATCTCATCACTGTGATTCTCAGTGGAATCTGTACCATACCCAAGATAAATGCCAGCCTGTTTCCTTTATCTTGTTAGAACAAAGACACTTGTCATAGTGTGTCATCAATTAAATTTAATTAAAGATGTGGCTTTGGGTTTTTCTTCAAATTTTTAATATATATATTATTTAACTGTTTGTCATGGGTGAGATGGATTCAAACATGTTTGTCCATCATCTTTAATGGAATTTCCTTCTGCGGTATAACTTTCCACTAGACTAGCAACTGAATTGAGTATGCTTCATTGCTATGGTAAGTAGAGCCAAATTGTTCCAGATTTCCAAGTATCCTGTATCACTGAAACTATGTGTTCAGTGAACCATACAGTCAACATACTCCCAAGAATCCTGGAAAGGACTAATAACTAACAGAAAGTATGGAGATCATAGAAACTAGAACTTCAGCAAGGATCTTTAACTGTACTAGGGGAATCCCAGATGCATTCTTGTGAGATCTCTCTCATTTCCTTTCAAGCCTTTCACTCTTAGGCTTCACTTGCAGTGTTCTATTTGTACTCTGTGCTAATCTTAGTTTGTACTTTCTCATTAGCATAATTTTCCTATCACCAGTTTCTTTCCTGAAATTATATAAAGGAGGAGCTGAAGAAATGGCTCAGGTAAGAGAATTTGCTATATTGGTGATGACCTCAGTTCAGATCCCAACATACACACACACACACACACACACACACACACACACACACACACACACAGCCAGACTTAGTTGCTCGTGTGTTCATAATCCAAGCACTGTTAGGTCGGGAGCCAGGAGGATAGCTGGAACTTGCTGGCCCCAGGTTTAGTGGGAGACTCAGTCTCAAGAGAGGACAACAGCAATAGAAAAGAGCACCAGACATACTGGAAGAGAATAAGTAAATGTCAGCAAAATTCTAAGTACCATAAAAACACAATATAGATTCATACTATTACAATTTTCTCCCTTGTACATTACATTCTTTAATCTATTAATATTAGAATGTAAAGCATAGTTAGTTTTCAATGTATGTCCATTTCATCTGTTTGATAGCAATAATATTCTGAATTGATTTTTTTTCATTTTTCCATATATATATCTGATTTTTATCCTTAGAGTAAAATTAATTAGAAATGCCACATTAACATGGAATGAAATTAGAATGCTCTTGACTTTAAAACTTTACCATTTATTAAATGCATAAGGATATTTGAAATGGAAAATTAATGTATGAGTTACATATTTGCATGAGTATCTGTAAAATTATTACATGGAATTACTTGGAAATACAACTCTTTGGGTGAAGAATATGGTACTCAGATAACATGAAAAGTATACTAATGCAGTTAATCTTTGGTCAATATAATCTTTTTCAGATGTTGTTTGCTAAATGTAGTCTGTATTCTCTATTTGCCAGTATTACTGATAAACTGTTAGATTGTCACTTTTAATGATTATTTACATTGTCTCCAAGTACACTACACTGTATTGGAATTACTGTTTCTCATAGAACAGATACATTGTTACTGATGAGTTAAGGCCTTACTGTCTTATGAAGCTCTGCCTTGTATAATGAATAAGAATTCAGTTTTCATGTAAAGTCATATGTGTGCAATATGGCATGGAATGGATAGAATATGAAACAAGGGTAGATTTTCTACAGATTTTTCTCCTAGTAACAGAGATGACCTGATAATTACTTTGATGATGAAACTATAGAGAACATGGAAGAGCAAAGCTTTTTTGTTTGTTTGCTTTTCAAAATGCTCTGTTGCAAAAAGTAAGGAATATAAAAAAAGTATGATCCTCTTCTTCCTCTGTGAATATAATCTTTTTTATGTTTACTTATTACTCCAGGTTACATCTCCATCACAATACCCTCTTTCCACCCCTCCCAGTTACACCCTTCCACCCTCTACCCACTATCCCTTCCATCCCACTCGTCCAGAGTGGAGTGTCCCTACATATCAGTCCCCCACCCCAGTTCAGTAGTCATATGAGGGCCAAGAGCCTCCTCCTTTATACACTTGGAGCCTACAAGGCAGCACCACGAGGGCAAAGTGTCTCATTGACAGGTAACAAAAATCTATGTTCCTGTTCCCTTTGGTGCATTGGCTGTAGTATAGATATCCTGTACTATATGGCTAGAATCTGACTATAAGTGTATAGATGCCATGTGCATCCTTCTGAGTCTGGGTAAGCTCACTCAGGATGAGCTTCTCTAATTCCATCCATTTGGCTGCAAATGGCATGATTTCGTTGTTTCTGATGGCTGAATAGCATTGCATTGTGTAGATGTACCACAGATTTTTCTTTTAATCCATTCCTATGTTGAGGGACATCTGGGTTGTTTCTAGTTTCTAGCTATTACAAATAAAGCTGCTATGAACATAGATGATGAAATGTCCTTGTGGTTTGGTGAGGAATCATTGGGATGTATACCCAGAAGTGGTATGGCTAGGTCTTGAGGTAGAGCTATTCCAAGTTTTCTAAGATATTGCCAGACTAATTTCCATAGTAGTTGCACAAGCCTGCACTCCCACCAGCAATGGAGGAATGTTCCCCTTTCTCCAAATCCTCACCAGCATGTGCTGTCATTTGTGTTTTTGATCTTAGCCATTCTGACACGTGTGAAATGGAATCTCAGAGTAGTCTTGAGTTGCATTTCTCTCATGATTAAGGATCCTGAGCATTTCCTCAAGTGTCTCTCAGCCATTAGGGATTCCTCATTTGTGAATTCTTGGTTTAGCTCTGTTCACTATTTTTTGATTGGATTATTTGGTTTCTTGGCATTTAATTTCTTGAGTTCTTTGTAAATTTTGGATATTAGCCCTCTGTCAGATGTGGGGGTGGTAAAGATCTTTTCCCAATCTGTAGGTTGCTGTTTTGTTTGAATGATAGTGTCTTTTGCCTTACAGAAACTTTTCAGTTTCATGAGGTCCCATTTATTTATGGTTGGTCTTAGAGCCTGAGCTGTAAGTGTTCTGTTCAGGAAGTTGTCACCTGTGCCGATGAGTTCAAGGGTTTTCCCCACTTTCTCTTCTATTAGATTTAGTGTGTTAGGCCTTATGTTAAGGTCTTTGATCCACTTGGACTTAAGTTATGTACAAGGTGATAAGTGTGGGTCTAATTTCATTCTCTTACATGTCGACATCCAGTTAGACCAGCACCATTTGTGGAAGATGCTGTCCTTTTTCCATTGTTCGGTTTTGGCTTCTTTGTAAAAAATTAAGTGACCATAGGCGTGTGGGTTCATTTCTTGGTCTTCAATTCGATTCCATTGATCCACTGGTCAGATTCTATACCAGTACCATGCTGTTTTTATTGTTTAGTTTTGCAGTTGAAAATATTTTTATATTGAAGAAAAGAAAAATATGTATACGATATTATATCACAAGAACAAAGTTTGTTACTCTCCAAGTTGTATTATTGTTTTGCTATGAGACTAAAAAGTGTAAACTGTGATCTTTACAACAATAAAATCTGTGTTTCTAGTTGTTGAATCTTACAGAGAATTCTACTTTCCTATAAACATGCAGTTGAACTTTGAGCCATCCCATGTGACTCCCTCAAAAAATGATGATCTGATGCTTGAAGCTGTTGTGGTTTTCTATAATGCAATACTGTGCAAATATTTTGTATGTGCAGATTTCTTTTGAGAGAAGGGTTATTATTGAGTGGAAGTTAATGTTTTAAATATTTGATTTAAAAATGTTTTTATATGTCATATCTTTAAGCAACTTGTTTGTTAAAGATAAACTTATTGCTTATTATGAAAACTTCATTTGCATCTTAAAACAAAATTTAGACCCATTGATATGCTTCTAATGGCAAGGGTGTCCTGTTAATTACTTTAATGGTGAAACCTTGGAGAATATGGAAAGTAAAGGATTTCTTCTGTACAAATAACTCAGGCCTCAATATGTCATGGAAAATGTATCCTTAATGTAGTAGCAAAAATATAAATTCTGTAAAATCTAATCACAGATACTTATATTTTAAAATAATACTGAGGAAACCAAATTCCAGAAGCATTAAAATATAAAACATTTCATTATAAATAATTTTTCAATTTAATTTAAAACAATGATATATCTTAGAGATTTTTTATCTTAAGCATAATTTATTACATATATGAATTTCCTTCTACTAGATTGGTCACAGTCTTATGTATGATATAATATTTCACATTTTAGTTCCTGCTACTGTTATAGCTGTAATTTTTGCTGGCCTGTAATTTCCTGTGTGAGCAATAATATCTAGGTTCCAGTTCTAGCAATTTTTAATTTTTGGAAAATGTTTCAAGAAGGAAGAATTATAGGATATATTATAGCTACTATGCCATAAAAAATCAACAGTTAGTATTAACAATTAGTAATGTGGTGTTCTCTCTCTCTCAGCCTGTGTGTGTGCATGTGTGTGTGTGTGTAAGTCTGTGTGTGTGTCTGTCTGTGTGTGTATGTGTGTGTCTGTGTGTGTGTACGTCTGTGTGTATGTATGTATATGTGTGTGTGTGTGTGTGTGTGTGTGTGTCTGTGTGTGTGGTTTTGCTGAGTAGCTCAAACCAAGGGAAAGTTTCAAAATGACTAAAGTAAATTATCAATCTATGATTTAAACTTGAGAACATAGTTAATTTCTGAGAAATTGAATAATATAAAATTTTAATTACATGAAATTATGTTTTTAAATATTTATCTTGAGATATTCTCAACAATTATTTGGATGAAATGAACAACTTTAAACAACATTTATATGTTTTTTTAGGGATCATATAATATTAGATAAAACATTTTGAGTGCAATATGTTGACACAATTATTTACTAGAGAAACAAACACCCAGGCTCTTGATATTGCCTTTTAAATAAGAGAATGTTCCTGTAAGGAAGAATATTTACCGCAGGCTGTCTGTAGCACATCCATCCATACAATTCTCTATGTATTGATACATATTAATATAACATATGTTCACATTATCATTATTATCTTGTTCATCTGCATGACAATATATAAATCATTCCATACTTATTTATTAATTGGTTATGTATGGTATTCCACTCTAGTGAGATAACTTTAATTAAAGCTCTGATACTCAAAATGTACAAACATTTTACTACATGATTTATGGTTATAGAAGTATTTAATTTCTGAAGGCATATTTAATATAAAACACCGAGTTTAATTGATTTAAATGGTCCTTAGGAAATTCCTGCTTTTTCCTTTGAATATTTCTAAGAGAGAAGCATAGGTGCACAGTGGAGGGACGGCTTCTTGGTTAATAGCACTTGCTGTTCTTGCAGAGACTCAGAGTTTAGTCTTTATCAACCATCAAGTTGTGAGGCCGCTCACAACTTCCTGTATCTGTCCCTAGGGCATTGTGGTCCCTGCATTGTGGCTTGCAACCCCAAAAGGGTTACATGACAGATATTTATATTATAATTCATAACAGTAGCAAAATTACAGTGATGAAGTAGCAATGCAATAATTTTATGGTCTGTGGTTACCACAACATGAGGAACTGTATTAAAGGGTCACAGCATTAGGAAGGTTGAGAACCACTGTTGTAGGGGATCTGATGCATTTTTCTGGCATTTGTGGGCATCTATATGCACAAGTGCATACACACACTTAAACATATACACACACAAATAAATAAATGATTATACACAATTTGGAAATCAAAAATTTACAATCCACCACTAGCCACACATTCAAGCATAAATAGAAATGTAATAAAAAGCAAGCTCATAGAAGATATGGTATTATGATGATCTTTCAATTGTCTAAATTACACTAGATGCATTTGGGTTTTTTTTAATTAATAGTTTCTGCACAGCTCATGCTTAAAGCAGTATAACCATCAAAGGTCAGTCTTCTTCCTGATTAATTGGATGCTGAAGCTCATTGCCTGTCTCTTGTTTATGAACGTAAACCTTGGGTGGTTTGACTATTGCTAATGTATTTACAATGTTATCTAATCTTCATTGTTATCCTTTGTTCCTTAAAATCAATCTCTCTCAGAAGAAAAATTACACTAACTTCTTGCTATTAAAATCAGGTCTATTTTGCTGATGTCAAATATACATCCAATTTGTGAATTCTCACATATTATCCCTTTCAGTTTATTCTGGTGATGTAAAATTAATGGATGCCTTGAATAATGTAATTTGAATTTGCATTAATTTTTGGCATTCTAGGCAAAACAATTCATGAATTTGTATCATTAGTGTTAAAATAGAAGCCAATCAGCTATAATCTTTATTAAGAAAGTCTTGAATGAGTTTTTACCTAATAATATTGTTGTCAAAAGGTCCCACAATCATGGTTCAGTTGAAAAACAGACTGATACATGCATAATCTTAAGAAAATAATGTATCTGTTGGCATGCTACATCAACATTTTGAAAGCATTTTAAATTTTTTTTCTGCTTTTGCCTACTGCCTCCTTAGTATAAACAAAGCCTGTATGATGCTAAAACTGTTTTCCTTACAGTCTGTGGACTTACTGTCACAGAGAAAGAAGCAAACATCCCTGATTCTCCTGCTTGCAAAACGGAAAAAGTTGAATGTATTCTATTTTTTGTGCATTTTCAAGAGTGTACTTTTTAAATCACTCCCAACATTGTATAATAGATAATGCTTTTCCATAAATGAGAACAATGTATTCTTCACTCATAAGTAAGAATAGCTCTAATGTTTCTTCCAGCCCAAAAAAAAAAAAAAAAAGCAATTGTGAAGGGAAAAAGCTATTGCTCTTTATTTTGGAAATGATTGAATTGTGAATAGAATTATGCCTCTTGGCCACTCTAAGAATAAACTATACATAGAATTGAAAATGCCCTTTAGGGACTGTGCTAACTGAATTATTCAAATAGTTCCCTCAAAGAACAGACCTAAAATGCTAACATTCATCATAAAAGTTGAGAGATATGTAACCTATTTTCCATTATACAATTACTTTTTGCATTTCTGCTCAAGAGTTGACCTTAAAGGCTTCTTGATCTCATCTATCTAGACTCACCCATTCTACAGAATGATGTCAGACTATATCTAGAGAACATTTCTATTCATTTCTCACTTGTCTTAGAATCGCTGGCAGTTCCCCATCAAATGAGATAAAACATGAATCAGTCACTGTGATATTCAGGGACAATCATTGTGACATTCAGAGACAACATAACTCATCCCAAGGTCATCTTTGACCTATCACTTTATCTATTCAATGATTTACCTATCCAGGCTACATGGAATTCCCTAGAATATAATTTGTGTGATCTTACTTTAGTAATGTAAAGAAAAGTCCTTTGCCTTTTGCCTGCTTTTGTGCTGCTGGAAGCTTTGTGTATGTTTGTAGTAACTCCATTTGCTGAGAACATTTGTGATTATATCTAGGGAAATTAATTTTGACATTTTCTTTCTATCACATCTTTTTTTGTTTGACTTTTCATAATTATTTGTTACTATACTTGATTTTTATATTCATAAATTTCTACATTTCAATGATTGTTGAGTAGACACTTTCTTCAACCACAAGTTCACATCTGTATCTTAGAAGTTTATTGTCAATATCAATGTCAATAGATTAAGATTAAAGTAAATATACCAATTTGTCTGATGACAAACAGAATTATATAGTTACAATTTGAACTGGATAATTTGTATTCAGGATGAGTTGATGCTAAAGAGGACAAATGACTTCAACAAAACAAAATAACAAACTTTTTATTTACTTGTCAAGATCTGTTACCAAAGTAATATTTTCATTTAAAATATTTAAGTTAATATACTCACCAAGGTAATTCAGAATATTTTATCAGTAAAAATGTTATGAAATTTCTGATGAATTCTAAAATTGACTTATGCTGTGTGAACATTATCATTCCATGATACATTTTGGTAATTATACTTAATTATATAAAAGAAACAAAAATCTAATTACTTCTATAGTTCCAATTGGAAACTGTATAAATAATTTTTGTGCTTTGCTTTAAATATATATACTGGCTCTATAATCCTAGTTATGACATTTATTTGAAAATTTGAAAGATGTTGAAATATGTACAGTAAAAACTGATGAAAGCATTTATAGTTTTGAGAAGAACAATAGTATATATTTGCCCTTTTTGACTGTTTCAGTCACCTGTCACTTGGTGAGAGGACACAGAAAATAAAAGAATTCATTTCATACTAGCATCTTGGAGAAGAACTCTGTCCTTCATACCATGAAAAATATACATATGTCAGTTAGGTGTGTCAATAAATTTGTGCACCTTTAACAATAATCATTGACTTAGAAGCACCCTGCACTTGAATAATAAAAATCATTTTGCAATAATTTTTGAATGGTAGTTACATGTACAAAAAGTATAGACATTTCTTATGATACTCCTGAGGACACTATTAAGTTATTGTTAATTGAGATGCTTTTATTTGGTGGTGTTAGATTCATAGGCATAAATAAATGTGAAACTCAACCAACCACTTAACCTACTTGATATTTGATTGGTAAAAAATGACTTTCTGAGAATACAAATAGAGTCTTTTACTATTGTATAAGAAGAAATTAAAAGATGAAAATTGAATGTGTGGAAATAAAAATAAAGGGCAAAACCACTCTGAGGTTATATGACATAGAAAATTAACATTTCAATTTCATTTAAAAATGATTTATTGCATTCCTTGAATTATCACGCCTTCCTTTGGAAGAATTTTTACCACCTCTAGAATATGAGCATCTCAAAAGCAGACTAAATATAAATTCTGTATTTTATTTTACTTTTAAATGCTCAATATCATGGTTTCAGTCACCATTATGTTTATAATGTTGTATGGAGATGAGGTAATATACATGTGATTTATTTCATTTAGAAGGTTTTTTGTTTCTTCTTTGAGACAAATGACAAGTCTGAGCTGTGTAAATAAATGTTCATATACATGTGAGGTCAATATTAGCTATTATCACTTATACTTAACTGAATTTGAACATTTCTGATACATAAGATATAATTTAATGTCAGGTGATTTTGTAATAACAATACAGGTTTTACTTTCAGACTTGTACAGTACATTCATGTTATATACACATGTTTATGATATTTTATCTGATATGATAAAGATGAAAATATATTTGATAAATTAACTCAATGTTAGTATAACAATTACATAAACATACTCATAAACAAAAAATACCATGAATATTTTCATTTGACTTTGTAAGATAGCAGTATAGTGCCTTAGCTACTACCTAGCAGTAGGTTGTTATAGTGCTGATCCAGGAACTTGATATTCATAATCCTTATCACTATGTGACTTTTTGGTATATCCTATAATTTTGCCACCACTTGGTTTCTAAATAAATAAAAATGATATCATCTCTCATCTCAAGTGATTATGATATTTACTGTATTGCTGTCTAAGAGTTTTGCTTTTAAGAGAATATGCATAAAGGTGTGCTCAGTAAATGCTGACCATTATTCTGGCAGTTTAATAAACCACTACAATTTAACATTTTAAAACAGAATGGTGTTTTTCATTATAGTTCTGTGGGCTCATCGGGAAGGTTATTACTTGGCATCTGTTTTTCTCATGACGTGGCAGTCTCAGACATCAGTGTTTTTTTCTTCCTCAGCAGTTACCACCACCACCACCATCATGACAGAGTAAATTTTTTTCAAGAGAAAAGCAGTAAAAATAGCAAGTATTTACAGACTAGCACACAAATGAGCACAAGCTTCTGTAGTTTTCTGTTGGCCAAAGTCATTCAAAGAAAAGAGATATAGATCTCATCTCAATGAAAAAGAAGCCAAATGATTATGGATATCTTTAAACAACATGTCCTGAAACAATTCAACAGAATATTCAGTGAATGCTGTCATATCACATCTTTTTGGCAGTTGACATATTTCTATTGAATTTAGATTTTATTACCCTATATTTAACTTAGAGGTGTTAAAAATAACCTTTGAAAAATTAATATTATAAATAGTACAGAATTAAAGCTTCTGAAACATAGCCCAGGGCTATTGTTTCTTTGTGCTTTGTGTACATTGTGGGCTGGCACTGCTTACTACTCAAATTGTCAGTCCAAATAGATATAGAAATACATATCCTTCAACAAAATTTGTAGGAGATTCCTGTCTTCATATTTGTAATATATGAAGCAAAACTGTGAAAGATTTGTTATACAGATATTTCTCTAAGTAGACTGGTTAAAACTCAAAATTATTCTGGTTCCAGTGAAAACCTGAGTATAGGAGGGCATTGTTCAGTGAGGTTTAATTATTCAGCAGCCTGGTGAAAATCAGTGGGACCTGGATCATAGGACAGTTACACTGGAATAGACACTTTCCCTGCTGATAGACAGGTTTCCTCATATGCCCATTGCTTAACACATTAACTCTAAACTTGGGGTTGGATACGCAATTTGAGCAGGTTTAAAGTGAGACTTGAAACATGGCAAATATGAAAAGTTACTTAGGCGAAAACTCACCACTTTATAATATAGGATGTTCTGAATAAATGGGGTTCATAGTTGTCCAATAACTTCTGAACTGTTGGTTTTAAAAGTGAAAACTTAACAGGAAGCAAAAAGTAGTATCTTACAAAGTGCATGGATTTTCATGCTCTAGGAGAGTGTAAGGTGACATAGTAAAGATGGGCTTGCTGTAGGAGAATGTAGCACCCTATGGTAAATGCATTTTACAGATGCCAGAGTTTCTACACAATCATTTTATATTTGAACTCCTCCTTGGCTAAGATATTAGTTTATCAAAATGTCTTCCAAATGATATTATTTATTGTTCATTGTTTGTCCTGTTAAAGAGCTATGGTGTGGTCAAAATTTCACAGCATAATACTCTTATTGTCTACCTTGGGTAGCATTTAATCCTAGCCTGGTTAAGGTGTAGGCATTTGAAGTACAGGGTCCCTTGAAGCCGAAAATGGTAATAGGCGGATTTGATGGAACACAATACATTTAAAGCACAGAAAATCTTTCTGCAAAGGTGAGTCTGACTGAAACTGCTCTCACAACACCCAACAGCATGAGTGTCCTTGATACATGGAGTGTGTCACTCACTAGTTTATTACTTAGTCCGTTATTTAGTAAAACTTCTTTTATTTTCCTGTAAATCTTTTCAGTAGTAATACACTCTGAAAACCTCAACAAATGATATTACGACTAAGGCTTGTTTCAAGAGTTTTGATAAATAGTCTGTAGAATGCAGAGATTGTAGTGGCAAATCACAGTGGAACCAAAAGACCATGTGCAAAAGAGCAGCAAAAAAGTTGAGTTTTTTGTGTTATTTATTTGTTTATTTACTTTTTATGAAAGATGGTAGTAAAAGGCAAGAAACTAGCAAAATGGAAGATGCTTTTTTAGTAAGGACTTTTTTTCTTCAAAATAGAGTCCATATATATTTTCTTCCTTCCCCCATTTTTTTTCTCTTGTGTTTTTGGGACAGAGAGTCACCATGCAGCTTTGGCTAGCCTGTTGCGATGTAGACTAAGGGACACTAAAATTGCTGCAATCTTCTCCATGTAATCCATGGAGTACCCCTTGTGAGCACTGTAATTATAGGTCTGTGCCACCATCCACAGCAGACCATATGGGTTTTTTTTCAATGCAGTTTTTATCCAAGGTTTCATATGAGTTCATTTATTTTTCATATTCTCCCCCCCCTTTAGAGACAGTTTCATCTTGTATCCCTTTTGTGTCTCGCTATATAGCCCAGGCTTGTGATAAATGAGGGGCTAACCCTTTTGACTTAGCTTCCTGAATGCTGAGATTACAGTTGTGAGCCACCATGTCCTACAGAACTAGATCATTATGTTGTACTGGAAATCAAACCCAGTGACTTAACAGTAGGCTAGCACTCTACTCTTGAGCCATGTCCCTATCCTCATCATCTGGAGAGACCTCAGAAGACCTCAGTCTTGCTTGTGGTATTGCTATCAGCTGTAGGAATCTCCTTATTTTCTTACTTATCTGACACACAAAAATATGAAACTATGCACACTACTGGTTTACCACATGATTTTGTTCAATTTACAGGAACAAAACTAGAGAATGTTTTCAAGTGCATTGCAAATACTGAAAAGTTTTATAAGTATGACTGAAGTTAAATACTCTGAATAGGGGCAAAACTTATGAGGATACTTGTGTGAAAAATTACATATTTTATTTTTATTTATTAATCTGTGTTTTCAAATTGCACCTCAATCACAGCCCCTTCCCTCCTGCCCTCCATGTCCTACCCTCTCTCTCTTCCCCATGTCCATCTTCTCTTCCTCCAGTGAGGGGAGCCCCCACATATCAATCCCCCTCAGTTCATCAGTCACATGAGGGCTAAGAGCTTCCTGTTCTACCGGGGCCTGATATGACAGCCCAGCTAGGGTAAGGTGTTCCACTAACAGACAATAGGGTCCATGACCTGCTGCTGGGTGGAGTTTTTCATAGAATAGTTATGCTAGATTCCTGTCTCTTATATCAACTATAGAATTCATGTTTTGTGATGGCTTATATTACATTTAAGGTTTAAACTTGCTATGCTTTATAGAAAAAAAACCTGCTAGTATTTAAGACCCTAATTATTACAGGTTGTACCTTGTCAGCCCACTTCCCTCTGCTTCAGAAGTTAAGACTATGCTCAACCTGACCGATCTCATCATAATAGGTCAGAAGACTGACTGCTACTTCTGCTTTTGTAATTGAACTTGCTTACTGTTCTCAGTGATTAGGACAACTGCAAGACACATGTTATAGATCCTGCCTACACATATGAAAATACAGGGAATCTTGTGGGTGTTGCCTTTAAAATCCTTGGGCTAACAATAGCCAACACCTTACCTAGAAAACTTTCTGTCCTGACCAGTTTTTAATTTTATTTTGTATTTATTTATTTTAAAATAAATAAAATTTTAGCTTTTCTTTTTATAGTTATAAAATATTAAAAATAAATCATATTTTAAACCATTTAAAAGTCTGTATTTTACTAAAATTAAAACATGGTCAGACTGGGGAATCTCAGAATGACATAGACCTAAAACAATTTAAGAAGATTGAAGATTTCTCAGGTACATTTTCATGAGTGTAGTAAAACACCATGACCACCGAAACTTAGAAACTTTTAATTAAAAACCTTTAATTTGGGTCTTACATTTCAGAGAGTTAGAATTCATAACTTGTTATGGTAGGGACCATAGCAGCAGGTAGGAATGGTGCTGGAGCTATAAGTCATATACTGATCTGCAAGAAGGCAGGGGAATGGAGAGACTGACTTGTGATTTTGAAACTTCAAAGCCCGCCTTGACAAACTTCCTCTAATAAACCACACCCCCCAACAAGGCCAAATCTCCTTCAACAAGGCCATACCTCTTCCAATGAGGTCATAGCTCCTGCAACAAAGCCACAACTCCTAAGGCTTCACAAACAGTTCTACCAACTAAGGACCAAGTCTTCGAATCTATCAGCTTATGGGGGCCATTCTCGTCCAATTCATCACAAGAGGTAATTTTTAAGAATTTAAAAACCATAATACCATATCAAAATATGTTCTTCAGAAAATATTAGTGATAATATTATTAGTAATAACATTAAAGACTTTAAAGTTGATATATTAGTTAAAATACATCAACTCATTCCAATAATTGTTACTGTTATTTTAATTTTGTATTATGAACATATTTTGAGATTTTTGTCTTTAATATAAATAATTCAACATGCCATTATATAATTTTAATGTTTAGAAATAATTTCATTTGCAAAATCAACTTCGAGTTAGTTATACCCTTTATTGGTTCATCAACATCACATCCTCAAATCTTAAATTCCTAGAATTCTAAATAATTATATGGCCACTTTCTCTTTCATAGGTCCCATCTTGGTCATAAGATTATTTTGTCTCCATTATAAGCATCTTGAAATAGGAGTGGTCAGATAGCTATAAGGAGCTTTGATCTCCCTTTGGAATTTTAAATAATCTCAAAGTTCCCTCATAACTAATTGGAATAAAAATATAATTGAGAGAAAGCTGGTGGGCTTACCAGAGATGGCTGTTGTCTGGAAGAAAGGAATGCCAATAGGAGAAATGATGCAATGGAGTGGAGGGTTGGAATGCGTATCTTCAAGTTTTGTTTTTTTCAGTATACACAGGCATTTGTTGCATTAAAGCTCTCTCAATGCCAGTCTCCTTGGCGCTTCCTATGGAGGTAATGAGGCTATTTGATTGGTCAGTTTGAAGGTCGTCATCTTCATGTGCGACACGCCCCTTCCTTTCCTGTAGGGCGGGAGCTGTAACAGGAAGTCCCTCCTTTTCTGAGGTGATATTGACAGATACTGGATTCGCCGCCCGGCGCCATTTTCTTTTGGCATGTGCCTGTGGCGTTCGTTGCTGGTAAGTACCGTTTGGAATTGAGTTTTATCTTTAGTTCGCAGAGAGTATCTCTAATTGTTAATAACTGACTGCCCAACTAGTTGTGAGGGCTTTCTTGGTCGACTGCTTGTTTTTTTTTTTCCCCCAGAGGAGAAATCCATTTGTGTTGGATTTCCCTCACAGCCAACATCTTAGGGTACAGAGTGAGAGTGGCAGGAAAATTTTGTCTTGCAAAGTGAGCCCGTTATTATCTTTTTGTTTCTGCAGAGCCCGTCTGTTCCTTTCATTGGTAGGAGAGACTAGCTTCGACCTCAAAAGCGTGACTTCTGAGCACTGTGGTCCGGGCTGGCCTTGCCACGCCCAGAAGCAGTTACAACCAGGGGTGGAATTCAGGCGCCTGGTTGAGGGCTGTTTTCTGCACTCAGTGATTTGTTCACTGAAGAGTGGCCGTTTTTATAGAAGCTAATGTTTTCTGCAGAGACAAGTTTGGGTGCCTTGGTCGGTAAGAAGGGCCAGTGAGCTTTGAGAGGCAGGCGAGCGCTAGGAGTGGAAGACAGCCGATTAAATGGTTCCTCAGCCTTTTCCGTGGCTGGGGCTGGCCTGGAAATCTGTAGAAATTATTATTTTTTAAAGTAACTTTAAATGTTACAAAAACATGATGTTAGATTTATTTTGGTATATAATTAGAACTCAAAGATTTCTGGTTTTGTTTTGTTATGTTTTTTTTTTCTTTTCCTGCATCAGGAATATCTGCCTGAACTATTTAGTGTGAGGCATAAGTAGGTGGCATAGAAATTAGACTCAGATTCTGCTCTTTTTTTCCTATTATTTTGTATCTTATTCAGTCGAGAGAATTACAGAAGGACAAACCTTGGACATACAAGACTTGTATGTAGGTTTTAAAGTTGTCCTTGGCTATCAATCTTCAATTAGCTTTGTATTTGATAATTCTCTGTGCTGTGAGAATAATTTTGATTACTGAAATCAAAACTTCCTCTGCCACAGGAGCCACATAGACAAAATTATGAAGCTGAAACTATGAAGTCAGTTTTATAAGGAATGAGGACCATTTATGTAAAAACAGTATAATATCCCTTAACAAATTGATGAGAAACAGTTCGTTAAAATTATTGCAAAACCTGACTATGAAAGCAAGTAAAAAATAATTTGAATCATTCTAATACTCAATTTTTCATAGGATTTTGGTATGCTATAATAGTTTAAAATTTGTGTTTAGTATTAATTGATAGCAGTGGAAGAGCATAGAGTACAGATGTGAGCTGGAGGAAAAAAAATCCTTTTCTTTAGGAAGAAAATAAAAGTTTTACTAGAAACAACCTAGAAATGAAATTTGATGTGGATATCTTTAAGGGGGAATTGGCTTCAAGCAGGATCTCATGCAGAATGCTAGGAAAGGGGTGGTACTCGGTACTGGTCCCAATCAGCCTGTATTTGAGATATTTATGTAAAAGAAATTTCAGAAAGCTATCTAAGGAAATATTTAAAATGCTTCCATGTATTTTATGAGTCTTGTTTTGATTTTTTTTAAAACAACATTTTATTATAAAATGATTTGGATATGCTGAGGAAATAAAGAAAAAGTGATTTCTGTAAAAATCAGAAAAGTCATAGGTAGGGGTTGAAGTTAGAAACAATTAGAGTTACCTGTTAAAGAGTATATAATAAAGGTTTCTCTTGTCCTCTTCTTCCTCAGGTTCTGATGTCATTTAATTTCTTTTTTTTTAAATAATTTATTTTTTGTTTCTTCAAGTTACATCTCAATCACAATCCCCTCCCTACTCCCCCCTCCAGTCCCACCCTTCCACCCTCCTCCCCCTCA
>CAJQZJ010009649.1:26662072-26684160 GCA_907164525.1 Lophiomys imhausi | reverse complement strand
ACTTACCTTTGCTCTTGTGGTGCGGCTCGAGTGCAGGCTGGATATCGTCATTTATTTTCTTTATGACAGCAGTTCCAACTAGTGGGATGGAATCTCAAAGCAGTTTGTGTTTTTCTGAGGAATCTTAGTTACTGTGCTGAGAGTGTAAACTAGCACAGCCACTATGGAAATCTGTGTGAAAGCTCCTCTAACAAGTGAAACCGGAACTTCACATGACCCAGCTATGCGCTGTCTTGTTATAAACCTAAGCAACCAAAAGCTTTTTCCTATCCATGTTCATTGCTTCTTTTTTCACAATAGAAGTGGAAGCACCAGCGATGACTATCAAGAGATGAATAGTAATAATAATGTGGTACATACATAGTATGTATGTAACAACCACAATGAAAAATGAAATTATGCAATTTGCATGAAGATAGATCAAACTGTAACACATTATATTAAATGAGAAAACCCAAGCTCAGAAAGTCAAATATTGCATGTCTCTCTCACACTCAGATCTTACCTTCCAGTTGTTAAATATGTGTGTCTAGTTGGGACTTACCTTAGTCACTGTTCTATTGCTGTGAGGAGATACCATGACAAAAGCAACTTTTATAAAAGAAAATTTTAATTGGGGGCTTGATTACAGTCTGAGCAGGTTAGTCCATTATCATGTCAGGGAACATGGCAGCATGCAGGTAGGCATGGTGCTGAAAAAGTAATTGAAGGTAACATCCTGATCCACAGGCAAAGAGAGTGAGAGAGACTGGCCCTAGTATGGGATTTTGAAGCCTCAAAGTATACCCCCCAGTAACACAAATATCCAAAAAGGCCCAACAAGGCCATGCCTCCTAATCTTTCTTAAATAATGCCACTCCCTGATGACTAAGTATTCAAATATATGGGCCTAGTGGGTTCTATTTTATTTCAAACAACCACATAAATAAATATGGTAAAGACTAGGATACTAGAAAGTGGTTCATGAGATTAAATAGAAAGTGGTCCATGAGATTAAATTTAAAAATAGAAATACTTTAAGATAGGGGACAATGGGAATTGCAATCCTGAGAGCTGAAGGTTACAGAGGGAAGAGAGGGCAGAAATGGGGGATGGAGTGGGCACTAACAACCAAAACTGTTTGAATCAAAGTGCCATAAGGAATCCTGATTCTTTGTAAGGAAATAGAAAACTAAAAATACAAAAGGAAAGACTAGGCAGATTTGTGAGTATACGAACTATGATAATTTTCAAGGTGTACAACAGATACTCTGAAATGTGAATATAAATATATTTTGTGTTTTGATGAAAGTTTTCATAGGATTTAAGATGCTATTAGTAAATTATATTATTAAGCTATATTATTTTTAATTAAAAAGATTTTTATTCTTATCTCATATATTACATCCTGGCTCTAGTTCCCCTCCTTCTACACTTCCCATTCCCTACCCCCAGTTCCCCTCTCCTGGAGATCCACTCCTTCATTTACATTTAAAACCAAAAGAGTAGGCAGGCCTCTGAGGGATATCATCCAACATGACGTAACAAGTTACAATAAACACAAACTTTCATATCAAGTCTGGATAAGGCAACCTTTTAGGAGGAAAAGGGTCCTAAGAATAGGCAAAAGAGTCAGAGACATCCACCACTCCCAATGTTAGGAGTTCCAGAAGAACATTAAGCATAGGACCTAGCACAGACCTCTGCTGGCTCCATGAATGTCACTAAAGTCTCTGTGATCCCAGGTGAGTCCTGCTTAGTTGGTTCTATGCTATGTGGCTTGTGTTTTTCTGGTATCCTCTACCTCTCTGGCTCCTATAGTCATTCTTGTCCCTCTTCTGTGGGTTTGCCCTGGCTCTACCTAGTATTTGGCTGTAGATCTGCTTCTACCAGTTGCTGGATGATGCCTCTCTAATGACAATTGGGAGAGACACTGATCTATGAGTATAGCAGAATATCAGTATGAATCACCTCATTGACTCGTAGTTTGTGTGTGTGTGTGAGACTCATGTTTGGTTCTGTCCTGAATCATTCACTGGCTGTCCAGCCTCTGGTTCCTGACTCTTTAGGCAGTTTCTGGAGTGGGCTCCCTCTTGTGGTGTGGGCCTCAAGTTGGACTACTAGTCAGTCAGTCATTTGCACAAGTTCTACATCACCATTACCCCAGCAACGTCTTGGAGGCAGGACAGATTGTAGGTCAAAGGTTTTGTGATAAGCTATTTTATAAAAGGTCAAGATATAGTATAATTTAAATGTTGGATCAACTAGCACGAGAAAAGTTCCTTCTTGCAATTATCCAAGAGTGAGATGTATGGGGGATTATTTGGACAGTAGGTACTTGTGGTAAACTCAAAATGAAGCCATTTTTATTGTTAATAGTAGAGTAAACTAGAGTTGAAGAAAGATCCAGTTAAAAAAAATAGAAATCACAGAAGACAAATATTCATTTACAACAAAACAGCAATAGTATGTTGTGTGATGGAGACGAGAGACAATAAGTTAAACAGTTGAAAACTGCAGAAATACAGATCAAACCCAAGGCTTGTGTATGCTAGGCAAGGGCTCTGCTACTGCATACTACATAATACTCAGCTTTTTAAATGTACTAAGTAGTTAAAAAGTTATGAAATGTAGATGAAGGCTAGAACAAAATGAAAATTAGAGACATAGTCCTGACTTTAAAAAAAATGTAGTAGTAAAGAATGGTTTTCAAAGTGTGTGCAGTTCAGTGATGAACAGCAATGCCTGAAGGCACACATGACAGAGAAATTAATTCTCCTTGGACAGCTCGGTGAACAAGCTTTAGAAGCATCGATTGCTGCTCCAGCTCAGGAATCTTGGCTCTGCAGGTGAAACTAAGGCCTCCCCTAAGAGGAACACTTTAAAGTGTAGGGATTCTCTAGTCAGCAGAAAGAGTAATCGTGATACAGAGTTGAAAGTGTCTGTCTGCTAGGAATGGACTATTTTGTTTTAAGAAAGTCTACTTCCAGTAGCACCCAAACAATACTAGAAACTAGGAAGAAATGAAGAAAAAAATTTAATGAATTTTAAGGATGAAAATGTACTTTAAAATCTGGTTACTTGATTATAAACTTTGAAAGTTTTCTGAAAGACAGGCATAGCTCAGATTTCATTATACTGGCCACTGTATGCTGAATCCATCTTCTTCTTTGATATCATGAAAATATAACAGAAAAATTAGCACATTGATAGGAGTGCCAAGGATTTTGTGAGGCACATATAAGCTGACCTGCATCTTGGTGAGATTCAGAACAAAAGTCCTTCCATGGCCTTTTGTTGTAGTCACCATTCTCTTTTTTTTCTGTTTTAGGATTGATAAATGTCTTATATTTAAATGTCTTACATTTAAAGCCATGGGTAGAGAGATAGTTCTCCATTTATGTATTCTTTTGTTGGGCTTGATCCTTGAATCCAAGTGTTTCAAACTCTAAAGTGGTAGGAAAATTATACCTTGGGAAATCTTCTCTTCAGGTTTCTACCCATCCCCATCGCTGGCTGTCTTCACGTAGTTCCATCACCACCACCCAGTATTTTAAAAAAGAAAAACCAATAATAATTAAATGCCTAATGCTGTCCTAGGTACACTGTTTGGTCATTGTTAACTCATTATGATATATTGTTTAAACCTTCTGCAGTAAGAATTCTTTTAGTTATTTTAAATATAGGCTTAAGATTTAATTTGCAAGTGATAGAAACAGACCAAAGTAGTCTAGATTCCTGAGGCAGAATTATATAGGTCAAGTGCCCAGGAGGCCCTTTTTTCCTCTCTGGATCATGTTTTTAAGCATAAATATACACAAATATAGACATATATTAATATTTTTTACCTTTTTACATAAGCAATTAATCTTTTACACTGCTCTGTGACCTCTTTGGAAAAGTTAACTACATGTTGAGAAAATATATTCATGTTTGTATAGAGATTGTCCCATGCTTTTTTTTTTTTTTTACAGTTATTTAGTAATACTTTGTTATGTGAATATGTTTTGGTGTATTTGAATAGTTTCCTTTTGATGAGTACCTGACTTGATGGTTTCATTTTTTGAACATGAGCCAGATAACTCTTCACCATGTTTAGAGAAAAACTTCATTGATGTACATGAAGTAATGTGATGAAAAGCACCAGAGTTCAGTGACTAAATCTGTGAACAGAGATCAGAGAATATATGCTGGAGAACTGACTGTATCAAGTTACAGCAAAAATCTTAAACTTCTTCCTGTTGTCAATGTGAGATTAGCACAGTTTTTAAATAGAAAAGTAAAAGAATAAAAGCCAATACTTTAGAAAAATAGGTACATGGTAAATTGAATATGGAGAGGTGGGAGTCAGGAAGATCAATTAGGTAAATGCTGAAGTAATACAAAGAAATGATGAGAACATCTAATGTAATTTTGACTTTTAGAACAGATTTCAAAGGATTACAAATTTTCATAAGACTTAATTTATGAGTACAGCAATGAGGTAATTTAGAAATAACTTCGTGACTAGAGGAAGTAATACAAATTTAGAAGAAAAATGGGAAAATTAATGTTGATTTGGCTACAGATCAATGACTATATTTGGGGAAATTTTTTTTTTTTGGTAATGTACATAAGATACTGAGATGTTGCCCACAAGGTAAAGTTTTAGAGTTCACCAGTTCAGTAGTCATGGGAGTGAGGATGGCCTTTAAGTTAGAAGACCAAAGAGGAAAGAGTTTTGAGAAAGACCATTCAGGGTTAAGAGAAACAGAAGGTAGAAATCACATGGGAGCATAGTAAAGGACACTGAAAAAATAGTGTGTAAAATTAGTGTGCATAGCAGTATTTATTTTTATATGAGTTAAAAGAACATGAAGTCTAGGAAATCTATTAATCTGGTTATAGTGTTCCCAGAGTGAGGTGAGTGTGTAGTGAAGATACCTGAGCCTATTGTTGATGCAAATATGCATTTTTAACATGGTCACATTATACATTATTTTGTCATACACTTTTGAACTAAGCTACTTAATTTGAGCAGTGGAGGTGACGATGAGAGAGGTATGTTGAATTGGTCTCTTTAGGGATTATTTGAGTGACACATGAGAGTATACGGGATTGTGTGTGTCCTTGTGATTCTGCTAGGTGCAGTAAACTGCCATTTCTTAACAGAAACCCGAATTATCTGTTGAATGGGGATAAATTAAGGTGACTTAAAAAACTAATACCCAGAAACACATATGATGAATATTCTGTTACAGAGAAAGACTACTATTAAGTCAGTGGTATAAGATTGGTCTTTTTTATGCTAATAAAAGTTTGGGGGGAAAAAAAAAAGAAAAGTCTTGTTACAGACCACACATGCACACACACACACACACACTCTATCTCTCTCTCTCCCTCTTTCCCTCTTCTGTCTATCTGTCTGTCTGCCTGTGTCTTTGTGAATGTAAAGATCTGAAAATGGATGGTAGCCTGAGAGAAAGGAATCAGAACCTTAATTTTAAAACACAACTAACAATTCGTGACAAGGACTACAGCCTGAATGACCTGTATTCTCAGACAGTTGCCCCTGACTTGACCCTGCTTGGTTTTGGTTCAGTTGTCTGTGCCCCTGAGGTGAAGCAAAAATAGAGGACAATTGGGAAGCCAGCCATGGACTATAAAATAAGCCTTCAATTGTCATTTTAATGGCTCTACCATTTACCCTAATTTAATTTCCTTACGTCCAAGAATACATCTTGTTTTGTAAGCTCACAAGATGACACATCATCCAGAAAAACTATTTATTTTCGCTGTCTTCTTCACACAAATACTAAGATTATTCTTGCAACAGTAATCAAGATCTTCTGTATTTGAGTTGCAAAGAAAATGTATCCCCAACTGTACTTGAAAGAGAAAATGAAATTCTGCTACAGATGATAAAGTCCATTTTCCTCCTTTTTCAATTTTTTGTCTGTACCTATCAGCTGAACTGCATTAATAATAGCATAGGGTGCCTTGTAGCTAGTCATGGCAGAAGTTACATTTGGTTGGCCCAAGCTGGATGAGGTATATGGAGGTTAACTCTTTTTGTGGAACCCTCTGATTTTATTTTTCTTTCCCTTGCCTTTTCCCACCTCATTTCCCCTGAGTTCTAGATGGTATGGAATGAACCAGGAAAATAGCCTCTAGAAGAAGATTTCTTTCCAATAGCTTTAACAGCTGAGCAGCTGTGAATCTTCCAAAAAATTATATCAAGTATGTTTGGCTTGCCTATCTGCCTGTTGTAGTCATTCTAGATTATTGTTAAGTGCTTTAGGAAACAGTCCAGTAGACTTATTAGAATGCATAACTCTAGCTTTAATTATTTATTGCATTTGTCTAGTATGTTAGTCATGAAATGACAACTGCATACATTTACTCATAGTACAACCATCACAATTATAAAAAGCATCCAAAAATAAAAGTAGTTTTGTGCCTTGAAGATAAAGTTCTATAAATGAAACCATATATCAGATTTTTCTTTTTCACATAGATTGTCTCATAGCCATGCCTATTGGGAAACCATAGTCAAATTTTAAAAAAGGAAACGATAAAGACAAGGAAAATGTCATATTCATAGGCACTTAATAATAAGTGTTTTTAGTCAGACCTAGAACAGAAAGCCAGTGGCACAAGTCTAGGCAAAATGAGTTTAGTTTATTTTTGATAAGTCAAGCTGTTTTGGGCATAATTACTGCCTTCTCTAGAGGCCTTATTGAGTTTTCCCTCTTTCCTCTAAGCTTATTCTTAGAAAGAGATAAAATTAATTGTCATTGAGTTTTAATTGGTAGTGATTGTGATGTTGGGATAAAATGCTTTGAGAACAGTCAGCTCTATTTCAAGTTGAAATGTAATTATTTTTTCTGGTTAAATGAATGTTAGTTAATGATGTTTCCTTCATTGAGGTCATCATTTCATTCAGCCTGGAGCTTATACAATTTGAGGAACCTTAAAATATGTAATACATACATATATATATGCAAAGATTTATAGTAAGTGTAGATATATGTTAAAATGTCAAATACAATATTACAAAAACATTTAAATGAATTTATTAGTATCTTTAATTCTTTGTCTGCATTTTTAAAATTTCATACAATATATATTGACCCTATTTATTCCCTTCCCTGAACTCCTTCCATATATTCCTCCACCTCACACCCCACCTAACTTCATGTTTTCATTCTTCAACAAAGCAAACAAAAACAAGGAGTCCAGTTTGTATTGTTTGTCTGCTACTGGGTGTGGGACCTGCTCTGTAGTGTAGTCAATGTACCATGTGTCATTCTATCGAAGTGTCGTTGTCCCTCACCCAACAATACTCAACTTTAAACAATAGATTCTTTTCTAGTGGTGGGGTTTTTGTATCCATCTTCTCTATCATACGATTTTAATTGGCTTGACTTTTGCAGGTCATGTGCATGTTGTCCCAGTCTTCTTCGTGTATTCATATGTGCATCTGTTGTATCAGAGAAATACTGTTCCTTTGAAATCATTCTCTACCTCTAGTTTTTAAAATATTTCCATGCCTTCTTCCAGGTGTATATCTGAGCCTCAAGGGGGAGTTTTGTGATAAAGAGATCCCATTTAGAGCTGAAAGTCTTATGTTGGTAAGTTGCGAATTTCTGTATTATTTACCATCTACTAATAGAAGTTTTTTTCCATGAGGGTTGAACAACGAACTGATGTGTATGTATAGCAATATGTCATTAGGTGTCATTCTATAACTATGTTCTTTTAGCCGAATAGTAATAGTAGGTTTTCCCCTAGAGTCCATGACCTAGCTCACGTTCTTGGCCTCACTGACAATGATAAGCATGGGTTCCATCTCATGGAGCAGACCTTACATTTTTTTAAATGATGAGTCCCATAGTAGTCACACCACCATTGCATCATTGCGCCAGTATGCATATATTGCTAGGTGGGCTGTTTATGCGGAATGCCACATTCACAGCTGGGTGAGACTGATGGTTATTTTTCTCCTCAGATATCATGTATAGCACCTTCCAGCACTATGAATCCTAGCCAGTACAGATTAATCTTCTACTTGAGCATTTGCTAGATTTCCCCATGCTCTATGACATAATTATCTGATGTCTTCAGTAATAGGGTCCTATTATCAAATTTTGGAGGTTAACAAGTAACTTTGGTACAAACTGTAGTTTGGGGGGATTTGCTTCAATCTTATCTTCTCCAACAACTCACATCCCATATTGTTAACTATATACTACTTGATTCTTTCATCCTGCAAGGAAGAGTGAGCTCTAGCTTTTATTTTGATTTTGTTCTATATTCTAGCTGTGCCTCTGATTTATGATCCTTCTGCCATCAGCTCCAATATGCTAGGGTTATAGGCATGTAATACTGTGCTTAGCCTAATGTGTATTTTAAAAACCATAACTAGCATTTTTTCCTTAAGTTGTACACCTCTCTTTTCTGTTATCACAACTTATTTGTTGAAATTTCACATCCTTGACTTTATTCAAAGATTCCTTCTCAGATTCCTTCTTGTCCACTTATAAACTCTAGCAGACTTCAGTATTCTAAGATTTCATTTCATTCCATCATCCATGCTGAAACTGCCACAAGAGCCAACCTTGCTTGACCAGACTCTTACCATTCTGAAAATGATGGCCATTGTCAACAAAATGTTTGTTAATTTAATCACTGATTGAGCACTAGGATTCAGTGTATGTTTCTAGTGTATTTTTCTTCCCTGGTCATGTACCTGGATCAATGTGAAGAATGAAGAAATTTCTGTGCTTAGAGTTCACAGACTAGTACAAGTAAATATTTTATAAAAAGAAAAGTCCTACAACAAAGTATAAAAAAGGGTTTTATAAAAGTAGAGGTAATTCAGCTAGAATAGTAGAGATTACTTGTCATTTTTTCAAAACATTTTCTAGGAAACGCTCGTCCTAAAAAAGGAATTTTATAGCCAGTAAATATGACAAAACATAAAGTAGTATATATTCTTCGTCAGAGATCCTCACTGTGTTTTAGCAAGTTAAGTATCTAAGATCACCTTCACCCAAGAAAATTAACTGTGCAGATGTTACCTAGTTTATTTAACCCTGAAAATGCTTTTTACAGCAGCAAAGCACTTCAATAATGGTTGTGTCATAATGCTCCATTACAAACTTGATTTTACAAATATGTAGGGTTACTTTAATTTTCTCTCTGTATAAGGAATCTTTTTCTTCTTTTTCTATTTGATTGGACATTTATGTGAGGTGAAAACTAGTTTGTAATCAGAGTCAAATATTTAGAAGATCACATTTCCAAATACCCAAAGCTAGTAGGAACTCCCCACAGGAGGCAATAATCCATGTTTGCATGGGCTTTAATTTCTGTATTGCAGCCAAAGCAATACACATCTTTTTGTTAAATGTGTTACAGACTATGTAGTCAGTATCAGACAGAGTCAGGAAGATGTACAGGCTGTTGCACCTGACTTCTCTGGGGGAAAGATGATCTTTCCCATGGCTATTGGTGTAGTCAGTCTCTGTTCATTAGAGCATTGTGGGTTTTACTCCTTCTTGGTTATTTGGATTTACTTTTCCCCAGAAAGACACTTAATGATAGCTAAACATACATTTTACTGAAAAGGGTAAAAGAGTAAGGAAATGAACATATATGAGACATCCTTTACACAGAGAGGTAGCATGAGAAATATATAAGACTTAATTTCTCTTCACTGCATCACAATAGCATGCTTGCAGTTTGATTTGGTTATACATTGTTTACAATGAAGCTCAGCTTGTATGAGCTGCTACTCTGAAAAGTTCGTAGTTCTTTTTAGCTTTGCTAAATATGTCTTTCACCAATGACAGTGGCTGAAAGAAAAAGTAAGACTATGTTAAAGGCTAAACAGACTAACCAGCAACTTGGCATTGCATTGTATTCCATGTCAGCTCCATATTTCAAAGGGAGAGCAAATGTATTAAGAGGGGTACCCTACTCCATTGCTGGTGGGAATGCAGGCTTGTGCAACCACTATGGAGGTCAGTCTGGCGATATCTTAAAAAACTTGGTATAGCTCTGCCTCAGGACCCAGCCATACCACTTCTGGGTATACACCCAAATGCCTCTTCACGGAATCATAAGGAAGTTTCCTCATCTATGTTTATAGCAGCCTTATTTGTAATAGCTAGAAACTGGAAACAACCCAGATGTCCCTCAGCTGAAGAATGGGTCAAAAAACTGTGGTACATCTATACAATGGAATATTATTCAGCTATCAGGAACAATGAAATTATGCAATTTGCAGCCAAATGGATGGAACTAGAAAAGCTCATCCTGAGTGAACTAACCCAGACTCAGAAGGACACATATGGCATCTATTCACTTATAGTAGGATTTTAGCTATATAGTAGAAGGTATCGATACTACAACTAACACACCAAAGGGAACTTGGACATAGGCCTATTTTTAATTTTTATTCTTTATCTATTTTTTATATATTAGTTATATTTTTTCTATTTTTTAGTCTTTTTTATCTATTGTATGCTTATTGGTTTGTTTGTTTAGTAGTTCTCTCTCCCGGGCAACGAGACACTTTTCACTGATGGTACTGCTTTGTAGATCCCCAATGAATGAAGAGGCTCTTGGCCCTCATACGACCTCTCAACTGAGATAAGGGACTGTTATATAAGGACACCCCACCCCAGAGATGGGATGGAAGGGTTATGAGGTAAAGAAAAAAAATGAAATGTGATGTTTCGGCCTTTTACTACTAATTGTCATAAACGGTTTAGGATAATTAAGAAATGCAAACTAATGGTTATGCAAGCCAGTCATTCAGTTAGGTACTATGACAGCCTATTATAGTTACTTCCTAAGCTAATCAGAAATAAACCGACAAGAGACAAGCAACATCTGCTTACCCTAATATAAGAGATAGATAGGGCCTCTTCAAAAACCTCAAGAGATCTGCAGAATATGGCATTCAAAGATGTTTTTGTAACTTTAGATTTTTTTATATCAAGACATATCAACTCCTGACAGCACCCCCTATTCTCCTCCAAGTAGAAGATGAGCATCGAAGAATCTCCAGTGGGAGATGATTGAATTAGTCGCAAGCCTATCTCTTGGTAGGAAAAGCCCCTTGCCTCAACTGTAGACAGAATGCTGTTCAAAAAGGACAAAACCTGGAAGCAGGTAAGTCGATAGCCTAGCTCTGCCAAGACAGGGTAGGTAAGTCCTTCATAACCCCTGCTCTACAATCAATGTCTGTCAGAGAAGCGGGGCCAAATGACTGAAGAGCAATGCTGTAATGTATGGAGAGAAAATGGGAACTGTCCAGGCAGCCACAGGTATGTCATTTCTTAGTTTGGGAAGCTGCAGGCCCTGTACTTCCTATAAAATGAGATATATTTATCCCTCTCAGGTCTCTGAGGTGGTTGAAGAACAGATAGCTAGAGTCTCATAATTTAATTTTGAGTTGTTTAGGAGTCAAGAGAGTGTTAAAGATCTAAGAAAATACTTTTAAAATTGTGTTGCAAGTTAGTATGAATGTTGAGTCAGATATAGACCTTTAAACTCATGGAGATGTTTAGATAGTAGAATGTTAAAGTCAGGTACCAAATACATATGGACTGGTCATTGGGAATGTCCATTAAGCCATATAACCCTCATAACTGTGGCCTAATTACCTCTGTTGTACTGTATTGTATTTATTATTATAAGAGAAAGAGCCATTTGTTGGACTGAAAGGGGAAACTGTAGGGGGAAATAAGATATACCTTAAACTTAAAAGAAAAAAAAGGAAGAGGATGGGGGGTTGAGGGTGGGAGGGTGGGACTGGAGGGGGAATAAGTAGGGGACTGCGATTGAGATGTAACTTGAAGAAATAAAAAATAAAGAAAAAAAAAAGATTGTATGTATTTGGCCAAGTCTCTGAAGTCAGCCAGGACATTATGACTTCAGACTTGTGATATAAAAATGTGTTTTATTCACTTCTATTCTTTCCGCTAAGTCACTGTTTAGTTGCGATATATATGCTGGCGTCTTCCCAGGTCCTCTACTTGACCTGAATTTTTCCCTTGATCTTCGGACTCATTTGTAATTGTCTACTTATATTTAAACTCAAGTTCTTGGTTATTACCACTAGATGTTTTTCCTACAGTGTTCTACTGTTTTATCTGCTAATATTTAATTACCCAAGTTAAAGTCAACCAATCAATCAGTCAATAAAGTGACATGACACATATTATCATTCTTGGTTTCACACCCCACATAAACAAATTGCTTATTCATAACTTATAAATTTATATGGAATCTGACCACTCTTCTATTTCTAACATTGGTCTGTTTAGTTTGCTTAACCATCCGCTTATCAGACTTCACAGATTAACCTGATGAAAGTAGCATTCATCTTGTTTTTTTGTCATATTTTCATCTGTTGGCTATATGTAATATCTGGGACCTATGAGAAGAGACACTATCAGGTAGGTCGTCTTCATTTTCTCCTTTTGTATAATTGAAATCTAAAATGGCCCGGCATAGGAACCATACACATAAGCATGTGGCAACAGTTAAGAAATGAGTGTGCGCCGGGCGGTGGTGGCGCACGCCTTTAATCCCAGCACTTGGGAGGCAGAGGCAGGCGGATCTTTGCGAGTTCGAGGCCAGCCTGGTCTAGAGAGTGAGTCCAGGACAGCCAGGGCTACACAAAGAAACCCTGTCTCGAAAAACCAAAAAAAAAAAAAAATGAATGTGCAAAGCATCGTTTATGTTCCTGAGACTCTGTGCTTAGTACAGCCTCTTTTGTGTTAGACTAGGCAATAGGAGTGTGGCCATAGTCACGTCTATTATAATTGTCAACCCCTTAGCCAGATCTGGAATTTAGCAGCTAATTTCTGGTAGAATAGAAGCCAAATGTTTAGGGTTATGAAAATATGGCAAATACTGCAAAAGGTCCAGAATTAGCGTTCTGCTCAGATCTACCAAAGTGACAGATCTCTTCAGGGCTTATTACAGGTTCTGTTTCCTGAAGGATTGTATGTGATTCTGTTACTCCTGTATCAGAATGAGCCAGGGCTTAATGGCTGTGAGGTGTGGATACTTAGGGAACTTCTCTACTGTGTATGCTTTTGGCAATTCATCTTTTGCAGAAATAATTTTCTTTATCAAAGTAATACTGCCTAAATTAATCAGGAAATACTGAGTAATAATTATTGAAAAACACCAAAAATAATTATTCTAAAAAAATGACCACTGTTAACATTTTATATATGTCTTACCTATTTAAGTTTCAGGAAGTACATATGTATGCCAATGTGGTTGAAATAATACAATAATTGTGATATGTAGGGACACTCCTCTCCAGAGGAGTGGGTTGGGAGGGATAGAGAGTAGAGGGTGGGAGGGCGGGACTAGGAGGTGTGTAAAGAGGACACTGTGATGGAGATGTAACCTGAAGTAGTAAATAAACATAAAAATATAATAATTGTGAACTGCAAACATCAGGGCTGGGAAGAGTAATGATTCACATGAGACAAGAAGGGAATCTGGTTCAATATATCTCAGTAGCTGGTGTTGGTTCAAACTTCTGGAGTCTGACACCAAAAGTTTATTTTAGGCATATTTAAGTACAGGATAATTTTGGAATAAAAGTTTCCTGGTAATAATTATCTCAGTTCCATGTATGCAATGAAGGTTAAATGTGTGACTGCATTATAACTTTTTTAATAGTACATGTGACCTCTTCCATATGAGTTTATGGGTTCTATAGCTTAAGGGCCTAGGGGAGGATCTGGTGTGGTAATACAGATAGCTTGAGCAGCCACTGAGCTATATATAAAGTACGTGTAACATCTCCCCTAAAGAGTTTCTAATGGCTGTGAAATAGTGCTCCAGAGAAAGGTCTAGAGAGTCTAGTTTATACACAATAGTCTGGGAGATTCAAGTGTGGCGTGACACTATAGATAGCCCAGGTCACCAGGTTATTGACTATGTCCTCTCCCAGCCTTCTGGGCAGAAAACTGGTATACATTTTTTCCATTGAAGAGACAACCATGTGCATTTAACGTTCCTGGTTTTCCTAGTGTTTATTGGTGTGCACAAAGACTCTGTGGCCTCTACAAATAGTTATGAGCATTGTTTGTTTTTAGAGCTCTTCGCTTTCAGCTTAAATAATCTTGATGAAATAGCTGAGGGAATTTAACTTTCATATCACACGAACTTCCCCATAAGGCAGTGCTTCATGGGAAATTGTAAATTGCATTCTATTCACATTACCATTACATGGTGCTTGATGTATATGACACTTTCCAACCATTCAGTAATGTTTGTGAAATAATGGCTCAGGAGTCTTGTGTGGCTTATTTTCCAGTTTGCAGGTATGTCAGTAAGACAAGGCAGTGAAGCATTGGAAAATAGAATTTAGTGAATTAAGTCAAAAGCTGGAACTAGTGAGTACCCTGCCTTGAATACTAGAATAATAATATTGCTGTGCTGCCATGTTTAGTAGTGGGAGGGAGAATTGAATTCTAGCACTTCTTTATGACAAAAACCTAGGTGTTAAGGAATCTGACAAATACACAATAAAACTGTATTTCGAGATCCAAAGGAGATATTAAAAATCCTGGTTAGAGGGAATGTAGCTTATATACTTAGTGAAAAAGGAAACCAGGCTGGTTGTAAAGATACCCTAACTACTGCACCAAGTGGATCTTTCTTCCTTGGTTCATTTAGTGTAACCCGATCATTATAGGAATGAGAGAAAGTTCAGAAAAGTAGCTACTATTCTTACTTTTTTTTCCTTGTATTTTTCAAGACAAGGTCTCACTATGTAATTCTGGCTGTCCATCAGTGAGACCATGCTGACTTAGACCTCACAAAATCCTCTGCTTCTTAAGTGCTAGCATTAAAGTTATGTACTATTGCTCCCAGCTTCTGTTATGGTTTTCTTCGATCACCCTTTGTATTTATTTTATGGTATTTGGTATTAGGGAGAGAGAAATTTGGAATTGGATAAAATATAAAAATGAGACTAGTAGAAAAGCAATTATCAATGTAATATAAAATGCTTAAGAAGAATTATGTCAATCTCCCTATTTATCGCTGTTGTCTAAACCGTTTAATATATTCTATGATTAGAAAACAAATATTTGTAAAGAATATCCAGACTTAAAACTGGCATGGACACACTAGAAATTAAAAGAGCAAGATTTAAATGTTGCTTATTTTCCTTTGGAATTCACTTAAGTCTTAATAGGACTTTGGTGCCCACCAAGGTACAAAAGTCTTTGTCTCAGTGGAATTCACTGCGCTTTGATGGCAGGGACTGAAGGGAAAACACTTTGCTCTTCCTATTGTGTTTCTAATGCACAGTACACAGCATGAGAGTTATTGCTTATCAGCAAAGTTTGAATTGTCACTGTGAAACATTGCTTTCCAGATGTTTGAATCATTAAAAGTACTGTCAGCACAGCAAGCATGCATGCCATTTGGGGTATCTACACCATCAGCAAGGACTGGCAGCCTACTACTTTTTTCCCTGATTAATGATTCCAAATAGAAGGAAGCATTTCCAGGAGATGACAGAGAAATCTTTGGCCAGGCTCTCTTTCTCTCTTGTTTTCATTCTTCTGCCTGTCTGTCTGTGGCATACAGAGGCTAACTATGACATGAGGGAACTAGGGAAGAGTTGATATAAACATCTTGGCTCATGGTTTTGGTATCTTGTCACGTATCAACATGGGGTATTTTCTTTTAAAAGGGCTCCTTTGTATATGATATTAGAGGAATCTTACAAAACTTGAATGTTGGTTGGTAGACAGAGTTCATAGGAGGGATATGAGGCAACTTTTTTCTGCTTTCTTACAGATCCAGACCCTCTGGGACTAGAAAATAGTTCTGCTCCTTAAGTCTGCATTCATTTTTTTTTCTTCATGTGTATGCCCTTAGGCAAGGAGGTCACAAGTGAAAAATGCAAATAAAAATTGCATTGCCTAAAATCCTTTTCAGGAATCCAGGCAAGCAGGGAGATGTGGAAGAAGCTATGGAACCAGTTCCCTTCCAAACCCACTTTCTGCATCGTTTCCTTCCTTTTTCCAGGTTTATTATTTTATTAAGCTTTTCTCAGTATGAAGCACAGATAATGATGCTTGCCTTTTATTGGAATTGTGGTGATAATTGTAAAAGAAAAAAAAGAGAGACATATTGCTTCATATTATTTGGAAGACCTCTTCCTGGAGTTTAGAATATATGTCTGTGAATTTTTTCCACAATTAACTGTTTCTTCCAGTAAGTGAACTCCTTCTTGCACACAGGGGCTTTTTGTTCCTTTAGCCAACTCTTTCTGGTCTATATGGAGGTTTTCCTCACAATTTCTGGTTTCTCATTTTACTCTGTTTCTGTCTATTCTTGTTTGAGAAATAACTTTCACTTCCTGTAAGATTTTGTTTGAGCATACATTGTGACATTTTAATTTATCAGTTGTGGCTGTTTTTCAACAATGAGTTAGTATTCTTGGCCTTTTTTCATTAGCATAAAATTCTTTAAAACAATTTGTAATTTTTATTAAATAATTATTAACTTAAATAAATGTTTGTATCTACATAATTATATATTGTAAGAAAGTTTGTAAGGGTGTGTTTTTCATTGTGTCCATAGCTGCATTTGTTCATATTTTTTGAAGTGTTTTCTCATGCTTCTTTCTCACCAAGTTTGGTCAACATGTATCATTTTAAAGATGATTCCTATAATTTCCCCTAGGATCATCTGAAATTCAGTGTGAGGGACTTTTTTACCTCTTTATATGCCCACTGGAGCAAGGGTCTCATTGAGAGTGTATAAGGATGTCTTTATAATTCCAGTGTTTCTCCCAAGGTCCTTACATTGTTCCCTTTCTTTTTATTTGAAAATCTTAAGTATGGTTTTTAGACCTCAGAGATTACACCTGCATGGCAAAATGCTCAATAGTTGAATTAATACATTTATTATAATATGGAGAAATCTCTTGATTGGTAAATCTACATTAGAAAAGTCTCATTTACATACAGTCTGCATGCTGTTTCTCTGGTACTGGACCAGTGATGACGACATGGGACCCAGGAGTAAATTTTCTACCATTTCATCATCTCTGACTATATTCTAGACCTTACTTCCTGTGGGAGTTAATTAACTCTTGAAAAAATTGAGAGAAAAAGTTGACAAATTTTCCTTGATAAAATATCTTTTAGTTTTTTATTGTTAAGTTTGAATTCATGGAAAGGATTTTATAATATTTACTTTATATCTGTCCTAGTAACTGATAATAAAATATAGCACCATACTGTTCTGCCTATATTTATTGGTTTGCTAATATTTCCTAAATAGGTTAATAATTTATTTTATTCATTTAGAAAATACTAAACACAAAGCACTGCACACATGGCACACACACAAATCTACAAAATAACTTTATGAAACAGCGGTATATTAAACCATAGCTAGGAAGCTATATATTTTCCATTTGGAAGTTGTCAATTTTCCTTGCACTGTTGCATATTTTTTATATGAATGTTTACTATTGAAAAGAAAAAACTGCAGTGCCCAACCATTTATGTATTTATTTCTGAATATCTAATTAATACTTGACAACATCCTTTACTGATGTGCTATTGTATATATAAATATATAATTGTATATACAGTAAAATTTGTGCTAAATGTGTATTTGGGATTTGAAGTACCTTATATATTACAGTTGACAATAAATAATTTGGAAGGAATAGGAAATGACCCTAAGTTAAACTAAGCACTGATATAACAATGAAAGTAATAATATAAACACTAATATTTGTAGCATTTTAAATTTTCCAAAAAGAAAATCTTTTTTTAAAAATTTATTTATTTGTTGCTTCAGATTACATCTCCATCATATTGTTCTCTTTCCCCCCCCCTTCCCAGCCCCTCCCTCCCACCCTCTACCCCTTAACCCTTCCATCCCACTCCTCTGAAGTGGAGTGTTCCTACATAACAGTCCCCCACCCCAGTTCAGCAGTCATACGAGGGCCAAGAGCCTCCTCATACACTGGGGGCCTACAAGGCAGCACCACTAGGACAAAGTGTCTCATTGACAGGGAGAGAAAACTAAAAGAAAATACACAAACAATATTATACTACTCTTCTGTGGTCTGTAGTTATCATCTCCTACTGTAGTATAAGATAGCAGAAGTGATGGTGTGCTATGGGAAAAGTCATGAATGAACTGACTTTGCTTTTGGGTTATGTTTTTTTTTATTTTTTATTTTTGTTTATTACTTCAAGAAACATCTTCATCACAGTCCCCTCTCTCCACCTCTCCCAAACCCACCCTCCCACCCTCTCCCCACTCTCCCACCTATCCTACTCCAGAGTGAGTTGTCCTTACCTTTCAGCCCTCCTCAGTTCAACTGTAATATGAGTGTTAAGAGCTTCCTCTTGTCTATTCACTCCTACATAGGAGAGAAAGAAGGATACAGAAAAGAAAAAGAGAGAAGTCCCTAGGTCTAACCTCCAAAACCCATTTAACAAGACCATTTAACAGCTTGTAGTCTCTTCCCCTAAATGACAAAATTTTCTGTTATAGACTTGAGAAAAAATGGGACATAGACATAGTATAGGAAAGATCAAGAAAAAAGGACAGATTATTGAATAAGCCCTTATACCTTTGTATATTGATAAAAATTAATACTATATTAGGCTAAATTGGTATTGATCATTGTATATTAATGCAAAATTAAGATTGTATTGAATTACATCGGTACTGATCTTAATATATTGATACAAAATTAAGAGTATATTTGGTCACATTGGTATTGATCTTTGTATATTGTTACAAAATTAAGGGTATCACTTCTTAAAGGTATTATACCTAGTAATGCTTAAAAAAGAAATGTGAAGTTTTGGCCTTTTGCTACCAACCATCACAAACTGTTTTGGATAATTAAGAAATACAAACTAACAGTCATGCAAGCGTGTCATTTTGCCAGTTACTATGACAGTCTATCACAGTTATTTTCTAAGCTACTCAGAAATCAAGTTGTTAAGACACAGCAATATTTGCGTATCTAAACATCAGAGATAGATAGGGCATCTTAAAAAACCCCAAGAGATCTGCAGACTATGGCATTCAAAGATGTTTTCTTAAATTAAGATTTTTTTGATATTGAGACATGCCAGCTCCTGACAGCATCCCCTATTCCACTCCAAGTAGAAGATGAGCGTCGAAGAATCCCCAGTGTGAGATGGTTGAATTAGTGGCAAGCCTATCTCTTGGCAAAAAAAAAAAAAAAACCTTGCTTCAGCTGTAGACAGACTGCTGTCCAAAAAGGACAAAACTTCGAAGCAGGGAAGTCGACAGCCTAGCTCTGCCAAGACAGGGTAGGTAAGTCCTTCATAATTCCTGCTCTACAATCAATGTCTGTCAGAGAAACGGGGCCAAATGGCTGAAGATTGATGCTGTCATGTATGGAGAGAAAATGGGAACTGTCCAGGCAGCCACGGATATGTCATTTCTTACTTTTGGAAGTTGTAGGCCCTGCACTTCCTATATAATCAAATATATTTATCCCTCTCAGGTCTCTGAGGTGGTTGAAGAATAGATAGCTAGAGTCTCATAGTTAAATTTTGAGTTGTTTAGGAATCAAGAGGGCTTTCTGGATCTAAGAAGATGTTTTTAAAATTGTGATGCAAGTTAGTATGAAAGCTGAGTTAGATAGAGAACTTTAAACTCATGGAGATAGTTAGATAGTAGAATGTTAAAAGTCAGGGACCAAATATATATGGACTGGACATTGAGAATGTATGCTAAACCATATAACTCTCAGAATTGTGGCCTATTTATTTCAGCTGTTTTGTACTGTATTTATTGTTATAGGAGAAAGAACCATTTGTTGGACTGAAAAAAAAAGAATTATGCATTCTGGGGGGAGGGAGGGTGAGAGGATAGGAGGGTGGGGCTGGGAGGAGTGGAGGGAGAGGGCTGTGATGGAGATGTAACTTGAAGTAATGAATAAACATTAAAAAAAGAGCTTCCTCTTGCACTGGGGGCCTATATGGCAACTCTATTAGGGCAAAGTGTCCCACTAACAGGTAACAGGTTCCTGTTCCTTTTGGTGTGTTGGTTGTAGGATAGTAGTAGCCTGTACTACATGGCTAAAATCCAATTATAAATGGATAGATGCCATGTACATCCTTCTGAGTCTAGGTTAGCTCACTCAGGATGAGCTTTTCTAGTTCCATCTATTTGGAATCAAATTGCTTGATTTCCTTGTTTCTGATAGCTGAGTAATATTCCATTGTGTAAATGTACCACAGGTTTTTTTTTGTCTCAAAATGTAATTTTGATTTATTTTTCCATTAAAATATGTTATAACCATTCAAATAAATCAAGATGGAAATGTAACATTTGAATCATAACCATTTGACTCTTTCTCCCTCATTCAAATGGATTTTGAATTTCTTTTTTTTTCTTTTTTTTAAATACTTTATTTTTTTTCTTCAAGTTACATCTCAGTAACAAACCCCTCCCTATTCCCCCTTCCTATCCCGCCCTTCCACCCTCTTCCCCCCAGAAGTTTCCCCTTTCAGTCCAACAGATGGTTCCTTCTCTTATAACAGTAAGTATTATACAAAACAATAGATATAACTATGCCACATTTATGAGAGTTAAATGGCCCAGTATACCTTCCCAATGTCCAGTTTATACATATTTGGCCCCTGACTTTAACATTCTACTATCTAACCAACTCCATGAGTTTAAAGGTCTATATGTGACTCAACATTCATACTATCTTGCAACACACTTTTAAGAGTATCTTCTTAGATCTATAACACCCTCTTGATTCCTAAACAATTCAAAATTTAACTATGAGACTCTAGCTGTCTATTCTTCAACCACCTCAGAGACCTGAGAGGGATAAATATATTTGCATATATAGGAAGTGCAGGGCCTGCAGCTTCCAAAACTAAGAAAGAACATACCAATGACTGCCTGGACAGTTCCCATTTTCTCTCCATACATTCCAGCATCAGTCTTCAGCCTTTGGGTCCTGTTTCTCTGACAGACATTTGTTGTAGAGCAGGGATTATGAAGGACTTACCTACCCTGTCTTGGCAGAGATAGGCTGTCGACTTCCCTGCTACCAAGTTTTGTCCTTTTTGGACAGAAGTCTGTCTGCAGTTGGTGCAAGGGGTTTTTTCATGCCAAGAGAAAGGCTTGCCACTAATTCAACCATCTTACAGTGGAGGTTCTTCGATGCTTATCTTCTACTTGGAGTAGAATAGGGGATGCTGTCAGGCGCTGATATGTCTCGATATCAAAAAAAATCTTGATTTAAGATAACATCTTTGAATGCCATATTCTGCAGATCTCTTGGGGTTTTTGAAGATGCCCTATCCATCTCTTGTATTTAGATAAGCAAATGTTGCTTGTCTCTTAGCAACTTGATTACTGGGTAGTTTAGAGAATATCTGTGATAGACTGTCATAGTAGCTAACAAAGTGACATGTTTGTATGACTAGGAGTTTGTTTTAACTATCCTAGACCGTTATAGATGGTTGGTACCAAGAGGTCAGAGCTTCACATTTTATTTTTAAGTATCTCTAGGTATGATACCATTAGGAAGCGTTACCTTTAAATTTATATCAATATACAAAGATCTATTCAATTGTGGTTAAATATACTCTTAGTTATGTATCAATATACCAAGATCAATGCCTATGTAGCCCAATATAATCTTAATATTACGTCCATATGCAAGGGTCAATACCATTGTGGCCAACTATAATCTTAATTTTGTATCAATATACAAAGATCAATACCGATGTAATCCAATACAATCTTATTTTTGCACAATAAACAATGGTCAATACCACTTTAGCCAAATAACCTACTAATTTTGTATCAATATACAAAGGTATAAGGGCATATTCAATAATCTGCCCCTTCTTCTTGGACCTTCCTGTGCTATGTCTATATCTCATTTTTTCTCAAGCCCATGCACTCCTACATAGGAGAGGAAGAAGGATACAGAAAAGGAAAAGTAGGAATTCCCTGGGGCTAACCTCCAAAACCCATTAAGACAGGACCATTTATCAGCTTGTAGTCTCTTCCCCTACATATCAGAGTTTTCA
>CAJQZJ010009649.1:26639400-26661672 GCA_907164525.1 Lophiomys imhausi | reverse complement strand
AAAGATGTTTTCTTAACTTAAGATTTTTTGATATCGAGACATGTCAGAAAAGACTATTTTCATGTTGATAGTAGATTTGAAGTTTAAAGAAGGCAATACTTATGTGAGTTTGTATCCCAGTAACTATTTTTTAACTGTGTAAGTAATTGCTTTTTTTAAAATTGTGTGTGTGTGTGTGTGTGTGTGTGTGTGTGCGCGCGCGACTGCTGGAATTGAGCAATCTGGGTTAGAAATGAAATCTCAGTGGTTCTAAGTGCAGACATCTAGATCCCCTGACAATTGGCTCTCCCATAAAATTATGATTTATGTAATAATCTAGGTTTTTGTGAGAAAAAGGTACTATTACATCTTGCACATTCAAAATTTTATTTTCAGCAAATACTTTATTATATCTTCCTCATGGCAGCAGTGTGCACATAGAGAATGGACAATATTTCCAGGTACTCCTCTCTTTGGCCTACTTTCTTCCTTGCCCCTTTTATTCTTACCTCCTGTTCTTGTATCAGGTAACCATTTGTATATACAATTCCTAAAGCTAACAGTTCACTTCCTATTTGAAGAAATCGCGTTTTA
Source organism: Lophiomys imhausi (assembly GCA_907164525.1). Lineage (NCBI taxonomy): Eukaryota > Metazoa > Chordata > Mammalia > Rodentia > Muridae > Lophiomys > Lophiomys imhausi. Next base: position 26,661,099 of record CAJQZJ010009649.1, on the reverse strand, counting down.
AAATTTTATTTAACTATGTGTATACATATATATATATCTTATTTTATGCTATATAAAAGTACAATATGTTCATTCACACCTTAATAGGTTTTAGATATTTTATATATCTTATGTTATGGCATGTGTAAGACTCTCTTAGGCAAGGTTTTAAAGCTGATACTCTAAAGGTACTCTGAAGGAACATAGGAAATCCTCAGTAGATTACCTTTTCCACTGTGGCACAGATAGGCACAGGAGGAAAGAGTCTCTTTTTCTGCTTCCAGACTCTTCCTAAAGCACCAGTTGCCTTTTCAGGCATTTCCTTGCAGTCACTGAAACTTCAGTGCTGCATATATTTTGGAAACTTTGTTTTGATCAGTTTTACTTCTGTAGATTTCCCACTGGGAAATTCTACTCACTCTTTGTTTAATTCAGCTGTTACATAAATATGTTGAAATGCTCCACTATTTCAGTTCCTACTGTGAAAATATTTTGTAAGAAGCAGTATTAAAACACCTTTTTTTTTTTTTCATCCCAGCTCTTTAGATTATAGGGATTTGAAAGCAGCAAGGGGTGAAAAGCTTATTCAGTATACAACCTTCTCATGACATCACTGTCTAGAGATGAAAAAAATATCAGCTTTCAACTTGAACCCAGGCCTCATGATTCTAATTCAAACAGTTGGTTACATTTTAAGTAAAAATTCATCATTTTAATGGTCTGGGTAAAGCAAGAAAAATGGATTGCACTGCAATAGTTATGTTTCCCATTAACAATCCAAATAACTTGTGCTGTTAACTTATCGGGTAGCCTAATTTTATTCTCACAGAAACCATATCTGGTAAGTGTGGTTATTATTTGCAGTTATAATAATGACATTTTAGTAACAGAAAAGAAAATAAAACCTGTCACTAATTATGGAACTCTTGATGTTGTAGGTAAAATTTTGAGTATTGCCATCAGGCTTCAGTTTTGTGTCCTTAGTCACTAACTCTGACTTTCACCATCTCATACTTCTTCTCTTTGTTTGTAAGGACTATTTGTAAGAACTGTTATAATGTGGACAGTGTTTTTGATGTTTTTGAACTGGTGACTCATGAAGGCTTAACTTAATCTTAAACAAGTCATCCTTTATTGTACATTGCTAATGTAGCATATTTCTATTGTTCCATCTGTTTCTGTTTCTGTTGATGATTTTGCCTAACTGAAATTCTGAACTGTAGTTGTGACTTTCTTCTGGTGAAAATGTATCTTATGGATGTATGTCTGTCAACACAAACAAAAACTTTAGCGTTTGATGACTTTAGATGAATAAATTTTTCTTAGTAGCTTTAAGACATATTACAAATTTGTTTTTCCTCTAGGAGTAATTTTTAGCTCAAAATGGCATTTTGTATCTTTTCAGTGAAAAGGGTGATGAGGTAATAAGTGTAATTTTTATGTTGCTATATTCTATTCAAACATGTAATATAGTTTTATTTGCAAAAGCCGTCCTTAGAGTGAGGGGCAATGGAAGGAGACAAAGGAGGATACATTCGATTTTAGAGTTGGGAAGGTAAACTTAGAAATGATATAACAATACTTAAGTCTGTGTAGTGTAATCCTGAGCAGTAAAGATTAATGTCCTGGGCTTTCAGAACTGAGCTGAGGTGTGTGAAGTGAGGCATGGCAGATCCAGGTGGTGTTAGACAAGGGGTTTGAAGGAAAATCATGAGGACATCATCCTACCCTCTTCCTGGGTCTTAAATCACACCGATTTGTAGGAACTTAGAAAAAAGAAGATAATCCAGATATTAAATATTTTATTCTAGCTTAACTGTTTTCATGTAACTGTTTATTTTACAGGTTCTGAAAGAAAGGCAACCATGCTTAACTGTGACTGTTTTGGGGATTATAAAAAAAATACAAATTACCTTTCCTCAATACAAAAGAAATCCATTATCAACAGCTAATCATCAGTTTCTCTAGTTTATGTATTTAACTACCTAAATACCTATCTTTGAAAACAACTTAAAACTGATTAAGAGTTATTTTCATTTTATGCCATTATAGTTTTTATAAATAGGTCCTCAAAATAAAAGCAAAATATTTTAAAATATGTAGTATTTTAATAACTGTATTTCATTGGATATACTGTTTCTTCACAGTGTACTTTATTATAAAAATCTTGTAACAGGCCATCTCTTGATAATTATTGCTAGATTTTCTTATTTATCTTCTGCAGTGTTCTTTGAGCCTTAGGTACAGAGTGTTCTGTAGATGTATTCATTTGGACTGAGCTTCATAACTCTACATTTTGATTGAGTGTGGTTTCCTTTATTGTTTTCTGCCTGTTTTGAAGAGAGACTCCTTGATGAGGAGTGAGGACTACACTTATCTGTGGGCATAAAGATAGTATTTACATTGTTGATAGGGATTATGCTGTTTAGTAAAGTGGTGGTTGTAGGTTCTCCTCCAGTATCTGTGACTTCATTAGCACTGAGTAGTTGGCTAGATTTCCAGTAGCCAAACATTCCCTTTTGTTAAGTAAGTCTTAAGTAGCATTTGAGAGCTCTGTTACCATTAAGCTATCCACCCCACTATTAGACCTTTAGGGTTATATTGTCATGCTGATTGTTGATGTCATTTATAGGGGCATAGCTGGGTAGGGCTGTGGGTTGCCTCCCTCCTTTGGACGTTGGCACCTTTTAGTACTGTAAAAGCCAGTACTGTAAAAGCTAACCCATAGAGAGGGGGCATTCAAGTCAGTTCCAGCTCAGTTGCCTCTGGGCCCTGTGTCCGAATTGCATTGTGTCTTTAGCAAAAGGGACTTACCTTCAACCACTGGTAGGAATCAAGGCCAATAACAATGGGCTATATTTTTTGGGAGTCTCTTGAATAACCCTGATCAACAATTCAAAAGAGGGCTTCTCATGTCTGGTATTAGGGTTTTTGTTAGGTGGTCTTTGACTCTTGCAGGATCCACTGTCAGCTCTGATGAGAAAAGTTCATTTGAACTATATTTGTTTATACACAAAATGTATGTATACACAAATGTATTCTTCCAGTGTTTTAGAAGAAATATTATAATAGACTTGTCTTGATATGTATTGCTCTATCAGTCGACAAAGGGGTTCATCCCTGAGATAGGCTAATTTCCTTCTTCAGGCAATTGGTAGTTGCCTGGATCTATGTGTCAGCAGATGAGAACCCTTGGAAGTTTCCTCCTTCCACATTAACATTCATTTGATATTGCTTTTTGTTCAGTTTTATTTATGCAACCATTTCTAGGAGAGACTATTTCATAGCAGACATCTTGGTATTATGATTCTTTTAATTTTTCCACCCTATCGTCCACACTGTTCCTTGATCTATGGAGGCACGGGTAGTATAATTCCACTTTTATACTCATTGTACTATTTAGTCAAAGCTATCCAAAATTAATAGGAACACCAAAAAAAAAAACGCTGTTTTGATCATTGTTGATGGAAGTATTACTTTATATGCTATTATCATAATTAAAACATTTGACTCTTTTTTAAAGTGTTATCTGGTATGTATTTGAAACACATTACATACAGCTACATGTGACAAATCTAGATTCTAGAGTAGGAAAAGAAAAAATTGACAATTTGTAGATGATGTAGAATCAAGTGAATGAAAATGTATCATTTAGTTTTACATTAGTATATTATTGTATAAATCTAACTCTTAAAATTATATAATTTTTTAATATTAGTCATTCTGACAGGTGTGAGATGGAATCTCAGGGTCATCTTGAGTTGTATTTCTCTGATGATTAAGGATGCTGAGCATTTCTTCAAGTGTCTCTCAGCCATTTGAGATTCCTTTTTTGTGAATTACAGGTTTAGCTCTGTTCCCCATTTTTTATTGGATTATTTGGTTTCTTGGTGTTCAGCTTCCTGAGTTCTTTATAAATTATGGATATTAGCCCTCTGTCGGATGTGAGGTTGGTAAGGTCTTTTCCCAGTCTATAGGTTGCCGTTTTTGTTCGGATGACAGTTTTCTTTGCCTTACAGAAGCTTTCCAGTTTCATGAGGTCCCATTTATTAATTGTTGGTGTTAGAGCCTGAGCTATTGGTGTTCTGTTCAGGAAGTTGTCACTTACCTGTACCAATGAGTTTGAGTCTTTTCCCCATTTTCTTTTCTAATAGATTTAGTGTGTCAGGCTTTATGTTCAAGTCTTTGATCCACTTGAACTTAAATTTTGTGCAAGGTGATAAGTATGGGTCAATTTGCATTCTTTTACATGTCGACATCCAGTTAGACCAGCACCATGTGTTAAAGAAACAAAATCTCAAATGACAGCACATGCTGGTGAGGTTGTGGAGAAAGGGGAACACTTCTCCATTGCTGGTGGGAGTGCAAGCTTGTACAACTACTATGAAAATCAGTCTGGCGATATCTTAGAAAACTTGGAATAGCTCTACCTCATGACCCAGCCATACCACTTCTGGGTACCTGGGTATACATCCAAATGATTCCTCACCAATCCACAAGGACACCTCCTCATCTGTGTTCATGGCAGCTTTATTTGTGATAGCTAGAAAGTGGAAACAACCCAGATATCACTCAACTGAAGAATGGATAAAAAGAAAAAGAAAAACAACAACAACAAAAACTCTGGTACATTTACACAATGGAATACTACTCAGCTATCAGAAAAAAGGAAATCATGCAATTTGCAGCCAAATGGATGGGACTAGAAATGCTCATTCCGAGTGAACTAACCCAGACTCAGAAAGATGCACATGGCATCTATTCACTTATAATTGGATTTTAGCCCTGTAGTAAAGGATAACTACCCTACAACCAACACACCAAAAGGAATAGGAACATAGACCTTGTTGCCTGTTAGTAGAACACTTTGCCCTAATAGAGTTGCCATATAGGCCCCCAGTGTAAGAGGAAGCTCTTATCACTCATATGACTGTTGAACTGAGCGGGGCTGATATGTAGGGGCAAACCACTCTGGAGGAGTAGGATAGGTGGGAGAGGATGGGAGGTTAGGTCTGGGAGGGGTGGAGAGAGGGGACTTTGATGGAGATGTAACTTGAAGTAATAAACAAAAAAATGTACAAAAAGAAAAATACTTGTGGCATTATCTTTGTGAGATATCTCACATGTTACTCTGAAACCCTTTTTTAAAAAAATTATCAAAAGCTTATATTTTAAGAAGCAGAATACTTGACATTAGTTAATTAGTCACATAGATTAAAAATGACAAATGAGAAAAAATTATATATTTTATAGATCACAGGATTAAAATAAACATTGATTTCAGGGAAACAAATTAAAGGACACACACACACATGCACACAAGTAAGCACTTACTATATAACAGAAGAATAACTGAGATATAATGAAAAAACAAAATTACTGTGGAAAATAGTGACTTCACTGAGATTTTAAGACTAAGCTGTGCATTAGTGCTACAATCTTTAAAACATTTCAGTGTATTGCTTATTTTTGTCAGTTTCATGATTATGTGTGTATGTATGTAAAATGGATCTTAGTTATTTTCCTCTCCCATTTCCTTCCTGCACTTCCCACTACTGCCGGAACCCTTCTTTCTTGTCTGTTTTCTTTTCTTTTTTTGATATGCCACTGAGTTTAATTAGAAATGATTGCTTGAGCATAGGTGGAAAATTGTCTACTGAAGTAGAGGTAAGGTATTATTGGCTACACCATGGAAGAAAATGAAATCCAGATAAATCTCTTAAGGAAGGATAGCCCTTCTGGACTCTTTCTCTATCCATGGTGAACCATTGAAGATCCTAATCTTGTACAACTCTTGAACAGCTAACTACAGCTGCTGTGAGAGTATAAGAGTTGCATCATCTCCAGAAGGCATGGTTTTGTTTACATAGTTCCATCCACTGGCTTTTACATTCTTTCTGAACCTCTTCTGTGATATTCCTTGTGTCTTGGAGAGGGTGATAGAGATACCCAGTTTAGGACCAAGCATATCGACATCACTTCTCAGCCTTTTGCCGTGTAGGTTTTCATGATAATCACGGCCTGCTGCAGTAAGCTTTCATGATGAAGACTGAGATACAGCCCTGCTCTATAAATACGAATGCGAATATTTAGAAGGCAGTTTGACATTATGACTATATTGCAAAACAAATGTGAGTAGGTCTCTAATCGGATCAGAAGGTGGTTGATCCTGGATACAACAGTCAGTTCACTCTTTTTTTTTTTTTTTTTTTTTTTTTTTGGTTTTTCGAGACAGGTTTTCTCTGTGTAACAGCCCTGGCTGTCCTGGACTCACTTTGTAGACCAGGCTGGCCTCGAACTCACAGAGATCCGCCTGCCTCTGCCTCCCGAGTGCTGGGATTAAAGGCATGCGCCACCACCGCCCGGCTCAGTCAGTTCACTCTTATACTCCAGGGCACATCCTATTTTGAAGGCGCTTAACTCACAGGATTCACAGATCAGTAAGACTTTGATTACTTTCTCTCCTAGCAACCTAAGCAGCACCTTCTAGCACTATGAAAGTTAAACAGCAAGGAGAAACTTCCAGCTCAATTCTAGCTTGAATTATCTATGTTCTTTTACTAGTATGCAGTGTCTTCAGCAGCAGGACCTTACCATTAAATTCTGGTGTAGAGTAAAGAGCAATTGCAGCAACCTGTGTTTTGGGGAAGGTAGTTCACTTCAGCCTTTCTGATCAGCAGCTCTAAGGGAAGTTAACTTATAACTGCCACTGGGATTTTTGTTTAATAACTCATAACTCCTGAGAGAATCACTCTCCATCCATAAGGGTGCTTCTGATTGATACATATTTTTTTGTGTGTGTGTCTATACGTGTGTGTGTGTGTGTGTGTGTGTATTCTTCCCTTAGCATTGTCCCATTACTTCCTGCCAAACTTTAGAGTGCATATGTCTTTTTCTTTCTCCATAGAGTAATCAAATCCAGTTTGTGTTGCCCTGCTAGCCCTAGGAGCAGGAGCTGCCCTGATGTTTGGTCAACCTAAGAGAGGTTAGTTATATTATCAAAGAAAGCTAACTCTGCCTCTGCCAGAAGATATCAAATGCCTGTAGCTCCTCACTTAGTGGTGGGATTTCATGTCTACCTTCCCTCCATGCTGGAATTTTGTATGGATGAACTTTTGTAGATCTTGTGCATGATGTCATAATTGACAAGGACATATGTACAGTTGTTCCATTATGTCTGGAACACACTATTTGATGTTATCAACCATCTGTGGCTCCTACAACCTTTCTGCCTGTTCTTCTTCAAAGATCTCTGACACATGGAGGGAGAAGTGTGATATGAATGGCACACTTATGGCTTTCCACTCCTTAGCTTTTTTATTCTTTGCATGTTGACCAGTTGAAGATCTTTGTTAATTGCCATCTACTGAGAGAGAGAGCTTTGTTCATGAGTGTTGAGAGATTACATATCAGAAAGTCACTAGGAGTCAGTTTTGTCCATTTAATAATAGTATTGGGTTCTTTTCTAGTGTAGGAGGTATAGAGGTCCTTGTGCTCACAGATAAGCACTAGGGAATGTAACTGTTAAACACAGGGTTGTCAATTCAAAGGAAGGTGTGTATAACCTGTTATTTGCCCAGAGACTGGGAGTGGATATGATGACCTTTGAGATATCTATGTGGCTAAGACCACATGGATCTTCCCTAGACAGTTGTAATATCTGTGAGTTTGTTCTTCTCAGTTCTTATCTAGAGCATTTTTTGGAAGCTGTCTCATGCCTTTTACAAAATGTTTTGATGTAGTTACCTCCACTTATTTAGCTTACTTGTGCTTTATTGCATACACAGGATTGGGTTAGTTATCACCAGCAAAGTTTTTACCAAATTGTGCTGTCATTAAATGTGCTTATATTAAGCCTAGGATAAACTACTCAGGATCAGACTCCTTAAGTTTGAACCAACAATGTCTACTTAGTTGTGCTGAACTGAACTTCCTTTTTGCCTTCTGCAGATCCTTACTATTCTGGCTGTGGAGGTTGCAGAGAACCTCCTCACTCTAGGGCCTATGTCCTATCTGGTCACAATTATTTTTGATTCCTTTAACAGTATCTTATCCATCTCATGGAACAGGTCTTAGTTCCAATCATAAAATGGTTTGTTACGCCCATAACATTCATGCTCCTGTAATATCAGTGGACACATAGTGCCAGACTAATTGTTGGTGTAGCTTGGAAAATCCATAGCTGAGTGATACTGAGGCTTATTTTTCTCCTCTAGAACTGTGCATAACAACTTGAAGTACTGTGAATGCTAACAATTAGGGATGAAACCCCCTCCAAAAAACAAAACAAAGCAAAACAAAACAAAAACTCAGGAGTCTTGCCATAAATAAAAAACAAATGTATTGAAAGAAGAACACAATCACATAGCCTAAAAATAATTTTGGAATAAATCTAAGGACTTTAAAAATGTATAGAATTAAAAATTGTAAGTTTTTTTAATGTTTATTTATTACTTCAAGTTACATCTCCACCACAGTGCCCTCTTTCCATTCCTCTGGTTCCACCCTCCTACCCACTCCTCCCTCTCCCACCCATCCTACTCCTCCAGAGGGGGGGTGTCAGAAAAAAAATTGTAAGATTTGAAGAAAAAAATTGAAGAGAGCAGAAGATGGAAGATCTCTCATGCTCAAAAAAAGATAGAATTACTATTGAGAAAATGGGCATTTTACCAAATACAATAGGCATATTCAACATTATTTCCTTCAAAATTCCACTCAATTCTTCAAATAAATGGAAAATATAATCTCAAATTTTATTTAAACACACAAATACACCCAAACAGGATAGACAGAAGAGTCATGATAAATAAAAAAAAATGGAGGTATCATCTTCCCTGATTTTAAACTATAATACAGTGTTATATTTATAAAAAACATCATGATACTGATATAAAAGTAGTCACTTTTTACTTTCAGGATCCTCATTCTTCACTTTCACATCTGATTCTATATCCTCCATCTCTAAGTAAGACATATACTTCAAGATATAGGCATAGATAATGACTTTATGAAGAGGATTCAAGTTGCTTAGGAAATATGGCCAACAATTGACTGAGCCATACAAAATTTTATCCTATAATCCACAGACCCAAAGGAACAGGAACCTAACATAAATATCCTATGGCAAATTATACCCAACAGCAGATCAAAACAGATACCGAGACACACAGTCAAATGTTAGGTGGGACTCTGGGAGTCCTCTATAAGAGACAGAGGAGGAGAGAGACCCAGAGGGGACAAGCACAACATGAAGATCACAGAACCAACCAACCTAGGCCCCTAGAGGCTTACAGAGACTGAAACACAAACAAACAAACAAACTCCGGAGTGGAGTGTCCCTACATATCAGTCTCCTGCCCCAGTTCAGCAGTCATATGAGGTTTAAGAGCTTCCTCATATACTGGAGGCCAAATGGCAGCACCAGTAGGGCAAAGTATCTCATTGACAGGTAACAAAGTCTATTTTCCTGTTCCCTTTGGTACACTGGTTGTAGTATAGTTGTCCTGTACTATATGGCTAAAATCTGACTATAAGTGAATAGATGCCATGTGCATCTTTCTGAGTCTGGGTTAGCTCACTCAGAATGAGCTTTTCTAGTCCATCCACTGGCTGCAAATTGCATGATTTCCTTGTTTCTGATGGCTGAGTAGTATTCCATTGTGTAGTTGTACCACAATTTTTTATAATCCATTCCTCAGTTGAGGGACATCTGGGTTGTTTCCAATTTCTAGCTACTACAAATAAGGCTGCTATGAACATAGATGAGGAAATGTCCTTGTGGATTTGTGAGGAATAATTTGGATGTGTACCCAGAAGTGGTGTGCTTGGGTCTTGAGATAGAGCTATTCCAAGTTTTCTAAGATATTGCCAGACAGAAACCAAATAATCCAATAAAAAAAAAATGGAGAACAGAGCTAAACAGATAATATAAAAAAGGAGGAATACCTAATGGCTGAGAGACACTTGAAGAAATGCTCAGCATCCTTAATCATCAGAGAAATGCACTCAAGATGACTCTAAAATTCCATCTCACACCTGTCAGAATGGCTAAGATCAAAAACTCAAATGACAGCACATGCTGGTGAGGTTGTGGAGAAAGGGGAACACTCCTCCATTGCTGATGGGAGTGCAGGCTTGTGCAACCACTATGGAAATCAAATTTGAAAGTTTTAAAAGTACTATTAAAATTGAGATAATTAATAGGGAATGAAGTAAGACAGGAGGACCCTATTGACCCTTCAGGTCTCAGAGCAAGACCTAGGGTAGAACTTAAGTTGCAAAGGACAGATTTGTATCACTGTCAAATGAAAATTGCTTTTTAAATGTACATATTAAATATGAATATGCCTTATAATTCAAGATATTGAAGAAGTAGTAGAAAAAGGTTACACTTGAGATGTACTTTTAAAACAGTAATCTTAACTACTTTTCTGCTTTCGTCCAAATTGTGCCATTTATGTAACTGAGGAAGTCTTCACTAAGTCTTCATTGAATGCGTGAAGGAGAAATTGTTTTCAAAGCACTGTAGGAAAATGGGATGGTAGTCATACATACATCTAAATAAAGACTGAATTCTAATCAGTTTTGGGCCATCAATCTTTTTGTTTGTATGACAGTACTTTATAAATAGTATCAGTTTGTACACAGACTTTAGAGGTTACAGAAAGCAGCAGGGGAGCTGCTTTTACTGAACAAGACCTAGTTAGCTCAGGCCCTTGAAAACAATGCATGTTCATTACATTGACTTCTATTGATTGTTTGAGAAAAATTAAAAGACAATCTAAGCATGTCATACGACAATGAAAAGTTTAAAAACAGGTTGTTAGCTACTTAGTAATTAAAGTGAGCCAACTTTGATTGGTGGGTAAGCCAGTTTTGAAATATCAACCTTCAAAGCCTTATAAACAGTGAAGTCTCACAGCTTTGGCACTAATTGGGTCTTCCAAGGCTTTTAATAAGACTGAATATCATAGCCGGGCGGTGGTGGCGCACGCCTTTAATCCCAGCACTTGGGAGGCAGAGGCAGGTGGATCTTTGTGAGTTCGAGGCCAGCCTGGTCTACAAAGTGAGTCCAGGACAGCCAGGGCTACACAGAGAAACCTTGTCTTGAAAAACCAAAAAAAAAAAAAAAAAAAAAAAGACTGAATATCATTTACTTTAGCAGTTAACAGCTGAATAGTTTACAAAGCCTCATCACTTCCCAAAAACTTGGCAGAATAGATCACCATTGGTAAAAGTTAGCTGCAAATCTTTCAGTTAAAGAACTAGGATTATTAGTGCAGGAGAACCTACAGCTGAGCGAACGCAAATACTTTCTGTCTTCTTTTTTTTGTTGTTGTTATTTCTTTTTTTTTTATTTCTTCAAGTTACATCTCAATCGCAGTCCCTCCCTATTCCCCCTCCAGTCCCACCTTCCCACCCTCAACCCCAACCATCCTCTTCCCTTTTTTTTTTCTTTTAAGTTTAAGGTATATCTTATTTCCCCCTACAGTTTCCCCTTTCAGTCTAACAAATGGCTCTTTCTCTTATAATAACAAATACAATACAGTACAACAGAAGTAATTAGGCCACAGTTATGAGGGTTATATGGCTTAACGTACATTCCCAATGATCAGTCCATATGTATTTGTTACTTGACTTTAACATTATACTATCTAAACATCTCCATGAGTTTAAAGTTCTATATCTGACTCAACATTCATACTAACTTGCAACACAATTTTAAAAGTATCTTCTTAGATCTATAACACTCTCTTGACTCCTAAACAACTCAAAATTAAATTATGAGACTCTAGCTATCTGTTCTTCAACCACCTCAGAGACCTGAGAGGGATAAATATATCTGATTTTATAGGAAGTACAGGGCCTGCAGCTTCCCAAACTAAGAAATGACATACCTGTGGCTGCCTGGACAGTTCCCATTTTCCCTCCATACATTACAGCATTGATCTTCAGTCGTTTGGCCCCGCTTCTCTGACAGACATTGATTGTAGAGCAGGGGTTATGAAGGACTTACCTACCCTGTCTTGGCAGAGCTAGGCTGTCGACTTACCTGCTTCCAGGTTTTGTCCTTTTTGGACAGCATTCTGTCTACAGTTGGGGCAAGGGGCTTTTCCTACCAAGAGGTGTCTTCTACCAGTCCCTGCACAGATAGCATCACCTCCTCTTGCCATTTGTCCTAGGAAGTGGGAAGGAGGACTGTAAGGACAGAAAGTGAGCAGCTGGACCCGCTTTCTCATGACCCCTTTGCTCAATACCTGGCAGCTTCCAACAGGCCCAAAGGCTCTTCTTGCTCCTTTTCTTTTTGTGTCTGCCTCTTAGAGAAAAGTTGAAAACATTCTATTGATTTCTTTCCGACCTCATTGGCCTTTCTTCTTCGGGTTTTCTTTGCTTTACATAACTCTCTGGCCTCTAAATTTTGCAGCAGCCTGGGGTCTATGTTACTTTCTACTGGTGAATAACAAATTACCATAAACTTGTCATTTTAAAATAACACCCATTTTATAATCTCAGCTTCTATGGGTCAGAAGTCTGGTTATAACTCAGCCGAATCCTCTTTTATGACTGCACTTAGGCTGTCATCTGCAACTAGGATGTTACCCGAATAACTGAGATATATTTCCACGCTGGCAGACTCCAGTAAGAATTTATTTCCTTAAGGCTATTGGAAGGAAGGGCTTGTTGCTCTTTGGTTGAGTGGAATCCGGTGACTTTCAAAGTGGCAGCTAGAGTATTAGTTCTTTTCCATGGTTCCTTGATGTGTATTGCTTTTCAGAAGTTGACTAGTCAGAAAAACTCAGCCAAGACTAAAGTTCTATAGTATTAAGGAAATAATGTAATTATATCGTGTGATTTGAAGAAATTCTGTTGCTTCTCTCATTTTATGGGTTATAAACAAGTTAGAAGATATACTCTCACTACAAGAGATGGGAATCATTGAGGCGTGTGAATACCAGAAGTTGAAGAGGGTGGGACACTCAGAAACCAACAGTCTGTGGACAGTTCTCTGCATTAGCCTTCTCTTGACAGCTTATATCTCACAAATGCACAGCCCCAAATCAGTGTCTCTAATCCTCTGACATATTAGTATCACTAATTTCCAGCTGTCCTTTCAGTTGCTCAAATCAAAGACATGTATATCTTCCCATACTCTGCGTTCTCTTACATGTCATATCTACTTATCAGAAAATTTGTCCCACCTATTTCCAAACTATTTCTTTGTCATCAAAGTTCTATTTTATTTTTTTGCAAAAACTACATACTTTAGTCTTTTTTCTTCTTGGAAACTTTTTATTACATTCCAAACACTGGCTTGTTTGCTATCCGTTGAGTAGGTGAGGCACACATCCATGTGTCGGGCCTTTCTGGCCATTCCCCGTTACTGGAGGCCTCTTTCTTCAGATGCCTGCTGACTTGTGCACTTTCCCTCCGTGGGAAAGGAAACATGAAAGTGTTCCTACTCTGCTTTTCCTGTTGTTGTTGCTCTTTATTCCAAATAGTCCTCACAATGCTTGGCTCACCTCCTTTTCATCATGACACTTATCATCTGATATTGTGTGAGCACTTCATTCTTGGCAAGGATTTGCATTTCTTGAATGCAGAGATTTATGTTCTGCTTCTTCCTCTATTGTAAGTCCTCAAGGCTATTCTTATACAAATGTAGGTATTCCTTTAAAACTACTGAAGGTGTGAGCAAGTGACTGAGTGGGTGAATGTAGTCACTGTTTCTTTCATCATCTCTTTCATCATCGGGACTTTAGCCCTTTGCTTTAATACTGGAATCTTAAGTGCTTGCAAAAGTATAATTTCTTCAACTTTTTAAAAAGTTGTTAATTTCTTGGGTGTGTTCTTATCATCAACTGAAATTGACCTCCAGTTACTAGTAAGACCTTGACTAATTCCAGGCCTACTGGGTAATAATCTCTCTTTCATTATCTATCTCTAGATCTGTTTTTAAGATGGGCCATAGAGAACCCTAATACGACTGTTTTGATTTTGCTTTTCATGGACACGTAGGCTGTCATCTGTCAACTAGGATGTTATCCGAATAACTGAGATATATTTCCACACTGGCAGACTCTAGTAAGAATTTATTTCCTTAAGGCTCTTGGAAGGAAGGGCTTGTTGCTCTTTGGTTGAGTGGAATCCAGTGACTTTCAAAGTGGCAGCTTTTCCCTGTCAGATTATATTGTGTTAGGTGTTACTTCTCTACAAACAAGGTTGTATGTACTTTACTGAGCCTCTCAGGACTTCTTTGTCCCCTAAACAAAGAAGGATATAAAGTAGGTAATGGCAGCTTTCTGACACTCATCCAACATATATTTCCTACAGGATTCTCATCTCTGTGACCTGTCTCCCATTTGTCCTGTGTTCTTTTATTCTTTTTGTCTCTACACATTCCCAAAAACCATGTTAAAGTCTGCCTTGTGGGATAGGACTTCCTATCATCCACATATGCTTCAGTTTAGAATATTAAATAGATTATAGGACTTCCTATCATTCACATATGCTTCAGTTTAGAATATTAAATAGATTATAGGACTTCCTATCATTCACATATACTTAGCTTAAATTATTACATAGATGTATGTATTTCCTTCATGTAATTTCACTTTAAATCTTTACTACTTTTATAAAATTAAAATGTTAGTTTTCCAGTTTTCTATAGCATTGAAGTATTTGTTTACTGATAAATTGGTTTTAGGGCTCAAAGTAACAAAGACTCCTCTAATTCGTAAATTAACATTCCTATAGTAGGTGGACCTTGAGTGGAATTCTTAAGGTTTGCCTGACTACCTGACTACTGATGGTTATCACTCATGGAGGTTGCTTATAGATAAAGCGTGATCTCAACGAATCCTTTCCATAGAACAACAAATTCTGTACATAGCCAGACATTTATGACCTCATTTTTTTACTTTGCTTTCATTTCAAGTTTGAATCATTTCATAAAATTTATTTTAATTATGTATCCTTTGTATGTAAGCATTTGCTTATTATGGAGTAACATGATGTTTTCTGGGTAGCACAGTCTATTAACCTGTCCTCATTTTCAGTTTCTCTGAAAACTCACATTTTTTTCCTACTGTGCTTTTAGGTAGCAGAGTGAGAACTTTTGAGGAGATCATCTGCACTTGAGTGAACCTGCAGGTAATAAGAAAAGGAGAAGAGGAGTGGCTTAAAATGCTCTGCATTATAGAATTCCATTGCGATTTCAGCTTTGAATAACTTTTAGAATCATTCTTGTGCCAGGTCTGGCAGTGGTTGTAACTTCTACTTGGGAAGACTGAGGCAGGAGGATCATAAATTAAAGGTGTGCCTGGGCTGTAGTATGACTTCAGGTCTACTGGACCTGCTTACAGAACCTTTTCTCAGAACAAAAAGTAAAAATGGGTTGAGGATAAAGCACAGTTAGTCGTACAGTGCTTTCTTAGCAGTAATACACACCTGCACACACACACACACACACACACACACACACACAGACTCTGTCTCTGTCATTCACACTGACACACACACTAAAGACACACACACCCAATCATGCTTCCTTTTTTTTTTTTTTTTTTATAAATGGGAGTTGAAAGGAATTTAAAGGTCTGCTTAGGGAGTTTGGTAAAACAGTAAAATTAACATTGGTGCCATATTTTAAATGAGTTCATCAATACTCTTTATGTTAATGGGAATCAGTCTAACTACAGGAATAACTAAGAGGTAGATGCGAGTTAATTGCACAAAATGTTTCCAAAATAAACATTTCCTATCAGGAGAAAATGTTTTCCTTGATAGACTAACATCACAGTGTTAACCACACAAACAATAGGATGCAGAAGAAAATGTGTTTACTGTCAGTGAACATATATAAGAGAGAAACACTTGTTGTAAATAGAACATACTTAGAAGAAAATGTTTGTTTTGGCCTGCTGAGACCACCAAGTATTTTAAAATATGCCATCCATCATTTTAGTGTTAAGAGCGCCCCCTGGTGTGCCTGTATAATTATATGGTTATGTGAGATTTAAATGGTTTTTTAGCATCTCCTTTTGCTATTAGTGATGAGCCTTTTTTACCTGTTAGCCCGGACAGTTTATATATAGTGTGTAACTTTCACAGAATTGCAGTGGAAGATTTTTTCTATCCCTGCTCATATCTAGGATCAGTTTGAGCACAGAATATGGAAATATGTGATTTCTAAAGTTCTTTATCTCATGTTAATATGCCATTTAGTCATTATGTAATTATACATACTGATATTATTATGGCAGCACCTATGGTTTTTGGTGTTAATAACCTTGTTATGGTAAATTACTGTAAACAGTTTCTTCTTGGTAAATTCATGGGGATTTTAGTAGTTAAACAAGGGAACTCAATTATATTTGTTTTTCCTTATAAAAATATCTACCATGTGACAAAAGACACATATCTTGAGACTTTCTTAGAAGCTTGCTGTTCTTCTACAGCTACTGCACTCGAAATGTAAATTCCCTTTGTCCCTTACCATTTCCGGGGATCTTAGCTTTCCCTGCCACCCAGTAAGAATGTCTTACCAAATATTCCCAGTCATGGCCAGTGGAGTACTTATTTAAAACTGCTAATTTTCCTTGTGTCTGTTTTTATACTTTAAAAGCAATTAAACCATCTTTGTGAGGTAAAATTGCATATGATATTCTAAATACCCATCTATAAATTTGACAATGGTAGTTTCTTTCTCCCATTCTTTCTAGATTAAATGTTATTGATCATGTAAATCATTTCTTACAGGCTTTGTGTCCTCACCTTGATAATTGCAGGGGTACTGTACTAATAAGTCTTTGTTTTAGTCTTCTTTTGAAGATTCTATTCTCACCATCAGCCAGGTACATACTCACAATAGCCCCTGCTTTGTTGAATTAACTGTGTTTGAATCCTAGTTTACATATTTATGGTAGAAATCATGATGTTTGTGCAGGGCAGTGACTCACAGGCTGAATCTCCTCTTTCAGGGAAGAATGCAGAAGGCATCTTCATTGTTAATATACACCTTAAAGTTCAGGCTCACATATATCAGACTTAAGCCGAATGAGCATTTCTTTACACAACACATATCTGAGGTAGATACTATTAGAGAACTCCCGAGTGCAGAAATCAAGACCCTTATCAACTATTCCCTAATATGTTATGGGTATAAAGCCATATCACAGTATCATTAATTTGACTGTACATATTCATAACTACATCTGTTGATGTTATTGTCCTTAGGGACTAACAGTCACATACTACACAAACATAGTTGAAACCAGAATTTTGAAAACACTAAGGGGATTCTCTAAGATGAATGCAATAACCTAGAAACTGGAATTTGGGAACTTTTTCTTCAAGGAGGCTTTCTCAAATCAGGGTCAGCATTAAGGGATGCACTTTTATAGGGAATAGTAAAGCAGGTTGTAAATGTATATATTTTAAACTGCTACTTGCTTCTTTCTTATTCAGCAGCATGTCTTTTAATTTTGTTCTGGACTTGTTCTTAGGCATGTTGCCATTTTCTTCATGTAACCCTGTATTTGCGTTGTCTTCGTAAAGTTCATATCATGTTTCTTATAGATTCTTTTTCTGATTTTTTTATCAGCAGATTTTGATGTTACATGCTATAGTGACTGAAATGATGTTTATTGTTTCATTAATAATAGCTTTGAAGGTTACTAAGTAGCTCACCATGGAAACTCAATGTGAACAAGCCTGCCTGCTTTGTTTAACAGACTCTAGTGCTGCATATTTTCCCTTTGTCCTTTAGATTTGCTCTAGGAAGCAGCTCTTTGATGATAATTTAAAAGCACACTGTTGACTGTTTTCTGCACTCTGGACAGTTTTGAAGTTTGATATAATTAATTTGTCTATTTGCTTTGTTTCTTGTGCCTGGGCATTCATATTTAAAAGAAAAATCATTGCCTATACCAAGATACACCACCACGATCCAGTTATCTCATTTAGAGGCATATATCCAAAGGACTAAAATCTACACAACAAAAAGATTCCTGCATATCCAACTTTATTGTGCACTATTCACAATAGACAAGTTGTAGAAGAATATATCTCTTCAATAAAGAAAAGGCAGTGTATGTAGGTCATTGGCTTCTCTTTGACATGCTGATTGCTTGTATGTTTGAGCAGTTTCAGGACCTGAATAGATGAAAAGTGTACAAGTAACTATGCATGTTGTTATGTGGCACTTGGATAAGGTATTACATGAACCAACATGCACCAAACTTATGAACTCTCATGTTGAATGAATGAGTGAGTGAGTAAAAAAAAAAAAAAACAAAGAAACAAAAGAAAAAAACCACAGGAGCTATGTTAAATTTTTATCCTCATTTCTGTCCCACAGCTGTTCAGATCCCTTTGTTCCCTGCTCAAGAGCACCTGGTTAATAAGCTTTTTAATTTTGAACTCATTTAATATCTATGAAATCAATCTTTGTATTTGCAAATCCTCTGGTACTGTTTTTAGTTTACACCTTTATGCTAGACAATTAGAAGAGAGTCCCTTCATTGGATTCCCTGTCTCTAGTTTTACCCATTACCAATAAATTGTACGCACTACAACAAGGCTAATTTCCATAAAGTATGTAATTAATAACCATTTAAAATGAATCAGTGTCTTATGTCTTTGTTCTTGCTTGCAGCTTATCTCATTATCATTTTTGTCACTCTTGAACTTGAACATTGTGTTGTCTTTCACTGAAATCTTTCCAAATACTAGAATGTTTCCCTTCTCGCCTTCCTTATGCCTTCATGTATCCCATGTGCTTCTGTACAACTTTATTTGGTGAGTCCTTTTCATCTTCACCTTCTATGACACTTTCCAGACCGACACTGCACAACACAGGCTCAGGCTTAGCACCTCTTCTGTGGCCAGCTCTAAGATCCTTTATTTTGTGATTTCATTTTAGAGAGTGTGCTGGATAGTTTTATGTTGACTTGACACAAGCCAGAATCACTGGACAGAAGGGGAAATCAATTGAGAACATATCCCTATAAGATGGGGCTCTGTGCAAGGTTGTATG
This sequence comes from Lophiomys imhausi, assembly GCA_907164525.1. NCBI lineage: Eukaryota > Metazoa > Chordata > Mammalia > Rodentia > Muridae > Lophiomys > Lophiomys imhausi. The sequence continues at coordinate 26,642,084 of CAJQZJ010009649.1, read as the reverse complement.
ACATTTTTATTACTGATTGATATAGGAAGGCCTGGTCCACTGTGGATCGGGTTATCCCTGGGCAGGTGGTTCTGGGTTCTGTAAGAAAGCAGACTGACGAAGCCATGAGGAGTGAGCCTACTAAGCCAGTCAGCAGGCACTCTTCGATGGTTTCTGCATCAGCTCCTGTCTTCAGGTTTCTGCTTTGTTTGAGTTCCTGTCTTGACATACTTTACTGATGAACAATGATATGGAAGTGTAAGCCAAATCCTTTCCTCCCCAACTTGCTTTTTGGTCACGTTGTTTTATCACACATTAATAACTCTATCTAGAACAGAATTTGGTACCAGGACAGTGGTTGTAAGTCAGTGACAGACCGACCATGTTTTCTGGGGAGGGTTATAGAAGGACTTTGGAACTTTGGGTCAAGTTGTTCTAGGGGAACTTGGAAGGTAAGATTGAAGAGAGCAATGCAGACATTGGAGGACTGACTTGTGAGGTGTCAGAGATTCTGAGGGATGACTGAGAGTCTCATAATGACTCTATCAGAGCCGTTTATTATTTTGAATTAACAATCTGTGGTTCTGATTCTGGGGCTGAATTATCAGCTGTAATTAACAAGATACCAGAGCCACTAAAGTGAAACCTTTGTTTTACCGAGACAGTTGGTGGTAGCCAGCTGAAATAAGTAATGATTTAGAAGACACCAGCAATCATTGAGGCAAAATCTTCTGGGATGTGTTTCCACGGAGTCAGCAATGCAAATTGTGTTTCAGAAGCCACCAATGTGGTACCTTGTGCTGCAACAGAGCATGGTACTGTAAGCGTCGCCCAATTGGTGCTGGCTTTGAAGGCATGAAGTGGTCTTGGAGATTAACCAAAACTTGGCTCTGTTGGGCAAATTTGGAGTCCCAGAAGAGAGCCCAGGATAGACTATTGGTGAAAATGCAGCCCCATTGCAGCAAGAGACTCCAGCATTTTGGAGATGTCAGTACCATAGGATAACTGCCAGGGATAAGCAAGTGTGAGGTTGGGGTGGCTGAGCCTAGGAGACAAGTGGTGTGTATGCTGCAGAGGGCAGAGCCATAGAAGTGACCCAAGCATTTTGGAGGAACCCAGAATATCGAGTGAATCCCAGATGTTTGAGTTACTTAAACTGTTGGAGTTTGTATTTTCTTTGTTCAGATTGTGATTGTGCCATGATTCTTCACTGTTAAAGTACGAAAGTATTTAACTTAATTTTGATTTTTATAGGGGCTCATACTTGAGAGATTTTGAACTTTTAAAAAAGATTTTGGATTTTTAGCGGTTGGATTTTTTTTAATAATTTATTTTTTATTTCTTCAAGTTACATCTCAATCACAGTCCCCTCCCTACTTCCCCCTCCAGTCCCACCCTCCCACCCTCTTCCCCTTCAACCCCTCACCATCCTCTACCCTTTTTTTTTTTTTTTTTTTTAGTTTAAGGTATATCTTTTTCCCCCCAACAGCTCACCCTTTCAGTCCAACAAATGGTTCTTTCTCTTATAACAATAAATACAATACAAAACAACAGAAATAAATAGGCCACAATTATGAGAGTTATATGGCTTAGCTTACATTCCCCATGTCCATTCCATATGTATTTGGCACCTGACTTTAACATTCTACTATCTAACCATCTCCATAAGTTTAAAGTTCTATATCTAACTCAGCTTTCATACTAACTTGCATCACAATTTTAAAAACATCTTCTTAGATCCAGAATACCCTCTTGATTCTAAACAACTCAAAATTTAACTATAAGACTCTAGATATTTTAAGGAGATAGAACTTTTAATACATGTGAATTCATAAAGGCTATGGGGCTTTTGAAGTTATTTATGTTTTTAATGTAAGATCTTAAGCATAAATAAGAAATGAAAGGTTGCAGCTCAGTAATGATGTCTTTGTGTGTCATGTTGATGGGGTCAATTGTGCTGGTTAGTTTTATGTCAGCTTGGCAGAAGTCACTGGACAGGAGGGAGCCTCAGTTGAAAAAAAAAAATTCCTCCATAAGACTGGGCTGTAGGCAAGCTTGTAGGATATTTCCTTAATTACTGATTGATAGGAGAAAATCTGGTCCATTGTTGGCTGGACCACCCCTGAGCAGATAGGTTCTGTAAGAAAGCAGACAGAACCAGCCATGAAGAGCAAGCCAGTAAGTGGGCTGTCTTCCACAGCTTCTGCAAAAGCATCTGTCTCCAGGTTCCTGCCCTGTCCCTGGTCTGGCTTCCTTCGATTATGATCAGTGATAACGGAAGTAGAAGCCAAATGAACACATTCCTCTTCAACTTGCTTTTGGTTATGGTGTTTTATCACAGCAATAGTAGCCCTGACTAGGACACAGAGTGGAACTTGAAAGGCAAATGTTAAGTTATCTCAGTGCCAGGGGTAATACAGGAAGTGTTCAGAAAAACAGTATTTGTGAAGTCCATGAAAAAATTTTAATAAATATCAGAGAGGTGTTATGTTAGGATTCCTATGAAACCCACAAATTCAGTCAGGATTGAGTGGGGGGATTAGAGGACCTACTCATGCAAACTACCACATCAGGAAGCCAAAGCCATCATTGGCCTCCAGTACTCCACTTCTTTATAGTAGTTCTTCCAATGACTTGTATCCTTTAGTGCTGTATGCAACACACACACACACACACACACACACACACACACACACACACACACA
>CAJQZJ010009649.1:26626268-26639390 GCA_907164525.1 Lophiomys imhausi | reverse complement strand
ACACACACACACACACACACACACACACACACACACACACACACACACACAGACTCATTTATTTATCCTTTTTATTATTGTGAGAGACAATCTATCACTTCTGTCCTGTGAGACAATCTAAAACGAGACAGAATTTCTAAGAAAATCCTGGTTTGTTTGTATAACCTTTTACTATCTTTATTCTTCCCTTTTATTCCTGGAAAGTACACATGTTGATGAACTAGAAAACTATCTGTCGCTGTCAGAGAAAGAAAGGCCAGGCTTTGTTCAGATTTGAACACTGACAATCTTAAAATTCTAGGCTAATACCACTAATGCCTTTCTTTGTAAAACCACTGTTTGTGTTTAAATCATTGTTTTTAGGGTTTTCTGTTTCATAGTTCCATAATTGATAAGTTAATAGTATATGTGTCTCATTGCTTTACTTTTTTATTCACAAATCATGTGTTGAATCCTGTTGCTATAGTATACTTGTTTATATGCTAAATTTTAAACATCACTGCTGTGTAAATGTCTTTTGATCTTTTGAAGGCATAAAAAGATAAAAATGCATTACAATATGCAATGCCATATGAGATAGCCCCACACTATGCATAAGGAGGAAACCTAAAGATAAACAGATAAGAATATATCCATTTGGCCAGGGAATCCCTAAAAAATAGCACATGTTGTAAAACCTGAAAATGATTTTACATCTATCTATCCTGTGAGATATCAGCCTTCAGGGACTGTTTCTTGTTCCTTTACATGACACAGTGTAGGTAGTCACTTATCTGTAAGTGTCAGCCTTGCTGCCTCTTAATAATCATGAAAATGAGCACAGTCTAGGAAACTAAAGATAAAATCCCCACTTGAAGCTACTGACAGGCTGTCTTTGGAAAGCCAAATTGGTGAGAGCAATCTGGAGAAGGCAGAAGCTGACACAGAAATTTGCCAGGGATTCTCTTGACACATACTGAAACAGTAGCCAAAAGCTGAAAGGAAGGGGCAGTAAACAAGACACTGACGCTTGTTGAAAGAAAAGAGTGTAGTTAATTGACAGCAGGATCAAAACATCAGGCAGTGAACAGTCCGGAACAAAACACAGAGAGGGAGGACTAAGGAACAAGACTTCTCAAGAGAGCACAAAAAATAGGTTGCTCTACCCCAGTCTCTTTGAGGGAAGCCAGATGCAGACCATAATAAGGACCCTATTTACAAAACCAAAAAGGTTCAAATGAGCTAAAATGAAACAAGGATTTCAAGACATAAGATTATAATGTCATTGTGCTGAGATGGCATTCAGTGCTCAAAGCTAATTTAACAGAAATCCAGAGACATTAGCATCGGTTTCAAGACTTGATCTTGAGGTAATTATTTGTTGATTGTTTTCTTTAGTGTATAGTTTGTACTGAAAGAGGCCCAGCAAAACCAAAATCAATACAATGAGGAAATTGTAGAATTGGGCTACATGTTGTTTAGAATTTTGGGGTCTAGTGTATAGTTTGTACTGAAAGAGGCCCAGCAAAACCAAAATCAATACAATGAGGAAATTGTAGAGTTGGGCTACATGTTGTTTAGAATTTTGGTGTCTAAAGATAAAATACAGAAAGAAATTTGAGCACATTGTCATTTCTTCTGACATCCTGGGTATAACCAGAATATGAATAAGATGAAAGAAAGTTGTTAGTGTTTAGTTTTGAATACTAACTCTCCAGTATGCATTAAAACCTTGCATTGGAAGTAGCTGTAAACACCAGTAAAGCATCCAGATATGTTAATCACAATATAGTCTATACTTTGATGCCATCTAGGATTAATGCGTTAAGTTATCCTTTGATGCATGGATGCAAGGGTCTGATAAAGTTCTCTGATAGTTGTTTGTAATGCAAAGCCAATCTTCCTAAAAATTCACAGTGATTAGAATGTAGAAGATAGAAGAGGATAATGGGTATTCTGGCTTTATGAGCATATTCTGCATGATTATTTTGCATAATAAGGGATGGTAGTTTCTTATGAAATTATCTTAGTTTTTCTGAAATAGCTACATATATTATATTTAAAGAACATATATGAATAGAAATACATTACATCACATTGTATTTTAAATGATCTAATAATGATATATTGAATATCATTCACAATATTATTGTTTGTCGTGTGTGTGTGTGATTTTGAAAGTAGTCAAGGTGACAGCGTTTGGACTGTAGAAGTACAGTTATCTTGCACAATGTCCAATGTCATAGAACAGAGATGAAGCCTAAAGATACATTCAGATTATCTTTTTAAATTTAATGCTGGTGTAGGCTGTGCCAGCTTTTGTAATTTTTTTTTTTTGAAAATGTTTGAACTAAGACGGTTGCTTGACCTGTGAGATGTAGTAATGTGTTCCTCACATTCATCTTCGGTCATCCTTGCTGTCAGAAGGAATGGTATTTGCCTAAATTTCTTTGTGGAGTTTATCCCAAGACCCAAGAATCCTAAAGAACATTTAGTCAAAACCCAGAATTTTATTTTGGTTGATTTCACATTTGCTGTGACCATTGTATACTTCAAGGTCTCCACTTAAACAAACAACAGATAACCATCTCCTGATCCAAAGAAGCCAGAATTGGATGCTATAAATGTACATTTTAATATTGTTATGTTTACAATTCAGTGGTATTAATAATATCCAAGGATAATACTGTTCTTTAGATTTAAACTTTATATGTCTTAAGTTTCAGTAAAAATCCATTGTAGGTTTTTCTCCATGCTTTCACTATCCATGATAATTTCAGTTCCTTCAAACTTGACCTTTTAAATTAAGTTCTGATTATGTGTATATCAGTTCTTACCATTTTATGTTTGTTATTATTGTGCTCATTTTTCATGTTTTATCATCTTTGATAATTTTGGAGTGTAACATGAAAGAGCAAGAGACAGTATAGGAATGCATACAGTAGAAGACTGCATGTTCTTCTGTTGCTGTAAAATACAACTTCATGCTTTGAGAGGCTTAGAAATTATAAATTCACTCTGGTGTGTTAGAGGTGGGGGCTTTGGGAACTGATGGGGATTTAAACAATGTGGTCAGGATGGAGCCTGCTAGTACAGGCGGTTTTATATGAAGAGAGTCCAAACCGAAGCATTCTACTTGTGCATTGCCTTAGGGCACTACTAATAAGAAGACTCTCACTAGATATAATCCTTTAACCTGAGAGTTTAATCCTATAACTATGAGACAAAATAACCCCTGTGTTTAAAAATTTACTCAGTCTGAGGTATTAACAATAGAAACCAGAATAAGATAGTATACAGAATCCATTTAAATGATTTTAAGTGTACAATTCTGTGGTATTCCTAATATTCACAGTGTTTCATAAAACCATTACTACTATTTGTATAAAAATATTTACATTATCATAAAGAAAACACTATTTCTTATATGCCAGAATTCTTTTATTCCATATATCCAGTAGAGGGAATCTCTAACGTACTTTTAGTGTCTGTGGTTTTCTTTTTCTCAATAATTCCTATAAATATTATCATATTGATCATTACTGCATGCAGCTCATTTCGCTTTGTATTCTGTTTTCAAGTTCATCCACTCTCATTCTTGTATGTGGCTGAATTTCTTGATCCACTAATGTATTGATGGATACCTGATTGTTTGTTGTGCTGTGTGTGTGTGTATGTGTCTGTGTGTGTGTGTCCATGTGCAGTGCCCTGGATGCCATAAGAGATCATCAAATCTCCTACAGTTGGAGTTATAGGCAATCAAACTCTTGTCCTGTGCAAGAACAGGACATGATGCTTTTAGTGCTAAGCTACCTCTCAGCTCCCATTCGTATTTTTGAACTGAAGTAAATCTCATAGCTATTGTACTCTTGTTTGTTGGTTTGGCCTTTTTTTTCTGGTTTTAGAACAAATAATTGCCATCATAGGATCTTTACAAACTATAATATACTGAATTTAATAACTTTTAAAGAAAACTACGTATCTTGCCTCCTGTATGCTCTTTGTATAAGTACAATTATACCTAGAGGTAAAAGATATATGTATCTAAAGTATTGATGGAGTTTCCAAATCATCCTTATTTTTTATTACAATTTTATGTTTTTACCAATAGTGAAGAATTATGCCCATCTCTTAATGTCATCTCTTTACTACAGTACATTATCAAATATGTTAGGAAACTAAAAATACACATTCTTCGTGTACTCATGATTTATTTTATTATCATTGAGATTTTATGTTAGAATAATTCATATTTCCTTTTTGTCTAAACCGTGTTTCACATATATTATGCATTTTTATAATGAAAAACAAACAAAAAAACGAAATGAACATGGATAATTCCAGCTGCTATATAAGTTCATGAATGTGATAGCTCTGTCATGTCCAGAAGACAGCATTATAGCTGACGTATACTACTTTGTGGTTTCTTCTTTCTTCCACCATTCTCCACCCTTTTTCCACTGTTTTAGCCCCTAACACTAGATAAGAGAGTAAATTGACAGACATAAAAGAAAAGAGATCCCTGAATAAAGTCAAGGCTCTGAAAGAGAGTTATTCTATCCTTAGACTACTTCCTGATGACTAGCAACATTGAGCTTCTTGGGGCAAGTTGATCTTCGCTGTCAGGATATTTAATTTCTTTTCTGTTTCTGTTTTTGTTTTGTTTTTGAGACAAGGTTTCTCTCTTCATTGCCCTGGCTGTCCTGGCTTCGAACTCACAGAAATCTGCCTGTCTTTGCCTCCTGAGTATTGGGATTAAAGGTGTGTGCCACCAATCCTGACTCAAAGATTTATTTATTTATGTTTTTATGCATATGAATGCTCTATCTGCATGCATGCTTGCATGGCAAAAGAGGTCATCAGATCCCATTACAAATGGTTGTGAGCGACCATATAGTTGCTGGGAATTGAACTCAGGACCTCTGGAAGGGCAGCCTGTGCTCTTAACTGCTGAACCATCTCTTCAGCATTTCTTCTTTTTGTTTGTTCTTTGCATACAACTACTTAACAAATTATGACCAACATCAACCAATAACTAACTAACACCCACCTTATCAGGACCCCTCTGAAAAGTTCCCAGAATTCTAAATGTCACACTCACAGAAACTATCTGCTGCTGGCAATATCACACCCCTACCAGAGCACAAGACAAATAATAGTCACCTGCTGAGAAGCAGACTCATATCCCCACACCTGGTATTTTATATATATATATTCTTACAATATTTCTGTTTTGAAAGAAACCAAAATTCCAGAATTCTCACTACACAGCATGTCACAACATTTCTTCCCATTTGCCAGATCTTACATTCTTTCTACACTCTATTCTATGATGTTTGCTTCCTGAGCCTTGGTGGATTCAGGTTTGACTTAGATGTACTGTTTGGGTTTGAACACTCACTTTCTCATTCTCAGCACTTTGACTAATTATCCATCCTTCCTTGACTGCTGCCTACTGCAAAAACCAGACTTCTCTGAACAAGTTTAAGAGTAGCTCAAAGTGTGAGTATAAACATAAATATTCAGAATACAATTTGATAGCATGGGTATTTAGCAAGTAATAGCAGGTTCTACTCTAGGGCCTATGTCATACATTTCTAAGCAATCTCTCTGTTTCATTCCATTTCTTTACACACTTCCCATGCTTCTGATGAATATTCTAAGCTTGATTCCCAGATATAATTACTTTTACTCAAATGCCATATAATGAAGTTCAACATCTTATTCTATAATTTGATCTTCAAATATATTTTCTGTATTTTTATATGACTCCTCAAATGTAATATTACACAAACAAAAACACCTACCACTCTTCATTTTCGATCTTCTTTTCCTCTGTTTATATGGAATATTTATCTCTATATCTCAGAATGTCAGAGTTCACTAAAGGCAGTGCAGGTGTAACTTCCTACTCCTCCATTTTTTCCTTCTAGTCTTTTAAAATTATTTTATTTCATGTAACTTTATGAGACAAGACCTTGCTTTGTGGCCCTGACTGGCCTATATATCATGTAATTAGACCATATTGACCTCACACTTATAGCAGCATTCCAGTCTTTACCTTTCAAGTGTTAGAATTATAGCCACTGTGCTGCCTAGTTTAATGTCAGTTTAGCACAAGCTAGAGTCATTACAAGAGGGAACCTCAATGAAGAAAATTCTTTCAACAGATTGGCTTGTAAACAAACAAGTAAGACATTTTCTTAATTAATGATTGATGTGGGAAAACCCAGATCTCTGTGAGCAATGTCACCTCTGGATAGGTGGTTCCATGTGCTATAAAAAAAAAAACAGCACTCCTCCATGGTCTCTGCTTCAATTCCTATGTTGAGTTTCTGCCCTGACTTTTCTATATGATAGATTGTAAGGTGTAAAATGAATTAAACCCTTTCCTCCCCATATTGCTTTTGGTGATACTTTATCATAGCAATAGAAACCCAAGATAAGACATGTGCCACCATGCCCGACTTTCTTTTCTTTAGTGGTAATTTCTTCATTGTCTGATGAAAGTTCCTTTAGAACATATTGCTTTTCTTAAGAATTTTTAAGAATTACTTCTTTCACCTTAACATAAATCCTGACACACTAAATCTAATAGAAGAGAAAGTGAGGAAAAGCCTCGAACTCATCAGCACAGGTGACAACTTCCTGAACAGAACACCAATAGCCCAGGCTCTAAGTCCAGCAATCAATAGATGGGACTTCATGAAACTGAAAAGCTTCTGTAAGGCAAAGGAAACTGCCATTTGAACAAAGAAGCAACCTACAGACTGGGAAAAGACCTTTACCAACCTATATCTGACAGGGGGCTAATATCCATAATTTATAAAGAACTCAAGAAACCAAACACCAAGAAACCAAATAATCCAATCAAAAAATGGGAAACAGAGCTAAACAGAGAATTCACAAAGGAGAAATCTAATGGCCAAGAAATACCTCAAGAAATGCTCAATATTCTTAATCATCAGAGAAATACAACTCAAGATGACCCTGAGATTCCGTTTCACACCTGTCAGAATGGCTAAGATCAAAAACTCAAATGTCAGCACATGCTGGCGAGGCTGTGGAGAAAGGGGAACACTCCTCCATTGCTGGTAGAAGTGCAAACTTGTACAGCCACTATGAAAATCAGTCTGGAGATATCTGAAAACAACCCAGATGTCACTCAACCAATGAATGGATAAAAAATTGTGGTACATTTACACAATGGAATACTACTCAGATATCAGAAACAAGGAAATCATGCAATTTGCAACCAAATGGATGGAACTAGAAAAGTTCATCCTGAGTGAGCTAACTTAGACTCAGAAAAAAAGATGCACATGGCATCTATTCACTTATAATTGGATTTTAGCCATATAGTACAGGATAATATCCTACAACCAACACACCAAAAGGAACAGGAATTTAGAACCTGTTACCTGTTAGTGGGACACTTTGCCCTAATAGAGTTGCCATATAGGCCCCCAGTGCAAGAGGAAGTTTTTAACCTTCATATGACTGTTGAACTGAGAGGGGCTGATATGTAGGGGCAACCTACTTCAGAGGAGTAGGATAGGTGGGAGGGTGGGACCGGGAGTGAAGGAGAGAGGGAACTATGATGGAGTTGTAACTTGAAGTAATAAATAAACATTAAAAAAAGAATTCTTTCACTTTTTGAATTGTAATAAAATACAGACATAATGTTAGAGAAAGAGCTAAGAGTTCTATATTTGGATCAGCAGGCAGCAGGAAGAGCCAGTGAGTCACTGGGCCTGGCCTGAGCTTCTGATACCTCAAACCCCACCCCTAGTGACACATTTCCTCCAACATGGCCATACCTACTCCAATAAGGTCACACCTCCTGACAGTGCCACTTCTAATGGGCTGTCGGGGACCATTTTTGTTCAAACCACCAAAATAATTTGATTCCTTATGACTTTTTCAGATATCTTTACTGTTATTTTACCCCTATCCTCCTTTATCTCTCTTCACCTCCTAATTAGAATCTCTACCCCAATTTTTCCCATTTCCTCTATCAGATCATTTGTATTCTGCTGTTTCCCTTTCTATTGTGCTTCCTAACCCTGAGCAATGATCTATTCTTACTTTAATAGTTTGTATATTTACTATAGAATATGTACTGTGTATTCATACATAAAGATTTGGAACTGCGAGCTTCTAATGAGAGAAAACCTGTGATGTTTGTCTTTCTGGGTTACCTCACCCAGTATGATCTTGCCTATTTCTGTTGTAGAGTTGCTAATGCTTTTATATTTTGGGCCATTCAAAGATTTTTATGATGATATTCTCTAAAAAGAACTATTGCTAACAAGATTTTCTTGGAAGCATTGAACATGGGAAGAGATTTACCAGTTTGTTTTGTAAAAGTGATTGCAAACTGAAGTACAAGTTAGATCTCTAAGAGTTTTGTAAGTGGATTGTCCAGCATATGATGTGATTATATCATGGTCAACAACTGATGGTTATTAAATAAGAAAGATTGTTTCTTTATTATATTCAACTGAACTGAACCATGATTCTTGACATACTCTTCTATTTAAAACAAGGTGGATCAGCCGGGCGGTGGTGGCGCATGCCTTTAATCCCAGCACTTGGGAGGCAGAGGCAGGCGGATCTTTGTGAGTTCGAGGCCAGCCTGGTCTACAAAGCGAGTCCAGGACAGCCAGAGATATTCAGAGAAACCCTGTCTCGAAAAACCAAAAAAAAAAATAATAATAAAATAAAAATAAAACAAGGTGGATCTTGACAGTATAACAGTTACCATGAAAAATAAAATCTCTTTGGAAGAGAAAAAGTACTGATGCAATGAGACTTTGAAGTAATCCACAATGAAAATGCTGAATCCAGTTTGATGTGTAAGAGATGGTCATCTGAAGCATATGCTGAGGATATTGCTATTCTTGTCTTGGTTCCAATGAATGCTAACTCGTGTATCTGATATTGACAAGCTTATCAACATATTGCAAGAATGTACACACTTTCTAATTTTATATGCTGATGTAATCATACTCTTCTAAACACTACTTCCACTTTTATCTTTCTATATTTAAAAAATAATAATGCCTCATCTCTACTAACATTTGTTTCCACCAGTACTCTCAGATGAGCATTTCAGTTAAATAAGTATTTCCTTGAAAACTACATGGAATTAACCTGTATATTTTTTTGTGTTCAAATATTTGTAATTTGTACAAATCATGTTTAATTCTCATTCTTAGTCAGTTTATTATTTAACATTTCTATGATTTATTAGTTTTGTTTTATATAGACTTAATTTTATTTTGTTTTGTAGGCCAGATGCACAGTTTTACTAAGTACTCTGCACATTTTACAGGATTGTTGAATGTATTTTCTAGCAGTCTCATGGCTTAATTTCACCATTATATTTTCTTTCTAACCTGAGTTTTATCTAACTTTTCAATTTTCAGTTTTAAAAAATAGCCCTTTCAAATTCTTGTTTCATTAATAGTGAGAGTAAGTCTCCTTTTCATATATGAAGCTTTTCTTAAGTCTGTCTGTTCAGTTTTCTGTTTGTTATTTTTATGTTTTAAAGAATTTTTTGTGTAGTCTAGATCTGTACCTTATTAGTTTCAGGCATCACATATATATCTTCTTGCTTTTAAGCTCTCTCTAAACAGAATATTCGTTCTTGAACAGAAATTCTTATTTATATTTTGTTGTTTTCAAATTTTTTGCTTGTTTTCTGAGGTAAATGTAATAATAAGTAATTTCCTTTAAGTGTAAGCATGTTATGTATATTTTAATGAGTTTTGACAGATACATATTTCTGTGTACTTGCCCATGCAATCAAAACCAATTTTTTATCTCCCAAGGTTTTCTTTCTGACCTTTTACAGTTGATTTTTTTCTTTGCTTATTACCCCTAGGCCACTACTGTTTGGTTTTGTGTCACTAAAGATTATTTCTGGTTCTTCTAGAACATCAGATAAATGGGGTCATCACTGTGTGTACTTCATGCTTGGCTTCATTAACCCAGCAAATGAAGTACAAGGATAAACCCACATACATACATTCTCACATGTCTATTAAATATGTTCTGTGCCATTTTCTGGTACTCTGTTCCTTCCTGTATTACTATTTGGTGTCATTTCTCATTAGTACTGAGTCCTTTTTTCTTTAACACTCGTTTTAGTGTAGATGAACTACAAATAACTCATTTTGTAAAGCAAACCATAGTGTGTGTGTGTGTGTGTGTGTTTGTGTGTGTGTGTGTGTGTATTGCATTGCATATTTATGTGGGAGATACACTTACCTCTTTGTGCCCTTGTGAAGGCTAGAGAACTATTGATAATGCTTTCTCTATACCTCTAGCTTATGTTAGTAAAACTGTCTTTTGCTGAACCTTGAATTCCAACTGTATGGCTTGGTCAGTGAGCCCTACCTGGAGTTGCCTGTCTTTGCATCCTTTATATATATTCCATATGGAATATATATAATCATGGATTCAAGGGATCTGAATTTAGCTCCTCAAGATCAGACAGTAAGTACTTTAACCACTGAACCATCTCCCTGGTGGTACCAACTTTACTTCTGAAGGAGTTACTTCATTTCATTTAGTATTCTTGCCTGAAAATTATCTTGTCCTCTACTTTGGAACTGCCAATCTGATGTCTTCTAGCCTCTGATCATTATTTTTTTATTTATACTTAGCATTTCCATTTTTGTATTGAAATATCCATCTGATCTTACATTAATTTTTATTACAACCTTTAACATGCCACAGTTACTTTACCTTTCTTATTTGATAATCTCAACATCCATATAATATTGAAATCTGGTTCTGATTTAGTTTTTTTCTCTGTCTTATACATGGTATTTTTTTTGTTATTGTTGAAAAGCTGAAATTCTTGGTTTTTCAGTGCTTGAAGATCACACTTTTATTGTGCTAGAATTATGTAGAAACTTGTGTTAATATATTCAAGAATTGTGCTATAGTCCGGGATAACTTTATCTTTGTTAGCTTTATGGTTATGGACAGGAGAGCTGATGAGTTTTTCTGATGTTTTTGTTAAGCCTGGCTTAGACTACCACCATGAAGCCAGTTCTTCAATGACATATATCCCAGGCAATGTCACATGTGCTTGCCTCCTTGACACTAGTGATCTTAGTCATGCAGGTCAATTGAAGAAAGAGAGACACTAGAGGATGCAGTGAAACCTTGAGAAAACAGGGACATCAGCCTCAAAGGACTGAACCTTAAGTAATCTTTCAAAAGCGTATTTATTGACAGTGACAGAAAAGCTATTTTTAGCATGAGGCACGTTCATCATACTAGAGCCCCAGATCTAATCTCGGTGCTTTGTGAAGGAACACATCCTCTCTGCAACCTCAACCTTTGTTGTGCACTGTTTGCAATATTCAATAAGCAAGAAAGTCTTCTGACTAAAATCATGCAAAGGCATAAACTTCCTTCAGAATTGAAACCCTATAAATCACAGAAAGCAATAACTGTTTTCCAAAGTGGAAATTTCTTTGAAAGCTAAATACATCTAAAAACTATTACTACATTCTGATGTTTATACAAGATATAATGACCTTACCAAATTTCCCTCTACAACTTGAGAGATAGCGGTTTTTTTTTTGTTGTTTTTGTTTGTTTGGCTTTTGTTGTTCTTTAATCCTAGCTTCCTTGTCTGTTGTCTAATTCTTCAGTCTTTCTTTGTATCAGCTTCAGCTTTTCAGTGTAGAGTTACTTAGCACATGATACATGTTTTAGATGAAGATTGCACTTGGTTAAAATGTGTTTATTCTGCCAGTTCACTCAGTCTACAATTTGTTGTGTTTCTGTTTAACATTCCTTCTGCTAGTCAAGGGTCTTGTTCTAAAGAAGAAACAAGTGGGAATGGTGATGATAAGGCCTGTAACCTGCTCTGGTTTATCCAGCCAGCAACATGGAGGAAGCTCTTTCAGAACTTTTCTGTCCTTATCAGAAACTTGATAGTTTGAATGTAGTCAAAGCCTATGAAACCACCTGTGTCTATTTGTAGGCCCTCAGGGACATCAGTCTTCCACACTTGTTAATGGCTGTTAGGAATTTGTTAAATATTTCTGATAGTGCCTATTCTAGGTTGTATGGCATATGATGTTTTCTGTATATTAGATAAAGACGTTTGGCCTTATTTTCTTCATCAGATGTCCTTTTTCTCCATATTTAGATTCCATCTGTATTCAGAGCTTAGTTCTCTGATGTATTTTTATAAATTGTTAATTTCTTTTTATCTTTATGGATTTTTGTTTTTTTAATGATTGTAAAGTAGGTATTCTTAAATGTATCCAACTACAACTCATGTTGTTGAAAAAAATATGCAACCTTAGATATATAGATAAATCGAATAATTATTGATAGTAAATGTCACTTTCTTGTTGCCATGACATAGATACCTGATAAAGAAGCAACTTAAGAAAGAAAGGATTTATTTTATCTCGTTTGAGAATATTGTCTATATTGGCTGGGACCTTGTGGTGCAGAAGTATGAGGCAACCGGTCATGTTGTATCATTTGGAAGCAGAGAGAGAATGCTTGTGCTCCACGGTCTTTCTCCTTTTTATTGAGTCTGCAGTCTCAGGTCTTAGAGTGGTGTTACCCACAGTCAAGGTGGGCCATATTCCCTCAGTTAAAGCTTCCTTGAGACAGCCTTACATCTTACATCCTTATATATCCTGTGTGATTTCAAATCCAGTCAAGTTCACAGTGAAGAATCATAAATCTATTTCCAAACAATTTATTTCACATACATATTAGTTTATGTTTTCTATAGATAAAAGGAAACTCAGAATAAGATATTTTACTTTTTTATTTTCACAGAAAGCATTGAATCTTGGGTTGGGAGGCTGCTCAGTGGGTAAAGTGCTTGTGTAATCATGAGGACCTGAGTTCCAATCCTCAACACCCACATAAAAACCAGCTATGGTAGTACATATCAATATCTACTTTTACTGGGGTGGAGACAGGTGGATCCCAATCATCTTCATTGAAATAGCAGCTCAGCACTCAGTAAGTGACTGTCTTTACAAATAAGTCTGAGATTAATAAGGAGGACACCCAGTGTTGACCACTGGGCTCTTTACATGCTCACACACACACACACACACACACACACACACACACACACACACACAC
>CAJQZJ010009649.1:26562294-26626258 GCA_907164525.1 Lophiomys imhausi | reverse complement strand
ACACACACACACACACACACACACACACACACACACACACACACACAAACTCTCACATAAACATTTGCCCATGTAGAAGTTTATCCTTGATGAATATTAAATATTACAAGATGCAGAGCAGCTTCAAAAATTTTCAGACTTGATTACTGTTCTTATTTTATAATTGTCAATGATTGGGAATGACATCTCTCATTAATACCATTTGTAAAGGGGGAGGCCATTTTAGAAATCATTGAAAATTCATTCTTAATTACAAGGTGAAATTCATTGAAAAATTTTAAATGAAACTCAAGCCTCCAACTCCACATCAGTTTTAAAACATGACGTGTCAACACAATCCAAGGATACTTTTAATTTTTCAAATTTGTACATGTTCCTTTATGAACATGTATGTCCCCAGCACTGACAGAAACACATCAGATTCATCATGTCTTTGACTCGAATTAACTTTTGCTCACTGTGTGTTTGGAAACAGTTTAGTGTTGCTAGATTTTCAAGGACCTGTGCATTTACTTTCAGGGCTTTTTTTTTTTTAAAGTCTTTCGATCCCTGAACTATAATTTCATTGTAATTTATTTTGTGTATTGGTATAGTCAGTTATGTAATAATGTATGTATGTATCCATAAACATTTTCCTTATTCTGTTTCAAAGTTGGAGCTACAGAACCTCCAAATAAATAGGCTACTGTCATTTCTTTTTCTGCAAGAATTATTATGAGATAAATGTCTGTCAGGCAGTTTTTGCAAATTTGTCAGACTTGTGAAACATTTACATTTTTAAAAACACTTTGATATAATAGAAGGTGATTTTTTAAAGCAAAATTTTAATTTAAGGAGTCATGAGATTTAAAAACAACATTCAATTCTTAGGTTTCTCTGTCACTTTGACATGCTACTGTTACTTTTGTGTCAGTGATGGACATTTTCATGCAGTACACAGGAAGGAGAAAAAACACAAATAGAAATTTCTCTTCTGCTTTATGTTTCATTGTTTTTCCCAATTTAACTCTGTGTATAGTCTTCTTGGTCCCTGAGATTTTCTTGTGGTTTTATGCTGCATTCTATTTTCTTTCCATAGTGTTCTCTCAGTTTTGACTATCTAAAATACAACTAAACTCTTGACAACTGTTTTAGAAATGTAAGAGGCATTTAATGTAGTATAGCTTCCTAGAATTTCTCTTACAATATGTCCATTATAATATTTAGTTTTTGACATCGACAATGTATTTATGACAGTGATTATTATTTGGCTTGTGAATTTAGGTAACACTTTGAATTACGTTGTTGACACTCTTTTGTATATGAGTTTCTTTCCTACAATGACAATATTGAATATTAGGAAACTTGATTTCCAAAGAAATAAAATGATTTGTTTAAGATGAAAGGAGTACTGGTAGAATGCTACCATATTCTAAACTTTATTTTTATATCAACAAATGCATTGTTATATAAATACTTTATTGTTTATTGAATTATATATTAATGATGTTACTTTAAGACTAGATTGTAAACGGACTCAAAATATTTAATGCTTTTTGTGATTCATGGAAAGCTCTAATGACTACCCTGCCAAGTTTACTTCCATGAGCTCTTATGGCATAGTAAATTCAATCTAAAGGAATTGTATGTGCTGTCCAACAGTATTTTATTTTTATGAGAATGACTGAATTCTCTTTGGTGTATCTTTTATGGTGTTCCTCAGTTTGTCAGGTGATTTCCTATTAAATTTATGACTCCTCATTGAAAAGAAGAAACACATAAAGAGTTATTAAAACAAAGAGCATGCTGACTCCAACAGTGCCATCCCTGAATTAGTTAGCTGTGTTTTGGGAATCAAAGTCTGATCAGGCTGTGGTATATTTCATATGGATGATTAATTGCATGTGTGCCATACCAGAGGACACTGATCAGTCATGAGCACATTTCTATGTATATAATTATTCTTTTACATTGAAAGGTACTTGAGGTCTAGAAGACAGATGGGATGCTCTTGTGTTCTTCCCAGAGGTCACTGCAAAGCTCTCAGTAGTTGCCTTCTATAAAAGAGCTTGGTAGACTGACACATCCCACATTCTACTAAATCTGTAAAAGATAAGCAAGACATACCAGATAAAGATCACTGAATGGATATAGGAACATTGAATAATCAGAAATTGACATGTAGTGCTTCTCTTTGCTCATCTGACTTGTCCAGATGTATTGTGGAGTGGCTTGACCTTTGTTATCTTAGTCCTTGGGCTTATTAGATGCATTAGCAGAGTATTTTGAGAAATAAATCTCTTTTGTAAGGTTGCATATTTCTGAAATTTAAATTGCTAATCAAATCAGTTTCTCTTCAGTATTATTCAGAGAAAAGCCAAGGTCCAAAAAAATATTTAAGCATCATAGATTTAAAGTAAGTTCTGAAGCTGGGAGGCATTTATCTTGAAGAGGTTCTCAAGACCATAAAGCCCTAACTGTCCTCAATGTAGACTGTGATCCATGGAGAAGATTTGAGTTTTAAACCTATCTCAAGGCTTTCTTCAAATTTCTTTGAGCTTGTCTCTACAGTCAGAGTAAGCCTCCTTGACCTGTATTTGTTTTATTTTATTTTATTTGTTCAAGAGGGTAAATTTTGCTTTTATAGAAAAATTTCTTTTCTCACATAGCACATCCTGATTACAGTTTCCTCTCCTACTTCTTCCAGCTCCTCCCCATCTCCTCTTTTACCTGGAGCCACCATATTTCTGTCTCTCATTAGAAAGCAAGCAAACTTCTATGGGATAATAATAAAATAAAATATAATAGGATAATATAAAAACTATCACATCAGAATGGGACCAAAAAAAAAAAAAACAAAACAAAACCAAAAACCAAAACAACAACAGCAACAAACCAGAAGAACCTTAGAGAAGGCACAAGAAACAAAGACCCATTCATTTGCACACTCAGGAATCCTGTAAAAAGAGGATGCTGTAATATATATGCAAAAAGCATTCTTTGTTCCTCCTCTTCTGCAAGGTTCCAAAAGGATAACATTTTTGACAATCTGTTTACTCTGTGTTTTTGAGCATGTAGTTAGATAATTAATTAAACTTTTTTAAATAAGAAAGTCAGAGATCAAGTAGAAAAGGGAGCAGAGTGAAAAACAATAATATTGAATGCATACTTCAGTTTGCTTGCAGTGTTCCCATGGGGAGACCATGACATGAAGAAGTGGTAGACTGACATATGAACTCTAACATGGCCATGATCACTGCATGACTTCCAAGTGGACAATGTGTCCTCCCCAATTTGTTTTACTGCTTTTGTAACTGGGATGTGGGAACATGGGAATAGTGTGTTTTTCAGCTCTTCAGGACTGTGAGTTTGATTCTCAAGTCTCAGGGACCCCTTTCCTCCCTCTAGGAGGGGATGTTTCAATTTGTAGGAAATTACTACACAACAAATATTCTTCTTTAGATACATTCTGAAATATTTTCAATCCTCTATTATGTATATATACAAAGTGGCCTTTTCTGCTTGTGGAAAATCACCCAAAGGCAGAATAGAACAGTGTTTTGAAGTTAAATAATATTTCAAGTTAAATATTTTTGGCACAAAATTGAGTTTCTACTATTAGGAAGATGTTTTTAAAGGAAATCAAAAAACTTCCAGGCAGGGTCTGAAGAAATGGGTCAGTAGTTAAGAGCACAAACTACACTGGCCAGAGGATCTAAGTTTGATTTTCAGCACTAACTTCAGTTGACTCACAAATGGCTATAACTTCCAGTTTCAGGGTATCCCACCTGTCTGGCCTCCACAGGTACTTCCTATCATGTGTACATACCTATATTCAAGACACACATAGATATCATTAAAAATAATTAAAGTAAATCCTAAAGGTTTCAGAGACAAAAATGATTTCAAGATGAGTTCAGATGAGTATATAGTAACAGAAAACTTTTAAGATTATAATACAGAATATATTTTTGAAAGAATTTCTCTGAAAGTATTCTGGGAGTTCAGAGAAGACTAAGATTGCTTCTATTTAAGTTTAAGATTTGAAATGTGGTGGCATTATAGTGATTGTTCTAGGACAAAAGACACAGGAAGAGACATTAGAAAAGAAAAGGTGCTTTAAGTAGAGATAACTGGAGGAGAATATTTGAAGCATATACTGAATTGTGAAATTTAGTATACATTAGGCTTAAAGAAAAAATAGGAGTTGAAATTCTACTATATAATTATAGGCATTGGATACCATTTATGATGGCTTAGGGTTTTATTGCTGTGAAGAGACACCATGACTAAGGCAACTCCTATAAAGGCAAACATTGAATTGGGGCTGGCTTAGATTTCAGAGGTTTACTTCTTTATCATTATTGGAGGAATCATGTCAGCATGAGGCCAGAAATGATGCTAGCGAGGAGCTAAGAGTTCTACAGTTTGATTTCAAGGAAGCCAGGAGGAGACTGTCTCACACTGGGCAGAGCTTGAGCATAGGAGACCTTGAAGTCCACCCTAACTTGACACACTTCCTCCAACAAGAAGGCCACACCCACTTCAATGGGGCCAAAACACCTAATAGTGCTACTTCCTGTGGACCAAACATTCAAACACATGATTCTATGGGGGCCAAAACCTATTCAAGTCACCAGGCATGATATATTGTTTTACTGATATGTATTCAGGAATATAATAATTTTTCAGGCTATCATTATTGTATTATGTAGTTCAACATTATACTTTGTGCATATATTTGTATCTTTATTGCATTGATTGATGGGTTGGATGAAGATGGGTTTGGTAGAGGGCATAGGCAGAAGTACTCGAACACATTGTCATCAAGTTGTTTTCAATGTATCAGCAACAACACATCTCACATTCTGTCTGTGGATAAGAAGGAACTTTTAAATATCCTCTTGTGGTTAAATAAATATAAGTATTTTATACTTTTCCAAAATAGAAATATAAATATAGTAAGTGATTTTATTAGGCAAACAATGTGTTATCTGCTAAAACAACTACTGTATTACAGACTCTTTAGGCTTTAGAGAAGCTGATGTTCACAGATCATTGCCACATTCTCTGTAACTCTGATAAGAAACCTCAAACAATACTGTCAAGGATACTTTTACTAAGAGAGAATAAGAAGGACCATGCATTCATTCAATCCTGGACAAGAAAGTAAGATTGATAGTGTTTTGTCAATTCTTGATGTGCCACCTGAGTGAAATTGAATCTGCATTGCTGCATCTGTACAGCACAACAAGAATATTCACTTTCATAATTTGTTCAGAGTTCTTTTATTAGCACTTAAGTTAAACTGAAGTTTTATTGACCAGAACAGTGAACAAGTATGGTGCAACTAAACATAAGGTGCACAAAATTAGCGAGGTTGTGGAGAAAGGGGAACACTTCTTCATTGCTGGTGGGAGTGCAAACTTGTACAACCACTGTGGAAATCAGTCTGGCAATATATTGGAAAACTGGGAATAGCTCTACCTCAAGACCCAGCCATACCACTCCTGGGTATACATCCAATCAATTCCTCACCAATCCACAAGGACATCTCTTCAATTATGTTCATAGCAGCTTTATTTGTAATAGCTAGAAACTGGAAACAACCCTCATGTCCCTCAACGGATGAACGGATAAAAAAGCTGTGGTATATTTACACAATAGAATAACACTCAGCCATCAGAAACAAGGTAATTATGCAACTTGCTGCCAAATTGACAGATCTAGAAAAGCTCATCCTGAGTGAGCTAACCCAGACCCAGAAAGATGCAAATGGCGTTATTCACTTATACCTGGATTTTAGCCATATAGTACAGGATAATTATCGTACAGCCAACAGACTGAAAGGAACAGGAACATAGACTTTGTTACTTGTTAGTGGGACACTTTGCCTTAGTGGAGCTGCCATATAGGCCCCCAGTGCAAGACGAAGCTCTTAGCCCTCATATGACTGCTGAACTGAAGGGGCATAATGTGTAGGGCACCCCACACAGGAGGAGTAGGATAGGTGGGAGAAAGGGGAGAGGGTGGGAGGGTGAGAGGTTGGGCTCAGGAGGGGTGGAGGAACGGAACTGTGATGGAGATGTAAATTGAAATAATAAATAAACAGTAAAAAAGATGCACAAAATATAAAATATCGATATGGGGTGGGAGAAAGGTGCTAGAGAGAGGACTGTATGGGTAATAGCACAGGCTCTTCTGACAGAGGACCTGTGTTTGATTCCCATGCCCACATGATGGCTCCCAGTCACCAGTTCCAGAGAATCCATCACCATCTTCTGCCCTCTGTGGGCACCAAACCATGCAAGTGATTCCCAGACATATATGGGAGAAAACACTCATACACATAAATAACATGAAATATAATAAAAATGTAAAAAATAGAAATGGCAATAATGTAATTATTAACAACTAAGATTGTTAATTGCTACATTGCAGACCATAATAACAAATATG
The DNA here is from genome assembly GCA_907164525.1 of Lophiomys imhausi. Classification (NCBI taxonomy): domain Eukaryota; kingdom Metazoa; phylum Chordata; class Mammalia; order Rodentia; family Muridae; genus Lophiomys; species Lophiomys imhausi. The sequence goes on along the minus strand of CAJQZJ010009649.1, from coordinate 26,619,820 downwards.
ACTATGAAATGAGTTCTAAGTGTAGTTGATTCAATGTGAATACATGTTTTTTGATTAAAGATAGTTGCATTAAATACACTTAAAGGGTTAGATTATGGAACTCTTCCATTATTGCAGGTCATTGTGAATTAAATTCAGATAACAAAGCAAGTTTTTATATCGTCTTTCCTAAAGAAATTACTTCAGTGCATAAGGAAACTAAAATGGAAGTCTGGGTCTGGATTTCAGTATCAGTGACAACCCAAGAGCTTAGATAATAAAACTTTTAAAAAGCTATTATTAAATTGACTTCAATATTAAGATTTAGCTAATAATGTTATATATTTCTTACTACATTTAAAAAAATTTTCAAGTGTAGACATTTGCTGGTTATCTGTTACAAGCAAGAGTGGTTATAAATAGTAAATCCAATGTGCACAAAAGTGATGCACATCAGTTATATGCATCAACATAAAGTAATACTATGAATGTATCACCACATTATCCACTGCTCCTTCCTGAAGCCTGGAATTAGGGTCCATTTCTCTAGTGGAAGTTGCTCTCACCATTTACTTCTCTAATGCATTGAAAGGAATTTTTTGAATGTTGGAGTCATAATACTATATATCTCAGAGTATATTTACTGTATAGGTTTAAGCCAACCTTAAAATAATTTAAATATTTATTATATAATTAAATGCAATTTTATTTTCTATATTTAGGTGCATATTCACTTTAGACTTCACTTGAAAATATGTAAACATATTTGTTTTATTCTGTTGAGTTTTCAAAGTATCATCTAATAGGAATAGAAAGGTCTATTAATATATCAGGGATCATAGACTTTAAAAACTTACTAAAAATCAATGAAGTGTTGTAACTAAGGGGGCATTATGTGAACCTGAATGTAGAACCAAACAATATAAATAGGAGGAAAAAGAAAATTACACTAAAATATCAGCCAAGTACTATTTTTTAAAGGGTATGGCTCTTGCATTTGCAGTATTTTACATCTTTGTTTTTCACCAGTATTTCCATTTAGCAGTGCCTTCTGCAAAATAGTTAAGAATTATAGATGTAGATATGTAATGGGATTCCAAATGCAAATTGATAATAGATGTGACAAATGTCTGCAGTTTATATCATAGATTCTTAGATATGTGATGTTCTTAGGTATTTACAAATTCATTAGTTCTTAAAGTAGATTGCTGAACACCCTCTTAATTCCTAAACAGCTCAAAATTTAACTGAGACTGGAGGGGGGAAAATGGAGGGGATTGTGATTGAGATGTAACTTGAAGAAATAAAAAAATAAAATATTTAAAAAAGTAGATTGCTGATATTTTATTAGCCCAAGGCAAATAAATAGCACAAAAGGATGATTCAACAGTTGATAATAGCAGTGGCAAATCTCATTCTGATTTTTAAAATATGAATTGAGAGGTAAGATTTAGTTTATCCTTAACTTTCACTGAACAACTTTATCTCTTGGAAGGTAGGAAAAGCAAGAAAAGAAATCAAGTATAATTGTAACCAGGAAACAAAAATAAACTATAGGAAAGTGACCAAATCCCATACATGTGCTAAATATTGATGAATGTTAAGCCATTTAGAGGGAAAACAGGAGACACAATAAGGATATGATTGTGTCTGAGTTGCTCAAGGGGATGTGAACTCAAGACTGATGAGAATCTTTGTAAAAGATCTCACCAATGAACTGAGCTATCTGATGGGATAGTGTTTAGCATGGCAACTGTAGCATAGTAACGAGGCTAGCAAAAGAAATCAGAACTCTAATAGTAATGAATACAATTTTTACTGTAAGTGCAACTATTTTTATAGGCAGCCTTGCTCTAGAATTAACATGATTTCATTTCCCATGTTTTCTGACGTATAATTATGGTTTCCATCTTTTACTGGTAAGGGTTAGAGAATGAAAGAAATAATGAAAATTACCAGGAAAGGTTCAAATTATTGAGACCTTAATTTAAGACCTTTGCCAAGATTGTTAGACTATCAGAACCCATTGAGTCACAAATTCCCTTAAGAGTAAAATGAGGATTTACCCTCACTAAAGCAAGACAAAGTTGTTTGCCATATATACTGGTTGCTAAGGAGCTTTGTGGAGGATCTTATGGATCCTCTGCATTTCTTTCTACCTATGCCTGTGATACTAGAGGGTGGGACTTAAACAGATACCTTTTAACTCAAATAGCCTATCATAAGGCTTTTTTAGGATTCCCTGCCAGTGAACTCTCCTCACATCTGTAAGGCCCTAAGCTCTTCACTTCATCCCTTGCACTGTGGGAAGTTGTGGGATAATTTAAGGAATTCTCACTTCCCTCCAATGTCCTCTCCTCAGATTTCTTTTACTAAATAACCCAAGCACCAAATGTTTGGACAGATGTGTCAGCCTTGTTTTATGTCAGTGCTGTAGTCAGAAATTTTGAAAAACTGACTCAGAACAGGAATTCCTTCAATAGACTTCAGTGATGTGCTTGCCACTTTTTCTTTGTCAAGTGAATAAAATGCAGGACTGCTGATGGGTGGTTATCTGACTTAAAATTAGAAATTTATGTCAGAAGAAGAGCAGTGTTAAGAATACCATGTCATTCTTTGTTATACACAATTTACTCAGCATTCAGTTGACATTCTGTGAAAGGAGACATAGAACCCACCGATGTAAAAGTTCTTGACATGCTGAAGAGAGACTTCCGAAAGTACTAAAAGAGATATTACAAGACCTTACCTGACCCGATTTCCTTGTTTCTCTTGCACATTTCTTCTCTCCAAAGCATTCATCCTAAACCACAAGATAACTCACAAGAGAGCCTTGGACTCCTGTAGCTCTACCTTCTGCTTAAACACTTGATTTGAATGGAAATGACCTCTCTAAACACATTTTAGAGGCACTATTTGGCTGAATGTCAGCTGTCAATTGAGGAATGGTCTTTGCCCTGTTTTCATTGTACCTGGAACTTTGTTATTTTTGCCTTTAAAAATGAGATGGGGTCTTATGTAGCAGAAGCTGTTCTTGAACCTCTTAATCCTTTTGCCTCCACCTCAAAAATGTTGAGATTACAGGTGTGTATCACCATGCTTATTAGTCCATATTTAGAACATGTTAAAGCAAAGTTTGTATCAATTTCTTGGTAATTGTCAAAATCTTAAATATTTTCATTAAAATATTATTAAAAATACCTTGGGAAACCAGAGGCAATAGAAAAAGGTATTAAGTTTGGTCTCTCAGGCCTAAACTTTTATGGCAGTTTGATTGTATCAGATGTTTCATGGAACCATTTTTGTAGGCCAGGAGAGATATGGCAGTGTATTAGGTTGGACGATGGTCATTTGGAACATGTAACTTACGTTTGCCTTCAAGGTTTACTTTGGGTATGGTCCTACACATAGTGCTTTGATGATAAAATGTTGTGTGATGCAAATTTTATAGCTTGATGGGTCAGGTATTGTCCCGTTGGTGACAAACAGTGGAAATTGTGTAGCAACTTGTGCATTGTTTTGTTGTTGTTGTTGTTTATTACTTCAAGTTACATCTCCATCACAGTTAAACATTCATTCTATACTAAATTACAACAGATGATCCATAAAGGAACATTTTGGCTTTGCTCCAAAATGCCACATTGTGATTCACTTACTTGCTGTTGCCAAAGATTCCAAACCGCATTCTTATCTACCAGAGATATTTAAGACCCAAGTGGATGTGCTTAGATGTGGGTGAAACTTCAGGGGAACATTTGTAGCAGCTTAGGGCTGTTATGTAGCTCTCTTATTCAGATCGTCATTCAGAAATAGTAGTGTTGGGGAATCAATAAATGAATGAGCTACGTTAGCACATCTACTTTGATGAAACTAGCCTCAGTATCTAATATCTTAAAGGGACTTTTAAAATTTTTGTTCTTTAATATTTATATAAGCAGCCAGATTTAATGATGTAATTTTAACCTTGGAAGGGAGTAATTATGCAGAGATAGAAGGCCTCTGAATTTCAGTAGAATATAACTCTCAGTGTCTGATATGCAATTATTAAGAACATTTGAGTAACTGGAATATTAACTGTCTAGAGGATTAAGAATCCTCTTTAGAATGCTAGAGAGACGGAGCTCAGCAGTTAAGAGCACTGGTTGCTCTTCCAGAAAAACCTGGGTTTGATTTCTAGCACCCATTTGAGAGCTTACAACTATCTGTAATTCCAATTTTAGGGGATTTTTTTTTTATATCTCTGTGAGCTTTGAAGGCACCAGGAATATATGTGGCACATACACATACATATAGGTAAATCTCTCATAAATACAAGATAAAATGTCCTCTTAGGTCTGTACTTATCTGAGTTGTATCCTATTTCTGTGGTATATGTCAAAACCAGAATGGTGAAAGAAGGCTGGTAAGTTGGGTTAGCAGGTAAAAGATCCCTGTATCCTAAACCTGAGGTTCTGAGTTCAATCACCAGAACCCACATGATGGAAGTAGAGAACCATCTCCTTCAATTTTCCTATGACTTCCTGATGCCTGTAGTGGTATCAGTGTGTGCATGTGGACGCACATAAATATAATAAAAAAAATGTCATCTTGAATGACAGTGTCCTTTGCCTTACAGAAGCTTTTCAGTTTCATGAGGTCCCATTTATTGATTGTTGATCTCAAGTCCTGAGCTGTTGGTGTTCTGTTCAGGAAGTTGTCGCCTGTGCCAATTAGTTCGAGGGTTTCTCCCACTTTATCTTCTAGTAGATTTAGTGTGACCGGCCTTATGTTAAGGTCTTTGATCCACTTGGACTTAAGTTTTGTACAAGGTGATAAGTATGGGTCTAGCTTCATTCTTTTACAAATGGACATCCAGTTGGACCAGCACCATTTGTTGAAGATGCTGTCCTTCTTCCTTTGTGCCATTTTGGCTTCTTTGTCAAAAATTAGGTGGCCATAAGTGTGTGGGTCTATTTCTGGATCTTCAATTCGATTCCATTGATCTACTGGTCTATTTCTATACCAATACCATGCTGTTTTTACAACTATTGCTCTGTAGTACAGCTTGAAATCTGGGATGGTAATACCTCCAGATGTTTTTTTATTGTACAGGATTGATTTAGCTATTCTGGGCTTTTTATTGTTCCATATGAAATTGAGACTAGCTCTTTCCAAGTCTATAAAAAATTGTGTTGGTATTTTGATAGGAATTGCATTGAATCTAAATATTGCTTTTGGTAGGATGGCCATTTTTATTATGTTGATCCTACCTATCAATGAACAAAACGGCAGCCTACAGACTGGGAGAAAATCTTCACCAACCCCACATCTGACAGAGGGCTAATATCCAAAATCTACAAAGAACGCAAGAAATTAAATGCCAAGAAACCAAATATTCCAATCAAAAAATGGGGGAGAGCTAAATAGAGAATCACAAAGGAGGAATCCCTAATGGCTGAGAGACACTTGAAGAAATGCTCAACATCCTTAATCATCAGAGAAATGCAACTCAAAACGACTCTGAGATTCCATCTCACACCTGTCAGAATGGCTAGGATCAAAAACTCAAATGACAGCACATGCTGGCGAGGGTGTGGAGAAAGGGGTACCCTACTCCATTGCTGGTGGGAGTGCAGGCTTGTGCAACCACTATGGAGGTCAGTCTGGCGATATCTTAGAAAACTTGGAATAGCTCTGCCTCAGGACCCAGCCATACCACTTCTGGGTATACACCCAAATGCCTCTTCACAGAATCATAAGGAAGTTTCCTCATCTATGTTTATAGCAGCCTTATTTGTAATAGCTAGAAACTGGAAACAACCCAGATGTCCCTCAACCAAAGAATGGGTTAAAAAACTGTGGTACATCTACACAATGGAATATTATTCAGCTATCAGAAACAATGAAATTATGCAATTTGCAGCCAAATGGATGGAACTAGAAAAGCTCATCCTGAGTGAACTAACTAACCCAGACTCAGAAGGACACATATGGCATCTACTCACTTATAGTAGGATTTTAGCTATCAATTCTACAACTAACACACCAAAGGGAACTTGGACATAGACATCTTATTTTTAATTTTTATTTTTTAATTATTTTTTATATATTATATTTTTTCTATTTTTTAGTCTTTTTTATTTTTTATTTTATATAAGTACTTTTTTTTTCTTCAAGTTACATCTCAGTCACAAACCCTTCCCTATTCCCCCTTCCTGTCCCACCCTTCCACCCTCTTCCCCCCCCAACAGCTTCCCTTTTCAATCCAACAAATGGTTCTTTCTCTTATAACAGTAAATTCTATACAAAACAGCAGAATTAACTATGCCACATTATGAGAGTTAAATGGCCCAGTATACCTTCCCAATGTCCAGTTCATACATATTTGGCCCCTGACTTTAACCTTCTACCTTCTAACCATCTCCATGAGTTTAAAGTTCTATAACTGACTTAGCTTTCATACTAACTTGCATCACTATTATAACCATCTTCTTAGATCTAGAACGCCCTCTTGATTCCTAAACAACTCAAAATTTAGCTATGAGACTTAAGCTGTCTATTCTTCAACCACCTCAGAGAGCTGAGAAGGATAAATATATCTCATTATATAGGATGTGCAGAGCCTGAAGCTTCCAATACTAAGAAATGACAAACCAGTGCTACCTGGACAGTTCCCATTTTCTCTCCATACATTCCAGCATCAGTCTTCAGCCTTTTGGTCCTGTTTCTCTGACAGACATTTATTGTAGAGTAGGGATTATGAAGGACTAACCTACCATGTCTTGGCAGAGCTAGGCTGTTGACTTCCCTGCTACCAAGTTTTGTCCTTTTTTATCTATTGTATGCTTATTGATTTGTTTGTTTAGTAGTTCTCTCTCCCAGGCAACGAGACACTTTTCACTGATGGTACTGCTTCATAGATCCCCAATGAATGAAGAGGCTCTTGGCCTTCATATGACCTCTTAACTGAGATGAGGGACTGTTATATAAGGACACCCCACCCCAGAGAAATGGGATGGAAGGGTTAGGAGATAAAAAAAAAAATCAAATGTGATGTTTCGGCCTTTTACTACTAACTGTCATGAACTGTTTAGGATAATTAAGAAATGCAAACTAATGGTTATGCAAGCCAGTCATTCTGTTAGGTACTATGACAGCCTATTATAGTTACTTGCTAAGCTAATCAGAAATAAACTGGCAAGAGACAAGCAACATCTGCTTACCCTAATATAAGAGATAGATAGGGCCTCTTCAAAAACCTCAAGAGATCTGCAGAATATGGCATTCAAAGATGTTTTCGTAACTTTAGTTTTTTTTATATCAAGACATATCAACTCCTGATAGCACCCCCTATTCTCCTCCAAGTAGAAGATGAGCATCGGGCGGGGCCAAGATGGTGGCGAACTGCATGGACGCATTTTGAATGTGGGAGAGAAGAGCCATAGAAAACACAGAGTTGTGGGACACTGTGCAAAAACCGGAGGGTCTGGCCCCTCCGGGAACACGCACAGCTCCCAAGGGACTGTTAAAAGTCCCAGGGCAAGGCTCTCCCCCATCTCTCGCAGACACGGAAGCCACTAAATCCGGGATTCGGGAACTCCCATTTGGAGAGGCGCCTGGTAAGATCAATCCCAACACACAGCAGGCAGAATCAAAGGCCACATGGCGATCGCCCACTAGCCAACTGGGCTTCCCATACCTCAGGAAGACCTTATAACTATTTAGGAAATTTTGCAGAATAGTTGAAGTCTTGTGGTTTTTTTGTTTGTTTGTTTGTTTTTTCGAGATGTAGAAAAAGGGCGCTCAGCAGGAGATCTGCAGCTGCTCAAGACGGAGCAGAAGGTGGGCGGGCAGAGCAGTTGGGGAGGGAAGCCGACGCTGGCGGGAGGGGCCGAAGCTCCGCCCAACCACGGCAAAGCAGCTAGGGCAGGGGGCAGGCTCTGACGGCAGGAGGGGCCAAAGCTCCGCCCACCCAAGGCGGAGCAGATAGGGAGGGAAGTGGCCAGGCCTGTGGCGGAGAAGCCTAGTAGGTAACCAGAAGCCAAGGGACCATAGCTGTATTCGGGTAAACCCAGACACATTAGGTGTGGAGCTGGGCCCTGTCAGCCTCCGTGATGACAAACAAAGCCCACAAAATCTGTGCCTGGGCAAACAGGTCCATACCATTAGAACCATTAAAGGCTGATCACTCAGTGTGCAAAATAGAGAAGTCTGAACTGGGAGCAGTGTAACAATCCCGGACCATTACTTACTACCTGGGAATAGGCTGCACCAGCTCACAACAATTCAGGCTATTAAAACCACAGGGACCCTGAGATCACCCTGTAGCAAGGACAGATAGCCAAGCAATTCGACTCCTTCACCAAAGCATCCCCTGTGGATCCAAACACAGAAAACGACAAGAACAGACAGCTAAACACACACACATGGCCAAAGGTCCAAGAAAAAATAGAAATCAAGGAAATATGACTCCAACAAAGCAGAATTATTCAGCTCATCCAATTCGGATGACCTCACACCAACTGAAACACATGAAAACGATGACAATTCTGCATTATGGAAAGTGATAGAGTCCCTGCAAGAAGAACTTAAATCTATGAAGGAATTCAAAGAAGCCACAATTTTACAAGCCAAAACAATGAACAATACCATTAAAGAGCTCGAAGCCAAGGTGACAGAGCTTGAACAGGAAAAAGACAAAGCAATGAAAGATTTTCAGACAAAAACAAGTAAGCTGGAGAAGGAAATGTATAAAACGAACAATACCATACAAGACATGAAAATAGAAATAGAAACAATAAAGAAAACACAGTCAGAGTTAAAAGAGAAAGTGGAGAACCAAGGGAAGAGAACAGGAACTACGGATGCGAGTATCAACAATAGGATGCAAGAGATGGAAGTCAGGATCTCAGACATGGAAGATTCGATGGAAGAAATCAGTACAACATCCAAAGAAAATGAGAAGGCTAAAAAATCTCTCACCCACAACATCCAAAAAATCAAGGACTCAATGAAAAGACCGAACCTAAGAATCATAGGCATAGAGGAAAGAGAAGACTCCCGACTCCAAGGTCCAGGAAATAACTTCAACAAAGTCATAGAAGAAAACTTCCCAAACTTGAAAAAAGAGATGCCAATAAAAATCCTAGAGGCTTACAGAACACCGAACAGATTAGATCAGAAAAGAAACTCCTCTCGCCACATAATAATTGAAACACCAAATGTACAGAACAAAGAAAGGATATTAAAAGCTATAAGAGAAAAAGGCCAAGTCACATGCAATGGCAGACCCATCAGAATTACACCTGACTTCTCCTCAGAAACTTTAAAAGCTAGAAGGGCCTGGACAGATATCCTACAAGTCCTGAGAGATCATAGGTGCCCAGCCAGACTACTTTACCCAGCAAAACTCTCTATCAAAATAGATGGAGAAAACAAGATATTCCATGACAAAATCAAATTTAAACAATATCTACCCACAAACCCAGCCCTACAGAAAATCCTAGAAGGAAAATTCCAACCCAGAGAAGAAAACTCCACCCAAGAAAACAAAGGGAATAGAAAACCCCTCAGCAACTAAACCAAAAGAGGCACAGGACAATCACCTATATACCATACTAATGGGAAATTACAACCCCTGGTCACTAATATCCATCAACATCAATGTACTCAACTCCTTAATAAAAAGACATAGGATTACAGAGTGGATCCGCAAGCAAGACCCTTCCTTATGCTGTATACAAGAGACACATCTAACTATGAAAGATAGACACTGCCTCAGAGTAAAGGGCTGGGAAAAGGTTTTCCAAGCAAATGGACCCAGAAAGCAAGCTGGAGTAGCCATCCTAATATCAAACAAAACAGAATTCCAACTGAAGTTAATGAAAAAAGACAAAGAAGGGCATTATATACTCATTAAAGGGAATATTCATCAAGAGGAAATCTCAATACTGAACATCTATGCCCCAAACACAAAGGCACCTACTTTTGTAAAAGAAACACTTGTAAAACTTAAATCACACATCGATCACAACACATTAGTAGTGGGAGACTTCAACACCCCACTCACAACAATGGACAGATCATCAAGACTGAGGCCAAACAGAGAAATATTGAGTCTAACAGAGATCATGAAACAAATGGACCTAACAGACATCTACAGAACGTTTCACCCAAACACAAAGGAATACACCTTTTTCTCAGCACCCCACGGAACCTTCTCCAAAATTGACCACATAGTTGGACACAAAGATAGTCCCAATAGATACAAGAAAATTGAAATAACACCTTGAATCTTATCAGACCACCACGGAATAAAGCTGGTCTTCAACAACAAAAGAATCAACAGAAAGCCTACACACACATGGAAATTGAACAGCTCCTTACTGGATGACCACTGGGTCAGGGAAGAAATAAAGAAGGAAATCAAAGACTTCTTAAAATCCAACGACAATGAAGACACAACATACCCAAACCTATGGGATACAATAAAAGCTGTGCTACGAGGAAAGTTCATAGCACTAAGTGCATTCAAAAAGAAAATTGTGACAGCAAACATGCCCAAGAGGAGCAGAAGGCAGGAAATCATCAAACTTAGGGCTAAAATCAACAACTTAGAATCAAAAAGAACTATACAAAGAATCAATGAAACCAAGAGTTGATTCTTCGAGAAAATCAACAAAATAGACAGACCCCTAGCCAAATTAACTAAAAGGCAAAGAGAAAGAACCCAAATCAACAAAATCAGAAATGAAAAGGGAGAAATAACAACAGACATCGAGGAGATCCAGAAAATATTCGGACATTACTTTAAAAATCTATATTCCACTAAATTTGAAAACCTAAGCAAAATGGACAATTTCCTCGATAAATTCCACCTACCAAAACTAAATCAAAATCAGACTAACAGCTTAAACAGCCCAATAACCCCTAAGGAAATAGAAACAGTCATTAATAATCTCCCAACCAAAAAAATCCCAGGGCCAGATGGCTTTAGCACGGAATTCTACTGGACTTTCAAAGAGGAGCTAACACCATTACTCTTCAAACTCTTCCACCACATAGAAACAGAAAGAACACTGCCAAACTCATTCTAAGAGGCCACTGTCATTCTGATTCCTAAACCACACAAAGACCACAAAGACCCAACAAAGAAAGAAAACTTCAGACCAATCTCCTTCATGAACATAGATGCAAAGACACTTAATAAATACTAGCAAACCGAATTCAAGAACACATAAAAAATATCATACATCATGATCAAGTAAGCTTCATCCCAGGAATGCAGGGATGGTTCAATATACGAAAGTCTATCAATGTAATTCACCATATAAACAAAATGAAAGAAAAAAACCACATGATAATCTCGCTAGATGCAGAAAAAGCAGTTGACAAAATCCAACACCCCTTCATGCTAAAAGTCCTGGAGAGAACGGGCATACAAGGACCATACCTAGAAATAATAAAGGCAATATACAGCAAGCCAGTGGCCAACATCAAATTAAATGGAGAGAAGCTTGAAGCATTTCCTCTAAACTCAGGGACAAGACAAGGATGTCCACTTTCACCATATCTCTTCAATATAGTACTTGAAGTTCTTGCTAGAGCAATAAGACAACTAAAGGAAATCAAAGGGATAAACATTGGAAATGAAGAAGTCAAATTATCCCTATTCGCAGATGATATGTTAGTATACATAAGCGACCCCAAAAACTCCACCAAAGAACTCTTACAGCTGATAAACAACTTCAGCAAGGTGGCTGGATACAAAATTAACTCAAAAAAATCAGAAGCCCTTCTTTATACAACAAACAAGCATACTGAAAAAGAAATAAGGGAAACAACCCCCTTCACAAACAATATAAAATACCTGGGGGTAACTCTAACCAAGCAAGTAAAGGACCTATATAACAAGAACTTCAAGCCCCTGAAGAAAGAAATGGAAGAGGCATTTAGAAGATGGAAAGATCTCCCATGCTCATGGACAGGTAGGATCAACATAATAAAAATGGCTATTCTACCAAAAGCAATATATAGATTCAATGCAATTCCTATCAAAATACCAACACAATTCTTTATAGACTTGGAAAAAGCTATACTCAACTTCATATGGAACAACAAAAAGCCCAGAATAGCTAAATCAATCCTGTACAATAAAAAAGCATCTGGAGGTATCACCATCACAGATTTCAAGCTGTACTACAGAGCAACAGTAATAAAAACAGCATGGTACTGGTATAGAAACAGACCAGTGGATCAATGGAATCGAATTGAAGACCCAAACATGGACCCACACACCTATGGCCAACTAATCTTTGACAAAGAAGCCAAAACCGCACAATGGAAGAAGGACAGCATCTTCAACAAATGGTGCTGGTCCAACTGGATGTCCACTTGTAAAAGAATGAAATTAGACCCATACCTATCACCTTGTATAAAACTTAATTCCAAGTGGATCAAAGACCTTAACATAAGGCCGGCCACACTAAAGATAATAGAAGAAAAAGTAGGAGAAACCCTCGAACTCATTGGCACAGGTGACAACTTCCTGAACAGAACACCAACAGCTCAGGACCTGAGATCAACAATCAATAAATGGGACCTCATGAAACTGAAAAGCTTCTGTAAGGCAAAAGACACTGTCATTCGAACAAAACGGCAGCCTACAGACTGGGAGAAAATCTTCACCAACCCCACATCTGATAGAGGGCTATTATGTAAAATCTACAATGAACTCAAGAAACTAAATGCCAAGAAACCAAATAATCCAATCAAAAAATGGGAGACGGAGCTAAATAGAGAATTCACAAAGGAGGAATCCCTAATGGCCGAGAGTCACCTGAAGAAATGCTCAACATCCTTAATCATCAGAGAAATGCAACTCAAGACGACCCTGAGATTCCATCTCACACCTGTCAGAATGGCTAAGATAAAGAGCTCAAATGACAGCACATGCTGGCGAGGGTGTGGAGAAAGGGGAACCCTCCTCCATTGCTGGTGGGAGTGCAGACTTGTGCAACCACTATGGAGGTCTGTCTGGAGATATCTTAGAAACCTTGGAATAATTTTGCCTCAGGACCCAGCCATACCACTTCTGGGTATACACCCAAAGGACACCTCACGGAGACATAGGGAAGTCTCCTCATCTATGTTCATAGCAGCCTTATTTGTAATAGCTAGAAACTGGAAACAACCCAGATGTCCCTCAACTGAAGAATGGATTAAAAATTGTGGTACATCTATACAATGGAATATTACTCAGCTATAAGAAACAATGAAATCATGCAATTTGCAACCAAATGGATGGATCTAGAGAAGCTCATCCTGAGTGAGCTAACCCAGACTCAGAAGGATGCACATGGCATCTATTCACTTATAGTAGGATTTTAGCTATATCGTACAGGATATCTGTACTACAACCAACACACCAAAAGGAACATGGACATAAATTTCTTTTTTCTTTTCTTTTTCTTTTTCTTTTTCCTTTCCCTATTTTTTCTCTTTCTTTTTCCTCTCTTTTTTTGGTGTTGTTCTTTGTTTTTGTGGGCTTGTGTGTCTGTTGGTTTTTTTTTTTTTAGTTTCCCACCCGTAGCAAGGAGACACCTTTCACTGGCAGTACTGCCTCGTAGGTCCCCAGTGTATGAAGAGGCCCTCAGCCCTCAGATGACTCCTGATCTGTGGTGAGAGACTGGTATGCAGGGACACTCCACCCCAGGGGAGCAAGATGGAAGGGTCAGGGAGTAGAGCATGGGAGGGTGGGGCTGGGAAGCAGGAAAAGAGGACAATATGTCAAGGATGTAACCTGTAGCAACAAACAAATAAATTTACTAATTAAAAAAAAAAGCAGGTAACAACGTTAAAACACTGTACATAAAATAAAGGACACAGCCATTCAACCTGGTTTTATGAACCTCCAAGTGTCGAAAAAATGTAGAGCTAAGGTAAAATACAGGAGAAATGTGGTGTTAACCCATGCCTTTAACTGCAGCAGAGACAGGAGGAGCACCATAGAGTTAGTGGACTTATAAATTCTAGAGTTACACGGAAAAGGGTGGTGAGGGTACACACCCTTAATCCCATCATTCAAGAAGAGTACACCCTTAACCCCAACACACTAGAGACAGAAACAGGCAGATCTCGAAGCTCAAGGTGAGCCTGATACAAAACAAACTCTAAATAAAGAAAAACTTTGATCCAGGAGTGGTGGAACACATCTTTAATCCCCTCAGATGGGAACCACAGGTCTCGGATCCTAATAATTAGAATGCAGAGACACACACATAGGATTTGGAAGGACCTAAGTTTAAAAGCTACTTACAAAAGGCCCACACAACACAAACAAATTGTCCTTCGAGACTTCAAAATATATACACTAAAGCTGGTTTAGCTCCAAAATAACAAAATAATTTCTTCTTTAAACCAGATTGAAAGATAACACTTTATATATATGTCAAAAACCAAATTTGCTTCAGGACAAATATTACCTACCCCCCCCCCCAAAAAAAAAAGAGGGAGATTGTCCTTGAGTGAGGATTGGGGCAGGGCTCTGTTCTTATCTTTCCAGGAGAATCAAAGCATCCATTCAAGGAACCCAGGGACAACTGGACAAAGGAAAGCTCAGCAGAAATCAGAATCAGACACCAAAAGAAGACAAGTGACCCAGATGATTCAGCCTGACAGACTCCCTCAATAGATGTCTCCATCAAAAGCCTACAACCACAACAACTCAATATCGCTAAGACCGTTCAGCTCTACACAATGCCCCAGCCAGAACCTCAGTAAAGCCTGGAAGTTCAGCTTCTGCCTACAAACTCCTTAAGACATCTAAACAGCTGAGAACAGACGGACTGAACATAAAAGGATTGTATTAACATTTTTAACCATTTTTCCATTTTGTTTGGGCCCCAAACAGGTTTACTACGACCCAAATCAGCAGGAAGTCATTTTAAGAGAGCGACGTCCCTTACCCAGAGGGTGGGGAGGGTGTTTCTCCGCCCCCCCCCCTTTTTCGGTTATTTGAAGGACAACTGAAAACTCTGTTATTTAGGGGAAGAGATTACAAGTTGTTAAATGGTCCTGTTTAATGGGTTTTGGAGGTTAGACCCAGGGTATTCCTTCTTTCCCTTTTCTGTATCCTTCTTTATCTCCTATGTAGGAATGCACGGACTTGAGAAAAATTGAGACATAGACAGCACAGGAAGGATCAAGAAGAAAGGTCATATTATTGAATATGCCCTTATACCCTTGTATATTGATACAAAATTAATAGTATATTTGGCTAAAGTGGTATTGACCATTGTTTATTATGCAAAAATAAGATTGTATTGGTCTACGTCAGTATTGATATTTGTATATTGATAAAAAATTAAGATTATAGTTGGCCACAATGGTATTGACCCTTGTATATGGACGCAATATTAAGATTGTATTGGGCCGCATAGGCATTGATCTTTGTATATTGATACGAAATTAAGAGTATATTTAGCCACATTTGAATAGATCTTTGTATATTGATACAAAATTTAAGGTAACGCTTCCTAATGGTATAGTACCTAGAGATACTTAAAAATGAAATGTGAAGCTCTGGCCTCTTGATACCAACCGTCTTAAACTGTTTAGGATAGTTAAGAAAAACAAACTCCTAGTCATGCATGCATGTCACCTTGTTAGCTACTAAGACAGTCTATCACAGATATTCTCTAAGCTACTCAGTAATCAAGTTGTTAAGAGACAAGCAACATTTGCTTATCTAAATACAAGAGATAGATAGGGCATCTTCAAAAACCCCAAGAGATCTGCAGCATATGGCATTCAAAGATGTGGTCTTAAATTAAGATTTTTTTTTGATATCGTGACATATCAGCTCCTGACAGCACCCCCTATTCTACTCCAAGTAGAAGAAAAGCATCGAAGAATCTCTAGTGTCAGATGGTTGAATTAGTGGCAAGCCAATCTCTTGGCATGTAAAAACTCCTTGCTTCAACTGCAGACAGACTGCTGTCCAAAAAGGACAAAACTTGGTAGCAGGGAAGTCGACAGCCTAGCTCTGCCAAGACAGGGTAGGTTAGTCCTTCACAATCCCTGCTCTACAGTAAATGTCTGTCAGAGAAACAGGACCAAAAGGCTGAAGACTGATGCTGAAATGTATGGAGAGAAAATGGGAACTGTCCAGGTAGTCACTGGTTTGTCATTTCTTAGTATTGGAAGCTGCAGGCCCTGCACTTCCTATACAATCAGATATATTTATCCTTCTCAGCTCTCTGAGGTGGTTGAAGAATAGACAGCTTGAGTCTCATAGCTAAATTTTGAGTTGTTTAGGATTCAAGAGGGCATTCTAGATCTAAGAATAGATGGTTAAAATAGTGATGCAAGTTAGTATGAAAACTAAGTCAGTTTTAGAACTTTAAACTCATGGAGATGGTTAGAAGGTAGAAGGTTAAAGTCAGGGGCCAAATATGTATGAACTGGACATTGGGAAGGTATACTGGGCCATTTAACTCTCATAAATGTGGCATATTTAATTCTGCTGTTTTGTATAGAATTTACTGTTATAAGAGAAAGAACCATTTGTTGGAATGAAAAGAGAAGCTGTTGGGGGGAAAGAGGGTGGAAGGGTGGGACAGGTAGGGGGAATAGGGAAGGGTTTGCGACTAAGATGTTACTTGAAAAAAAATAAAGTACTTATTTAAAAAAAAAGAAATATTAAATCAAAAGATACATGGAAACTACAATCCTAGCTTGTTAATTTATATATGTCTTTGAATGAAAGAGAACTGGGAATGTTATGTAACCAAATTACTAATAAGTTTCTCTGGTATTTAATATCTGTTCAATTTTTCCATTGCTGTCTTGTATTCTTTGGTATTTTCCCACGCTTCTACAATAAGCACATTAATTTATAATAAAGTTTCTATAGAGACAAGCTACTCTTTAAAGCAAAAAAAAAAAAAAAAAAGATGAGCATCGAAGAATCTCCAGTGGGAGATGATTGAATTAGTCGCAAGCCTATCTCTTGGTAGGAAAAGCCCCTTGCTCCAACTATAGACAGAATGCTGTCCAAAAAGGACAAAACCTGGATGCACGTAAGTCGACAGCCTAGCTCTGCCAAGACAGGGTAGGTAAGTCCTTCATAACCCCTGCTCTACAATCAATGTCTGTCAGAAAAAACGGGGCCAAACGACTGAAGAGTGATCTGTAATGTATGGAGAGAAAATGAGAACTGTCCAGGCAGCCACTGGTATGTCATTTCTTAGTTTGGGAAGCTGCAGACCCTGTACTTCCTATAAAATCAGATATATTTATCCCTCTCAGGTCTCTGAGGTGATTGAAGAACAGATAGATAAAGTCTCATAATTAAATTTTGAGTTGTTTAGGAGTCAAGAGAGTGGTATAGATCTAAGAAGATACTTTTAAAATTGTGTTGCAATTAGTATGAATGTTGATCTGATATAGAACTTTAAACTCATGGAGATGTTTAGATAGTAGAATGTTAAAGTCAGGTACCAAATACATATGGACTGGTCATTGGGAATGTACGTTAAGCCATATAACCCTCATAACTCTGGCCTAATTACCTCTTTTGTACTGTATTGTATTTATTATTATAAGAGAAAGAGCCATTTGTTGGACTGAAAGGGGAAACTGTAGGGGGAAATAAGATATACCTTAAACTTAAAAGAAAAAAAAAGGGAAGAGGATGGGGGGTTGAGGGTGGGAGGGTGGGACTGGAGGGGGAATAAGGAGGGGACTGCGATTGAGATGTAACTTGAAGAAATAAAAAAAAGTCATCTTTCCTTATAGTATGTAATACTGACTTAAGAGAACACAAGAAAGTACTGAATCCAAACCAGAAGACTTACGCAAAAGGATTAATAATGACTCTCCTGTTCCTTTAGTTTGCATGGGAAGAAATGCTTGGATGGGAGGACAGCTATTTGTTGAATGTTTGTGTTTCCAGAGAAAGCCTTTAGCATAATAATTGCTGTCTTAATAAAACACATTTAAGAGAATCATTGTTCGGGAAAAAGAAGACAGTATGGATTTAGAAGCTAGCTATTTTGAACTTTGAGTCAGAAAACTTAACTGCTCTCCAATTTTGAGCACCGAATCTTCTAGTCCCATTGCAACTGAATTTGTGATCACAGTTCAGTAAATGCAAATTCCAAAATTATTTATCAGAAAGTTGGTTGTAATGTAATGTTAATGAGATAAGTGAAAATGCCAAAAGAAATCAATGTCACCTGAAAAATCTATGTAAAACCAGTTTTGTTCAAAATAAATACTTACTTTTATTAGAATTACATGATGTCCCCTCTGTCCCCATAGCTGATCCCCCACTCCTTTCCCTCCTCTTTCCCCTCTCCTACCTAGTTCCCTCTCTTCATCTATTTCCACTGTCTTTTCTCTTACTGGTCTGAGTTTCAAGCATCCTGTCTTGGGCCCTCTTAGTTACTTAGCTTCTTTGAGTTTGTGTATTGTAATGACTATTCTGTACTAAATGGCTAGTATCTGCTAAGCCTCAACACTAGGTGTGAGAGAAAGAAGGTTAAAGGGAAAGGGATTGACATAGGTCTCTTTGAGGTACTTCTGGCTGATTAGGGTTGTTGGGTTCTTTGGGGCAATATAGAACTCAGTAGCCACAATATCCAGAAGTCCCAACAAACCATGAAACACAGCAGCAGGACGAACTAGCAGCACTTTGGGGATAGCAGCAGCAGGGAGAGCTGCAACCTCTTTCTTCTCTGCAATTTCCCCACTCTCTCTTCTTGGTAGTTCCTCCTTTCTTCCTGGGGCTCTGGCTTTTTATCCCTCTCTAAAGTCCTCAGAGTTGTTGCTCATCTGGCTAAGCCACACCCCTGCTAGCTCACATGGCACAGTTAATAGTTTACACCTGTAGTCTTAAGTGAAACATCCTCACATCTGGGATTAAACAAAAACATTTGCATAACTGTTTTTTTAATAAACAAAACTCTTACTACATTTGCATATCACATTTCTGTCAGACTACCTTTTAGAATTCCCATCTTAGACGTTTGCTTCCCAGTAAAGCTTCTCCTGCATCCCACAACCTACAGTGTCTCTCAGTACTTTCACAGTACTTTTGCACTTTAAAAAATTATTAATTAATTTACTTTACATCCAGATCACTTCTTCCCCTCCCACCTCTCTTCCCAGTCCCTCTGTCTATCCTCACTCTCTCCTCCCCCATTTTCCCCCATCCTACCATAGATATCAACAATCCTTGTCATAAGAAGTTGCTGCAGGACTAGGTGTATCTTCTCCTATTGAGGCTAGATAAGGCTGTCCAGTTATGGGAAAAGGATCAAAAGGTAGGCAACAGTCAGCGACACTGTCAGGAGCCCCTGCTCCTGGTGTTAGGAGTCCCACATAAAGACCAAGCTGCACTATTGTTAAATATGAGCAGAGGGCCTTGGTCAGTTCCATGCATTCTCTATGATTGATGGCTCAGTCAGGTTAGTTGATTTTATTTTCTTGTGGCCTTAACCTCTCTGGTTCCTTCAGTCCTTCCTCCCCTTCTTCCACAGAATTCCTCAAGCTCCATCTAACATTTGACTGTAAGTCTCTGCATCTGTTTCCATCAGTAACTAAGTGAAGCCTCTCAGATGACAATTATACTAGGCTCTTGTCTGCAACTATAGGAGAATATCTTAATAGTGTGAGGGTTGAGTTCTGTCTCATGGCATGGGTCTCAGTTTGGGCCAGTCATTGGTTGACTATTCCATAAGTTTCTGCTCCATCTTTACTCCTATACATCTTGTAGGCAGGAGAAATTTTGGGTTTAAAGTTTTGTGGCTGGATTGGTTTCCCAATCCCTCCATTGAAAGACTTCCCTGGTTGCAAGAGATGGCCATTTCAGGGTTTCATATCCCCAATGTTATGAGTCTTAGCTAGAGTCAACCTCACAGATTCGTGGGAGTTGCCATTGTAGTAGGTTTCTAAGTTATCCTAGAGATGCACACCCCCCACTGATTCCAATTCTCTCTCTCAGTACTCTCTCCCTACCTCCTCCCATATTGATCCCTCCTGTTCTACCTACATTCACCTAAAATGTGTATTCTATATCCCCTTCTTAGTGAGATTCATGTATCCTTTATTGGGCCTTCCTTGTTATTTAGTTTCTTTGGATCTGTGGATTGTAGCATGATTATCCTGTAGTTAAAGGCTAATATCCACTTATAAATGAGTACATATCATTTTTGTCTTTCTGGGTCTGGGTTACCATACTGAGGATGATGTTTTCTAGTTCCATCCATTTGCCTGCAAATTTCATGATGTCATTGTATTTAAAGTAGCTGAATAATACTTCATTGTGTAAATGAACCACATATTCTTTATCCATTCTACTGTTGAGAGACATCTAGGTTGTTTCCAGTTTCTGGCTATTACAAATAAATCTGCTATGAACATAGTTGAGTGAGTGTACTTATGGTGTGGTGGATTATCTTTTGGTTATGTCCCCAAGAGTAGTATAGCTGGGTCTTGAAGCAGAACTACTTCCAATTTTCATAAAAACCTCCAAATTAATTTCTAAAGTGGTTTTATAAGTTTTTACTCCCACCAACAATGGGGGAGAGTTCTCCTTGCTCCACATCCTACCAGTATATGCTGTCATTTGAGATTTTGAACTTAACCATTCTCACAAATGTGAGATGGATTCTCAGAGTCATTTTGATTTACATTTCTCTAATGACTAATGATCTTGACCATTTCTTTAAGTGCTTCTTGGCCTTTAGAGATTCTTTTGTTGAGAATTGTCTGTTTAGCTCTGCACCCCATATTTAAATTGGGTTATTTAGTTTGTTAATGTCAAGTTGCTTGACTTCTCTATATATTTTGTATATTAACCCTCTGTCTGATGTGGGGTTGGTAAACATCTTTCACCATTCTGTAGGCTGCAATTTTGACAGTGTCTTTTACCTTATAGAAGTTTTTAGCTTGCATGAAGTACCATTTATTAATTGTAGATCTTAGTGCCAGAACTGTTGATGTTCTGTTCAGGAAGTTATCTCCTGTGCCAAATGCATTCAAGGCCATTCTTCACTTTTTCTTCTATAAGATTTATTATATCAGGTTTTATGTTAATGTCTTTGATCTACTTGTACTTGAGTTTGTGCAGGATGATAGATATAGTTCTATTTGCATTCTTCAACATTCAGACCTGCAGTTAGACCAGCAACATTTGTTGAAGATGCTTTCTTTTTTCCATTGTACAGTTGTGGCATCTTTGTCAAAAATCAAATGCCCAGAGATGTGTGGGCTTCTGGGTATTCTATTCAAGTCCATTGATCAACCTGTCTGTGTTTATGTCAGTACCATGCAGTTCTCATTTCTGTTGCTCTGCAGTACAGCTTGAGATCAGGGATGGTGATCCCTCCAGAAGTTCTCTTATTATACAACATTGTTTTTAACTATCCTGGCTTTGTGTTTTGTTTTGTTTTTCCATATTGTTCTTCAAGTTCTGTAAATAATTTTACTTGAATTTTGATAGGAACAGTGATGAATCTGTAGATTGCTTTTGGTAAGATGGCCATTTTTACTATGTTAATCTTCCTGATCCATGAGCATAGATGCATCTTCTGATATCTTCTTCAACTTTTTCAAAGATTTGGAGTTCTTGTCTTATAGGTCTTGCACTTGTTTGGTTAGAGTTACACCAAGATCCTTTATATTATCTGTGACTATTGTGAAGGGTGCTGTTTCCATAATTTCTTTCTTAGTCTGTTTATTGTTTCAAATCCAAATTAACCAATAGTAAGTGCTTCTTACAAGGCTAGGTATTCTGCAGAAGCTAAAAGATAAGGCATATAATAGTTGTCCTTATGGAATATTGAGTTATAGTTAATATACCCAAGAATACAAATGGAGTATGAAAACACTGTATTTCATAATCTCTAAATGAATCTAGTTAACACTATAAAACAACATTCTACAATGACGCTAGGAAATTCATTGTTATTTGTTCATCAATCTTCAGATAACAGAATGAGATGTTGAGGTGGAAAAGTTCTGAAACTGGAAAAGTAGCTCTCCTCCATTCATCCTATGTTAACTGAACTGCTTTGTTAATTACATTCCATACCTCACATCTCTTGGATTTGCTACTATCAAAAGGAAGAGTTGATAGAAGATGTTGGTGGGAGTAAGGAGAAAGGGGAACTCTGGTATCCTGATGGAGAATTGTAGATTGATAAGATAGTTGTGGAAAGCAGTATGGGGTCACCTAGAGAATTTAAAAATAAGATTCCCATGGATCCAGCAACTTCTTTTCTTGACATCTACTCAAGGGAAACAAAATCACCACCTTTCTAAAAATATCTGCTCCCTTTCCATCTCCCATTCATCATAGCATTGTTTCCAATATCCAAGAGAAGGAAACAATCTAAGTGTCTGGGTGAAGGGGTAAAGAACTAGGGTGTCATGAAATTCTCCTCGTTTTATCAGAACAATGCTTATAGTGTAGGAACTCTGTCTTCTGACAAGAGCCCTCCACTGAATTCCTGAGGTGAAGATTTTGCTTCATTGGTTATTCTATTAGCTGTAATAACGGATGCTAAAAATACTTACAGATACTTTAATGCTGATAGTGCTAATTGATATATCAAATTATTCAGTGGATCATCAGCTTATGTGATTAAATATTCAAGACATAAGCTATATTTAAAAATGTCTAGTGCTTCTATATGCTTCATCTCATGCATTAGCATTAAATGTTTATTTTTTTAATTTGAGAGTAACATGGAAAAACTATTTAAGTAGGTCACTTATAATTGAATTTCATATACAGTGTTTATTTTTCTTGATATATGAACATCTTGGTTGGATGATTGTAAAAAATAATGAAACTTAAAATCTGCATGAATTTATGTATATACCATTGCTGGAAGAAATCACTGATTATGTAAAAAATTGTCAAGAAAAACTGTTTTATACAATGCATATTATTACCATATTTTGATAACAGCAAATTAATGACTGAAGTGAGATATTTGTATAGTGTTTCTTCTTTTGGGAGAACTGTGAACAGAAACGGTGATGTGGAATGTTACTGTCATGATCATATAACCTTTAAAAATAATCCTGACATTTTGAAGTAACTATTATAAACTTTAATTTTAAAATTGTACATTCTGCAACCCCCAATACTAGTTACAGAGAAATCCCCTGTATTAAAGTTGTGTTAGTATTAACTGGTGGTAGTAGCAAAAGATTACAATTACTGAATTATTTGTTTTAGATTTTATTACTTTTATTTTATGTATATGTGTGTTTTGCCTGCCTGTGTGTCTGTTGCAACACTTGTGTGCCTGGTTCCTGCAGACATTGGATTTTCCTAGAACTAGAGTTACAGAGGGTTGTGAGTAACTATGTAGGTGCTAGGAATCAAATCTGGTTTCTCTGGAAGAACATCTTGTGCTAAGCCATCTTTTGTAGCTCTGCACTTACTGAATTCTTACTATATGTCAGACATTAAATACAGTGTTGAGGAAGGCCTAATAACATTGCTTCTGATTGGCTTATTTTAATGCTGAGATCTGGTTACAACCCCTTCTGAGGTATTCTCTTGTTGGGTTAATAAAAGTCACTGATGACTAATTAGCTGGGCCGAAAGAGTATAGGAAGGTGGAACATCCTGAGACGAAAACAGAAACCCTGCATTTTACACAGAGAAATGTCTCTTTCTGCTAGGAGACATGGAAGCAGACAGACATGTTTGAGAGCTCTGGAAGGTAACAAGACACAAATGGTCCAGGTTAATTTAGATTAACCAGTTTAGAGTTAAGGTAAGGTAAGGGCTAAGCATTGAAACATGACAAGGTTTTGGTATATTTAATATTGGGGAAAGGACCATGGAGGCTCATAGGCCTCCAGTTAAAGCAATGCATGGCCCCTGGCCTCCCGCCAAACCCCAGTGACTGTCCCTCCAGGCCACCAGCAATTCTGCTGGTCTAATATAATAGTATATAGTTATTAATAAGTATCTAGCAGCTACCCTCAAAGCATTGCCACCAGGCTGGACTGCCAGGCCATCCCTCCAGGCTTACAGACTTCTAAGGCAAGTCAAGCCTGCCGATCTCCCTGCTAGCTGCCGGCTGTTCTTCCAGCCTAATATAACGACTTATAGTTATTAAAAGTTAGGTTGCAGGCAGTGAAGGCCACTTTTGATCCAGGGCTTTTTCCTTAGGACAGGTCAGGCTGCCAGTTAAGGCAGGCCAGGCCCACTGGCCTCCCGCCAACCTGCTAGCTGCTCTGCTGGACTAATCTTTTAGTTTATACTTATTAAAAAATACAATTGGTAATTAAAGTGCAGTTTCAGTACAGGAAAGTAAAAAAGTGGAAATGCTGTTTTAGAAATCATATTTTTGGGGACAAAAATAGATACATCATTTACTATTTCTTTTTCAACATTACAAAGTAAATGTCAGAGCCATGTCTGTCTGTTACTGAAGCAATGTTGGCATTGAAAAGTTTAAGATTTGACTGAAGTCACATCACTATTTATGCCTCATAAGGGATAACTCTACCATTGTACACTGCTTTTCAGCTGTACAGTTAGTTATATTCATTTCTTAGAAAAAGTGGGTCTAGTCCTGATCCTTGAGGAGACTAGTGCCTCCATTTGTTACCAGGATTCCTTTCATTTTTGTGAACTTACTGACCTTAGACTAATAATGTTCTATTTTATTTTCTACTGGATAATTCCAAAATCAGAGAGCAAAGTCATTGTAATATTTCTCTTTGCTGACTGATACATATTCATTCTCATTCCCATCCTCTTTCCTTCTTCCCATTATCTTTTCCCTTCCCTTGCCTTCACCTTCCATTCCTACCATTTCTTTTTTTGAAACTATTCAACCTTTGTACTCCTTTTACTCCAATGAAATAAATGCCCAGGTCTAAAGGCTTATATTTATTAATATAACCGGACAAACTAAATCTACTAGAAGAGAAAGTAGGGAAAACCCTTGAACTCATAGGCTCAGGTAACAACTTCCTGAACAGAACACCAACAGCTCAGGATCTAAGAGCAACAACAATCAATAAATGGGACCTCATGAAACTTAAAAGCATCTGTAAGGCAAAGACACTGTCATTCTAACAAATTGTGTGTCCTTAAACCAACATTTCTCCTGAGTCTGGGTTAGCTCACTCAGGATGAGCTTCTCTAGTTCCATCCATTTGGCTGCAAATTGCATGATTTCATTGTTTCTGTTGGGTGAGTAGTATTCCATTGTGTAGATATACCACAGATTTTTTATCCATTCCTCGGTTGAGGGACATCTGGGTTGTTTCCAGTCTAGCTATTACAAATGAAGCTGCTATGAACATAGATGAGGAAACTTCCTTGTGATTTGGTGAGGAATCATTTGGATGTATATCCAGAAGTGGTGTCGCTGGGATGCACATGGCATCTATTCACTTACAATTGGATTTTAGTCATATAGTACAGGATAACTATACTACAACCAATGCACCAAAGGGAGCAGGAACATAGACTTTGTTTCCTATCAAGGAGACAATTTGCCCTAGTGGTGCTGCCTTGTAGGCCTCCAGTGTATGAGGAAGCTCTTGGCCCTCATAATACTGCTTAACTTGGGTGGGGGACTGTTATATAGGGACACTCCACTACAGAGGAGTGGGATGGAAGAGATAGGGGGTAGAGGGTGGGAGGATGGGACTAGGTGGGATGGAAAGAGGGCACTGTGATGGAGATGTAACCTGAAGTAATAAATAAAAATTAAAAAAAACATTTTTCCATTCCCTCACATCCAGGCATGGATAAATTACTGTTATACTCTCTGCTTCTATAGCTTTCATAATTTTAGATAGCATGTGTAAGTGAGATATAAAATTGTTTAATATTTCTTTTGTGTTCAGCTTTTTGAATTTAGCAGATAATCCTTCAGTTTTGTGTTACAAAGTTACTATGTTTTATGACTGAATCATATTTTATTTTATTGTTGGTGATGGTAGTAGGGGTGGTAGTAGTGTGTGCATGTACTCTATTTTCTTTATGTCTTTTATATTTATTTGAAAACAGATAAGTTAATTGCATGCAGTAGACATTGTAAAAACTGCCAAAGTTGAACTATAGATGTTTAGATATAACTTCAAGTTATTTATTTCATTTTTTATATTTATGATAAGGAGGACAATTTTTTCACATGGTTGTTCTATTTCTAATGGTTTCAGAACCCCTCATAGTGTTTTCTATACCAATTCATATTTCTACAATAGTATGCAAATGTGTCCGTTTGATAATAGCCATCTTAATGGGAATGTGGTTATATCTCACTGTGATTTTGATTTGAATTTCCCGTGATGATTATTGCTTTGGAGCCTTTTCAAAATATACTTCTTGGGCACTTTTTGTGTGGATCTGAAGAATATATAAAGGATGTGACTTGTACATTTGACTGTAAGCTTGTAGTACTCTTGAGAGATCTTAGAATATTTCTAAGGAGATGGGTTCTAAAAAAGGGTTTATGTTATTGGGCACGACTTAAGGGGAGTTTAGGGACCCAATCCCTTCCGCTTACTTTGTATTCTTCCCTGGACTGTAAGTGAGCTGCTTTGCTGTACCCCAAACTCTCCTTCAATCAGTTCTTTCTCACTGTAGGCCCCAAAATAATGGAACCAGCTGGCCATGGCCTAAAACATCAGAAATAGTTTATTTAACACCTACAAGCCTTTTTTTTTTTTTTTTTTTTGTAGAGTTGATTTTCTCTAGTGTTTTGTCATGGTGATGGAAAACTGAATAATATAGCTATTTATTAGGCTTCTTAAAAATGTTTATTCAGGTCCTCTCTCTTTTCCTTGTTTTTTTGAGGCAGGGTTTCTTTGTGTAGCCCTAGTTATCGTGGAACTCTCTTTGTGAATCAGGCTGGCCACAGACTCACAGAGATCCTCCTGCCTCTACCTTCCAAATGCTGGGAATAAAGGCATGTGCCACCACATGGGGCTCTTTTCTCATTTTTAATTGGGTAATTATTACTGTTTACTAGTACATTGTGGCAGATACTTATATACATGCATATATACAGACATACATATCATACATAGTTTACAGAAATATTATTCCTGTCATTAGCTTAATTAGTTTTTTTCTTATACAGATTATTTATTATTTTGATATAGTCTCTTTTATATTTATTTTGTTTATTTCTGTTTTCATTTAGTTTTTGTTTGTGCATTTGAAATAACGATCAAAATATCACAGTCCAGACTAATAGTAAATGTTATATCTTACTAATTTTAGCCTTCTAGAACTTCTGTAGTTTCAAGTTTCACATTTAAGTCTTTAGTGCATTTTAAGTTGACTTTGGATATCAATTAAGGAAAAGTGCAAATTTCATTTTTCTGTATAATATAGTCAATTTTAGTAGCACAATTTATTGTAGATAATATCCTTTTCTTTTCATATTTTGTGCTTTGAGCATTTTATTTAAAAAAAAAAAAGGTATCTCTCTGTAATCCTGGCATTCCAGGAGTTATATATGCCAGTATGGTCTCAAACTCAGAAAGATCTTCCTTCCTCGGTCTGAGTACTGGGATTAAAGGTTCACACCAACATGCCCTGCTTTCTCTCTCTCTCTCTCTCTCTCTCTCTCTCTCTCTCTTTGTTAACTTACTAGAAATTGTTAGATTTATTTATGGTCCTCTTTTATGATCAACAAGTCTATACATGTGTTTCATGTCAATGCCAAGCTTTTCAATCCTTAAATTTTTATGCTGTACTTAACATCAAGTGAAATAGTGACTTCAGCTTCATTTTTATTCAATTGATGTGAAAATCCTGGATCTTTTTAAAAGTTTTATGTAAATCCCATTACTACATTCTGTTGTTGTAAAATACACAATTTGAATCTTAACATTGGAGTTCTTTGTTACTTTTAATTATGCAGCATGTACCTTAACAATTTTCAGATCCTCCATAAATACAGATGTTTCTATATATGCTTGTGTTCATAACTACCCTTCGTTGATTCTTTATAGATTATATTATGAGGATATTCCACCTACTTTGTTAAGTGTATTCCTAAGTGTTTTAAAAATGTTGATACTATTATAGACTGTGGCAATTTAAATAGTTTTTCTGAATGTGTTGATTTTGTATCTTGCAGCTTTGCTGAATTTATTATTTCCAGGGCTTTTTGTGTATAAAATCATGTCATTTTTAAACCAAAAGGTTTATTTCTTCCTTTCTGATCAGTATGTGTTTAGTTCATTTATCATGCCTAATTGTCCTGGCTGTGGCTTTCAGTACTAATTTCACTGTGTGATTCGAATTGTTGGTAACTTTTCTTCATCATGTTCTTAGAGAAAGTCTTCCATCGTCATTGAGTAACACCATTACTTCATCATTGAGTACCATCATTACTTCATCATTGAGTAAGATCATTACCTCATCATTGAGTACCATCTTTACCTCATCATTGCATAACATCATTACCTCATCATTGAATAATTCCCCATGGAGTTACTCTTATGTGACTTTTATGTTGTTGATAGACAATAGTCCTCCTATGCCTAACTTCATCCAAAAGTTTTACTTCAACAGGACATTGAATTTGTCAAATGCTTTTTCTGCATTTTTTAAGATTATCATAGGATTCTAATCCTTCACTTTTAGTGTGATGCAATACATATGTATATATATATATATATCATATATATCAATTAGCATCTGTTAAGTCACCATTTGCATTTAAGTGGTAAGCTAAGTTGATCATGATGTATAAATATTTTAACATGCTGATGAACTTAGTTGCTGGTATTTTGATGAAGGTATTTCCATCTATGCCATCAGGGATATTAGCCTATATATATTATTGTTTACTAATTTCATTATTTGATAAACAATGCATCCTTATTATTATTCTCTAATTTCTCTTATTTACCTGCAAGTAATGCTTGACCTTCCTTCTTCATTAAATGTTTCTTTCTTATATTCATGACTTGTTTTATGTTATGCCCACAAGAATTAGATTAGGGCTTTCTATTTGATTTTGGATTTGAAACTCCATTAGTGGCTTCATTTGTTTCATCCTATTCAGTTCAGACTCACTGGCATAATCTTTATATAATCCCATATAATTTTCACAAAATACAGTCCAGCTGACCTTGACAATGTTTGACTTAACTGTAATATTTATACTCTCAGCAAGCATGCATTGACTTTGTGAATTCCAGTATGAGACAAGCTCT
The DNA here is from genome assembly GCA_907164525.1 of Lophiomys imhausi. Lineage (NCBI taxonomy): Eukaryota > Metazoa > Chordata > Mammalia > Rodentia > Muridae > Lophiomys > Lophiomys imhausi. The sequence goes on along the minus strand of CAJQZJ010009649.1, from coordinate 26,590,636 downwards.
TTATTCTCATTAAATTGATTATTAAAAAGAAAATAGGATGGTATTTATTCATTAAAGTGTAGTTTATGATAAGATAGCTAGGAACCCTTTTCTTCACTCTGCCGTGTAGTTTATTGAATTGTTACCTATACCTGTTGTCATTAAGTCTTTCAGGACTCATTTGTTTTCAGATGAAAATAGACAATACTGTTACTGTATGCATATGAAGAAAGCAAGGCAAGAAAACTTTTTACCCTGTTTGAGGTTTTGTAGTTATTTAAAATTATACAACTTTGACTAGAATTTTCTAGGTCTTGCTCTCAGGATCATACTGTCCATACAGTTATTTGCTGTCTTACCACATCATTAAATTAAAACAGACAGTGGGTTACATAGAAGGGGCTTGTGATAGAAATTAGTGATGCATCTTAGTGGATAGTGGAAATTTCATGTCTTTTATAATTCACTCAATTCAACAGCATCTGACCTCTTGTTGGAATTTCTGATTTCTCCTGAGCTATCTTGATTTTAATCTGCAGTACTTTGAAAGGTCTGAGAAGGGCATAGCAAAAAGCAATTCATCATGTTGGCCAGCCGAGGTCTGTATTTCCCTAGAGCAAAGTAGTGAACCTTGGAGTTTCAGACAGCTTGGGGTATTCAGTCCAAACATTCAGACTTCAGGCAAAAAAAATCGTAAGAGGAAGTAATAACCTGGTAAATGTGTTTTCAGCCTTAAATCTGTGCTGTAGTTCCTCATCAAGAGAGACTACCATAACATATACAGCAGCAGTTCATACCTTCCAGTTGCGCTGGGACCAGCAGAACACAGTAGGGACGATTGATCAATTAAAGCAATATAAACTGTATGAAGAAGGAAGAAGAAACTCTGTGCTTAGCAAGGCCATTTCTAATGTGCCCTGGGAAGCTGTGCCAGATCTCTAATGGATATCTTGGCTGCAAGAAAACAGCAGGAGACTGTATTGCACTACAGATGCTACATTTATGTGGACCCCTGCTATTGGTTTTGCTGACAAGCAGGGTGTACAGTGAGAGCAGGGATTATTTTTCAAGGAGACCTGGCTTTTACTGGCATAGGGGTATAAAACGTTTTTCTATTTACTTAAAATGCTCTGATTAGGGAAGAGCAGAAGGACTGCAAGAGAGAATGTTCAGGTTACTGTGTAAGTAACTCATGTGCCTTCCAAGTTTTCTTAGGTTTCATTTGCAGAGAGCACAAGTGACTGAACAGTTAAAAGGTAATAATGGTTTTTAGAAGCAAAAATAAAATAAAGTAAAAAAAGAGAGAAAGAAGGAAAGAAAAAAAAACGAAGACTGGAAATCCTCCCCCCCAAATCCCATTTGGAAGTCATAATTTTACTGTAACTTGCATTTACGTAAAGTCACTAATGTGTCCAATTTCCCATTAGGCAATCATGCATATTTGTACACATTGAGACACAGGGGCCCAGGAACCACATAGCTCTTTTAAGTGAGACAGTATCCCAAGAGAAGGGTATCTGGAGTTCACACATAGCTCTTTGAAGTTTAAGGATTGGTGGGATTTCCTGCTCTGGGATTGGGGGAGTGGGTTGTTCAGATTTATCACCTAAATTAGCATAATCTAGGAAGAGTACTACTGAGGGGCTAAAGATACCTTTATGACAGTTAGAGAGGTATAGGGAGGGGCTTGCTAACTCTTGCCTTAGGGGGTTTTCACAAACTTTCTACCTCTAACTTTTCCTCACTAAACTATGAATTTATACTAAAGGGTCAGATTCCTTGTCCTGGTCTCTGGCTGACAGTGGCAGACCATGCTCCCTGCTTCTGGGAATGACTAGTTTGTAAGTTGTTGCCACAGAGATGGTGAAGAATCCCATAGACTAGCTCCAGTTGGACACACCTCCCTCCCCTGAGTTCCCTGTCAGCAGCAGCCTTAACTGAAGATTTAGGTGCTGCTGCTTTCTCTGTGGCTCCAGACTACCAGTTTCTTCAGGCATCTCATCTCAGGTCCCAGAACTGTGGAGATTTAGCCTCACGCTCTTTGGAGAACTGAGGTGCTGCATTCCGAAGGTGTACAGGGTCCTGAAGATCCAAGCACCCCTTTTAGGGACCACAGGGTATGGCATCCAGGGGAGCTGCAGAGATGGAGGGGGGGGTACCCAGGGAAAGATGTAGGGGTAACTTTAAAGGCAAAACTCCAGGCTGGCTGCTGGAGCTCCTTTGGTGGGAGCTTGGACACTTCCCTGCAAAGTATACAAAATTTACAAAGCATACAAAGTTAATAATAGGGAAGACTTTCCCTGCTACTTGAGTCATTGTGAGTAGCCTATAGAAGGGAAACTAAAACCTAGTAATCTTTCTCAAACTAGAATTTTATTAGGAACTTTTATTATTTTAAATTGAGTCTCTGTTCTATATTTTTGTTGTAATTTTGTTCTATATTTTGTTGCATGAGTAGACTCTTTAAGGCTTTCTTTCTTTAGCATCCTGCCCTTGGGAACTTGAAATACAAACTTGAGCATAATATCAGTTTACAATCTTGAGCATCCTGCCACAAGATTTCATCATGTTGTACTGTTTCTATTGAAGCATCCTCAGGGGGAAATCAGTTAACCGAAGTTGGATTCTCTGGCCATTCTTTCTCATTCTCAAATACTTGAATCCATTGGGAAGAAGATAAAGGTTAAATGTGTAAGTCTGTTAAGAGTTTCAAGAAGTTCCCAAAATGTTATGAATGTAAAAAGAAAGAGAGGTTTATAGTGAAAAACAACATTGGTCTGGTAAACAACACTCTGCAGAGCAACCATCACTGTGAAGGGAAATTTTTGTCAAATGAAATTTCTTTGACAGTGCTCCCTCAGTTGTTCAGATGATCTCAGTAGTAAAAGACTTACACAAAGAGTTTTAATTTACAGGTAAATCTTGAACAAATTGTGGAGAACAGAGATATTGTAGGCTGGCAAAAATAATCTGTAGATTTTAGAAAACGGTAAGTATCATAGTCTGAATTTGACATTTCATTCAAATTGATTTCTAGATTGCATCCGACTTGCTCTGAGTTGTAGTTAGCAAATAAAAATAGTCATAATTAAAAATGTAAATTAATAGGTGCTGTTTACAAATTAAAATATCTTTGTTACCTAAAAGTTAAAATGTCTTAATGCTCACTTTTTGCTAAGTATATCACTAACATTAGGCAGAAATGATACTACATTTTCATTTCAATGAGGTTGCTACTATAACTTGACTGCTCTCTGAAGAGTCATGATTTTGGTCTGTTCATAGGATATTTAATGTATAAAAATGGATATAAAGGCAAGAAAAACACCTGTACAACTCTATTGAAATGTCAAGAATCTCAATCATATGATTACCACATGTATTGTCTTCTATGCATGTAAAGACATTCTGGGGTTACCACACCACCTGTATTTGACTTATGGAATGCCTTTTGGAACCATTACGCCATTGGAGAGTACACAGTGATGTAATAGGATTGGAACACGGAGCTATCTTTTGGTGTTTCCCCTAAGCTATTCTAGAAAATCTTAATATAGATATGATCTAGGCAGAAAAAGCATGGCATCCTCAGCTAAGTTTAGAAAGTGCCACATGCCATCCTTGTTAAGGAATCATTGCAGTACATTAAGTACCATAGAAGTTTCTCCAAAGTATCTGCTCCCTTTATATTTTCCCAACTGTGTAGATGACCCTGTAATCTTATCTTCAAGTAGCTTTTACTCATATCTAATAGAACTAGGACATTCAGTATATAGTATGGAAAATACTTAAATGAGGATGATTTGTAATTGCAATGGTGTCAAATTAGTAAATCTAGAGTTAGATTAAGCATTACAATAACTACAATATACTTCAAAGTTGGTGTGATTACCTCAGCATTCCATCTAGTTACTTAAGTTCTGAGAGTTTGCTCAGCATGAAGTACATCCTAAGATGATTGTCATTTCCAGGTGTGTGCACAAAAGAACTCTGACCTTTCTGTGCAAAACTGAGGACTGGAGGAGAAACACGGGGATGTCACCACAGGACTGGCACATTTGAGACCTGCATTGACGTGCTTTATATTCATGTTCTCGTTATTTCTCACAGTAAAAATCATGCTCCATGAATGGCTTCTGTTACTTACAACAGAGTCACCAATTTAAACTCTTTTAAATGTGCTATCAGAAACAAACAAGCATACCCCTTTGCGGAAGGACTGGGCCTGATTGATACTCATTATCAAAAAGAGAGGGGGAGCAGAAAACATTCAAGAATGTGCATATTTTAAATCCCTCACCATCAGGCAACATTTTGCCTTAGAGAACAAGTCAGAAGTTCTTTGTGCACTCTCTTGTCCCTTCCTCCTGGAATATCAATTCAGTGCTTTTCTCTTTATTAAGGTAGCATTCATTTATGTAACATTTTAGACTTAATAAAGTGACATAAAGTTTAGCCTTAAGCAAATACATCAATTCAGTGAGTCAGGATATGATGCTATTACTTATAAAATACAGCCATTGTTCAACATTTGCATCAGAACCTTTTCTTCTTGCATTGTTCCCATATTTCTTGTGATGAAAAATCTGAAAGCTTAAGTAGTATTAGTGATGGGAGACACTTTGCACCTTGTACACTTAATCCCTCCTTGAGTCCTCTGACACACAAATAGATGAATGTAAGACACCGCAGGTTATGTGCATTTTCATTCCAAGAAGATTGTCTTTTTGTTGTTTTTTATTTTGCATTGATATTCTCAAGCTGTAAAAAGAAGACTAGAAATGTAAAGCAGGTAGAAACAAAGGTACTACTGTTGAATAATATTGTCCAAGAGGTAGCTTTGAAAACAATATCATTTATTATGCAGCCAAGCTCCAGCATTGGTAGTACTCTTAATGTCCCTGAGTGCTGCCAACTGTGTCTGTTGGCTAACCTAATCTCAGGGTGTCTGTGTGCTTTCTAATTCTAATTCACCACAGTATTGGACTCAGTCACTCCAGTACTCTTCTTTAATGATTCATTCTTTGGGAAGTCCAAGAACACCTAGAGCTAGATGGTACCCTGTAGATGTTCTTATTTGTGTTCATAAACATGTCTAATGGTACAACATGCTAGAGAACTTACTTCAGAAATACAGATTCCTAGGCAGGTCACCAGATACTCTCTTAAATTTGATATGGAAGACAGGAATATCCATTTCTATATCAGAGATTCAAGACACTCTTAAATTCTGTAAGGTTTTGGGAAAAACTAAATAAATTCAATATTTTATTTATGTTTTGTTGAGAGAAAACAGAAGCCAGATTTAAGTGAGTGGTTGGAGTTCCACTGCATAATATGGGATCAGTTCCTAGTAAGCTTCCATCCCATGGTGGGGCATGGATGCATTTATTTTCATAGAACTTAAGTTGCCATTTGTGCTAAATAAAATGACATCATTCTTGGTGGTAGCAGTAAAAAGGGAGACTGGAAATGTAGATGTAGCCCAGGGATCGAGTACTTGCCTAGTACGCGAAGACCCCTAGTGTCAATCTCTAACACTAAAAACAACAACAACAAAAACAGAAGGTAAAAGAACCCATTTTGTTTTTTCATATTCAACAGCAGAGAACAACCGGGGATGATTTTGTACTAATGGCAATGTGTGGAGATCTTTATGGCATTGCTGGAAGATGATACAGCTGGTATTTAGTGGCTAACAACAGGGATAGCACAACGAATTCTAAAATGTATGTTAGTGCCACACCAAGCAGATATCACTTGAAGTGACATGCCAATTGAATTTTTTGGGAAGACCTGATACAACTTAATTCCATCACATGCATCACATCATCTCTGATGTGTGACAACTCTGACACTGCAGGAGGAGGATCCTGTCTCCTACCTTTAAAACTAAGAGAACCATTATATCAAATAACAGTGATTTGTTGGTCTGTATTGTGCTATCCAGATGATACATTTCCAGTGAAATTCTTTCTAGATCATATTCTCTTGTAATCACATTTCTAAACCCACATACTCATAGAACACCTCAATCATATGTAGTCTGTTCTTTCTGTATTCTGCACCTATACCACTCAAACTCCAATTCCACATGTTTGGCTATAAGCTAGTGTATCTACTGATTTTAAAATGAACCAGATATGTTACTTAAAGATGTTAACCTAGAAACTGGGAGATTAGAATTTTCAATTAACCTATAAGATTGTATTTTTCTAACATCATTTTTTTTCTCTAAGTACTTCAAGTCCTTATCACTTCTTTAAGAACCATTGTCATAAGTACTTCACAAATTCTCAATTTCTCAATCTGGAGTTTTAAGAATTTTTTTCTGATATGTGTATATCTTGTCTTTCTGTGTCTTGTGTCTGTCTGTCTGTGTGTGCATTGCTGTCAGTACACATGAGGCTTGCATGTGCTAGGCAAGTGGCATCAACTGATCTGCACTGAGCTACATCTTCAGATGTTAAATATGATTTTCATCTATATTTTATTTTACTCCAACCTTGATCTGATGATCAGTGATTTCTCCCAGTGTACAGCAATGTTTCTCAGTTACACATAGAATAATTTTAAAGAAAAATTGGACATTTCATGTTAAGTACATGATGTATTTTATTATAAAATCACTTAAGTGTCATTAAAACAAAAATTCTCTATAAAACTATAAAACCAAACCATATTTTCAAGTCAAAAGTAAAGACAATTCATCCAACAAAGAATACTTAAGTTTGCCATTTTATTTCAATACAAAAGTTAATAATCATTCTTCTGAAACTAACATGCCTTGTGGTGATCATATTTTCCTTTTTTATTTTTCATTCTTTTTAGGTTTTTCAAGACAGGGTTTCTCTGTGTTGCTCTGGCTGTCCTGGAAGTCACTCATTAGACCAGGCTGTCCTTGAACTCACAAAGATCCACCAGCTTCTGCCTCCTGAGTGCTGAGATTAAAGGTATCCAGCACCACTTTTTTAATATATCTGCAGTGACTATAATAAGTTTTGGGTTAACTCAGTTCTCCTGATTTTTTTCTTTTATATGAGCACAATTAAATATAATATATGCATATACATTCTTTTTTAAAGATTTATTTTGGTGTGTGTGTGTGTGGTTGATCAGCCTGCATACATGTATGTCTGTGTATCCTATGTATTCATTGCCTGCTGAGGCTAAAAGAGGGTGACAAATGCCTAGAAACTGGAGTTAATAGACAGTTGTCAGGCACCATGTGGGTTCTGCCAGATGAGCAAAAAGTGCTCTTAACCTCTCCACCATCTCTTCAGCTGCTGAATACATTCTTTTTTCATCAACCCAGACAAATAATTTTAGATACTAGTACAACTAAAATATAAGCAAAGAAGCAACATTATTTAGATCTTATGTTATTTCTTATAGTTTTATATTTCTTATATTATCACAAAAGTTAAGTTGCAGAATGAAAAATCCTCAGTAGCAAGTACTGTGAATCTAAAGGTTCTCAGCAGTAGGAACTACTAGAGTGTCAAGACCAAATTGCACAAGGAACATGAGAAATCTTCACTGTGATATCTCACGTTTCATCTACTGGGCTAAATTGAATATGTGACTGGTACAGAGATTACCTGCCTGGCTTGTCTACCTGTTATTCTAGACTCTAAATGTGTGCTTTTGTAGCTTCAGCTATATGTTTCTCCCTGGCTTTTATTTGGTCTTTCTCTATTTCTCAATAGTTATTGACTGAACCTAAGTGTCAGCTCATCTAGAACCATTTATAGACTGACAGATTGCTTTCTTTTCTGAAGGAACAACACCCTGTGCTATTCCCTTACCCATATACTTCTTTAAACATGGCTTTGCCGCCTTCTCTGCACCACAAGCTTCTTAGGCAGCTGTAGTGCTGTTTGCTCTTGATTGTAGGGATGTGCTCACAAGTCACAAGGTGAAAATACAGTACACTACAGGCAACCATTTTCAATTAAAGGATTATATCTCTGTTAACCACATTGACTTGTTTGATTGGTTGGTTTTAACTGATTGGTAAGTTTTTCAGTATTCAGTGTTGACTGTACTTTAAGAAGACATAGTATACTCCAAAAACACTTTGGATTTAAAACCAGAGGACTTGTGTTCATATCATGCCCTGTTACTTGTTTTTATTTAAAAATAGACCATTTTTTGTCTCTTTCCAGGTACATATATGTTAATTTTCTTTCTTCATTGTTGCTTGGCTTAGTTTTATGACCCTTAATAATTTTAAGTTACTATTGTTACTAGCAAAATTTCAAATCAATATGCTTTCTTCTAGAATTAGATTATATTCTAGTTGTAGTTATTCTTTTTCTTGAACTTAGCCTACACATCACTGTATAAAGTAGATACACAACCTTTCATTTTAATCCTCAATAAAACACTACATTTTGTTTGGGTATATTTACTCAGAACATACTTCTTTTATTTTATAGTTGCAAGGGTGGGAGGACTTTATTTTGTTCTTATTATCTAGAGAAATCCATCTTTTTGTGATCTCCTTTCATCAGAAGATGTATGCTGTGAGAAACATTACCTTTACATTTCAATATTATGAAGCTTTCTGTTATTTTCTTCTATATGGCTGTTAGAACCCATATATTTGTTGTTTGAATAGTAGGCCAAGGATGCATGATCATACAGAAGTAATTGTAGTATTGTGCAGTATAATTTAGTCAGGTAGAAAATGCTTTTATCAGTGGGTTCTTAGTTTACACGTGTGTTTCATAAATCAAGATTGACATAAGTTAGGTGTTACTGATACCAGCTGGAAGGCAGAATGAGAAGATTGCAATTGTGTTAGATACATTTCTTTTTTTAAATTTTTATTACATCCTTTTTCCCAAAATTTCCACCTTTTAGTCCAATAAAGGCTCTGTTTCTTACAGCAATAAATAAAATACAAAACAATAAGAACAATTAGGAAATGATTATGAAAACTATAAGGTATGATGTACATTCTCAATGTCCAGTACATATGTATTTGACAACTAATAAGAATATTCTATTATCCATCTATGTAGATGAGTTTAAAGTTCTATACCTAACTTAATTTCCATCTTAACTTGCATTACTAACTTTAAAACATCTTATTAGAACTAAAACATCCTTTTAATTCCTAAACAACTTAAAACTTAACTGTGAGACTATAACTATCTAGTCTTCAACCACATCAGACACCTGAGAAGGACTGTAACAGAGTGCCCAACACAAACAAAGAAGAATGTATCCTGGGCTACAGTTCAGGGTTTTGGCTCATCATCCTGAGGAAGGCATGGTGGCAGGAATGTATATTGGTTATAGATGTGGAGAACATGTTTATACCTGGGTAGATTAGGGCACAGATGAGATAGGAAGATAAGACAAGAATACAAGACAGGAAGAAGACCTTGGTACAAATCTACAAGTCTACACTCCAGAAAATTACTTCTTTCAGCAAGGCTCCACCTCTTAAATTTTCCACAACTCTCCAAAAAAACCAAACCAAACCAAACCAAACCAAAAAAAACCTCCACAAGCTAGGATTATGGTATCAAATATATGAGACTATGAGGGGTGTCTTATATTCAGACATTGCAGCATTATTTTATTCTATAATGTAATGCTAAGTAAATACTAGGGAGGGATTTCTAAAGGGAAATACTTAACCTTAAAAGCCAATTTTATTATAAGAAAATTCAAGATAGATGGAGGAGCTTCATAGATACAGGGATATCTATGACAAGAACACAATATGTTCTAATAGTGTGCAATCAGTGTCAATGGGGCCAGCATTCATGGATTGCAACTTCTCAACACGGGGGAATGAGGCCTGTTTGTTACACAGCAACAGGCATGAGACAAAGATCTGGCTACAACTAATTATTCTCTATTAATGACCAAAAAGAAAGAAATAAAATAAGAAGATGAAGAAATATGACATATGCTGTGATTGACTTGTAATTCTGACAGAAAGCAAAAACGTTTAGTGGGTTTTAGATAGTCTATTCAACTAGTATGATTTTTGGGAAATGATTCTTTATAGCTGTCTTGGGTATGTATGTTGACATGTGTGGACTCTCTGCCCATGGAGAAGCCTTTGCATGCTATTGATGAGTAAGAAAAATTTAGCACTGTCTACTTCGTTGTTCTTTTGTGTTATCACATGCAGTCTTCACAATACTGTTATCTGCTTTATAGTGAAGATGAAACAAAGGGGGTTTCAGTAACTGCTCAAATGTTTTCAGTCAACCAGTGGCTTAGCTAAAATTAGAATCAAGACATCATGATGTCAAATTCACATTTCTGTGTTTGGAGAGACAGCTTATTTGGTGTTTACTGCATGAACCTGAGGACCTGAGTTCAGATTCCTAACAGCTATGTAAATGCTGTATGTGGCCATGCACATATCTAATCTCTCAGCCAGACAGTCTACATGGAACCATGAGTAGGTGCAGTAAGAGACCTTTGATTCAAAAACTAAACTGGAAAAAGATAGAATACTGACTGCACTGGAAATTTGGCCTCCACTTGAGTTCTCTCTCTCCCTCTCTCTCCCTCTCCCCCTCTTTCCCTCTCTCTCTCTCTCTCTCTCTCTCTCTCTCTCACACACACACACACACACACACACACACACACATACATACACACAGTGGAAACAAATGACAAATGAAATTATCCACCATAATCTTTGACTACTGCTCCAGGGGATCTAGGGACCTAGATGAAACATCGAATGAAGGAGGAACTGAATGCAGATCAAATGTCATTGCCTATGTTATGATATGTTATGTTATATTTTGTTTTCTAGATCTCTTCAAATAGATCCATTGCTGCAATCAATAGTAATCCTATCATACACCATGATGTTTCCCTTGGCCAGATATGCACTGAACCATCTCAAGATACGAAGCATTCCGAGAGTTGTGGGAAGACAGTGCCACAAAAAGCCCCCACCAGATTTTCATGACAGATATGGCAATATGATGTTAATTACTGGATGTACTTTCTGTTTGGTTGGATATGTGATTTATATGACACAGATGGGAGTAGAATGGAACCTGTCTCCTGTTGGCAGAGTTACCCCACAAGAGTGGAAGAATAAGTAACTATCCCAGATACAATAATACAGAATTGTCTGAAAACAAATTTGTCATGGAAATGTTCTCCTATTCATTAAAATATAGCATAACAAAAGAAATAAAGTTCATTTAAAAGTACCAACAAGTTATCAAAAACTATCATTTAGTTCCTGAAAGTATGGCACTAGCAATAGTTATAGATACTTGGAAGTGTGGATACCATATATTTGAAAGTAGAATTTTTTTAACAGTTATGTATTTATTCAAGTTACATCTCAGTCACAGCCCCCTATCTCCACCTCTCCCAGTCACACCCTCTTCCACCTCTCCCACCCCATATTCTCCTCGGATGAGGGGGGACCTTTACATATCAACCCCCCTCAGTTTATCGGTCACATGAGGGCTAAGAGCTTCCTTTAGCACTGGTGCCTAACTTGGCAGCCCTGGTAGGGTAAGGTGTTCCACAGGCAACAGAGTCCATGACAGACACCACCCCCACACACATTTGCTAGGGGATCTGTATGAAGGCCAAGTTGCCTATCGTCCATATATGTATAGGTGTTAGGGGTGCCTGGGTCTGGTCTATATATGTTTTTTTTTCCTTTTATTTTTTGCTTAGGGTTTCAGTCTCTGTAAACATCTAGGGGCCTAGATTGATTGGTTCTGTTGATCTTCATGTGTTGTTCTTGTCCCCTCTAGGTCTCTCTATTCCTCCTCTCTCTCTCATACATGACTCCTTCAGAGCTCCACCTAATGTTTGGCTGTGTGTCTCAGCATCTATTTTGATGTGCTGCTGGATGTAGTTTCTTGTAGAATAGTTATACTAGGTTCCTCTTTTTTTTAGGTCTGTGGGTTGTAGAATAGTTATCCTGTACTATATGGCTAAAATTCAGTTATAACTGAGTACATGCCATATGTATCTTTCTGGTTCTGGGTTAGCTCACTCAGGAAGAGCTTTTCTAGATTCATCCATTTGATTGCAAATTGCAAGATTTCCTTTTTTATGGTAGCTGAATAATATTCCATTGTGTAAATTTACCATAGTTTTTTTTTTTTTTTTTTTTTGGTTTTTCGAGACAGGGTTTCTCTGTGTATCCTTGGCTGTCCTGGACTCACTTTGTAGACCAGGCTGGCCTCGAACTCACAGTGATCCGCCTGCCTCTGCCTCCCAAGTGCTGGGATTAAAGGCGTGTGCCACCACCGCCCGGCTCATAGTTTTTTTTTTTTTTTTTAAATCTATTTTTGGTGAAGAACTTTGGGTTGTTTCCAGTTTCTGGATATTACAAATAAAGTTGCTATGAACATAGTTGAACTGATGTCCTTGTGGTTTGGTGAAGAATCTTCTGGATATGTGCCCAGAAGTGGTATGGCTGGATCTTGAGATAGAACTATTCCCAGTTTTCTGAGATATCACTAGATTGATTTCCAAAGTAGTTGTACAAGTTTGTACTGCCATTAGTAATGGAAGAATGTTTCCCTTTGTCCATATCCTCACCAGCATGTGCTGTCACTTAAGTTTTTGATCTTAGCCATTCTGATGGATGTGAGATAGAATCTCAGAGTCATTTTGAGTTGCTTTTCTCTGATGACTAAGGATGTTGAGAATTTCTTCACATGTCTCTCAGCCATTAGAAATTCCCCTTCTGAATACTTGGTTTAGCTCTGTACTCCATTTTTTGATGGGATTATTTGGTTTAATGGTGTTTAATTTCTTGAGCTCTTTATATAATTTGGATATTAGCCCTGGGGTTGGTTAAGATCTTTTCCCAATATGTAGGCTGCTGTTTTGTTCTAATGACAGTGTCCTTTGCCTTACAGAAGCTTTTCAATTTCCTAAGGTCCCATTTATTGATTGTTGGTGGTAGACCCTGAGCTATTGGTGTTCTGTTCAGGAAGTTGTCTTCTGTGCACATGAATTTGAGGCTTTCCCCTACTTTCTCTTCTATTAGATTTAGTGTGTCTGGTTTTATGTTGAGATCTTTCATCCATTTGGACTTAACTTCCATGCACAGTTATAAACATGGGTCTATTTGAATTCTTATACATGTTCATATCCAGTTAGTCCAGCATTATTTGTTGATAATGCCGTCCTTTTTCCATTGTATGGTTTTGGCTCTTTGACAAAAATTAAGTGACTGTAGGTGTGTTGGTTTATTTATGGGTCTTTGATTTCATTCCATTGATCCACCTGTCTATTTCTATACAAGTACCATGCTGTTTTTATTACTATTTCTCTGTAGTACAGATTTAAATCAGGGATGGTGATACTTCCAGAATTTTTTTTAATGTACAGTGTTATATTAGCTATTCTGAGTTTTTTGGTTTTCCATATGAAGTTGATAATTGTTCTTTTGAGGTCTGTAAAGAATTGTGTTGTTATTTTGACAGGAATAGTATTGAATTGCTTTTAATTGGATGGCCATTTCATTTTCTTGATCCTACCTATTCATGGGCATGGGAGATCTTTCTATCATCTGATGGCCTCTTCAATTTCTTTCTTCAGGGACTAGAAGTTCTTATCATACAGGTCTTTCACCTGCTTGCTTAGAGTTACCCCTGGGTATTTTATATTGTTTGTGGCTATTTGGAAGGGTGTTGTTTTCCTAATTTCTTTCACAGCCCATTTAATTGTTGTATAAAGAAGGGCTTCTGATTTTTTTTTGAATTAATTTTGTATCCAGCCACCTTGCTGAAGGTATTTATCAGCTTTAAGAGTTCTCTGGTGGAATTTTTGGGGTTGCTTATGTATACTATCATATCATCTGCAAATAGGGATAATTTGACTTCTTTATTTCCAGTTTGTATCCCCTTGATCTCCTTTAGCTGTCTTATTGCTCAAGCAACAATCTCAAGTACTATGATGAAGAGATATGGCGAAAGTGCCTTGTCCTTGTCCCTGAGTTTAGAGGAAATATTTTAAGTTTCTCTCCATTTAATTTGATATTGGCTACTGGCTTGCTGCATATCGCCTTTATTATTTCTAGGTATGGTTCATATATGCCCACTCTCTCCAGGACTTTTAGCATGAAGGGGTGTAGGATTTTGTCAAATTGTTTTTCAGCATCTAGTGAGATGATCATGTGGTTTTTTTTTCCTTTCAATTTATTTATAAGGTGAATCATGTTGATGGATTTTCGCATGTTGAACCAACCTTGCATTCTTGGGATGAAGCCTACTTGATCATGGTGTATGATACTTCTAATGTGTTCTTTGATTTGGTTTGTCAGTATTTTATTAAGTATTTTTGAATCTAAGTTCATGAGGGAAACTGGTCTGAAGTTCTCTTTCTTTGTTGGGTCTTTGTGTGGTTTAGGAATCAGGATGACTGTGGCCTCATAGAATGAGTTTTGCAGTGTTCCTTCTGATTCTATTTTGTGGAAGTTTGAAGAGTATTGGTATTAGCTCTTCTTTGAAGGTCTGGTAGAATTCTGTGCTGAAACCATCTGACCCTGGGCTTTTTTTTTTTGGTTGGGAGATTTTTAATGACTGTTTCTATTTCCTGAGGGGTTATAGGGCTGTTTATATTGTTCACCTGATCTTGAGTTAATAACTTTGGTAGGTGGAATCTATCAAGAAAATTGCCTATTTCTCTTAGGTTTTCAAATTTGGTAGAGTACAGATTTTTAAAAAAAATATTTATTACTTCAGGTTACATCTCCATCTCAGTGTCCTCTTTCCACCCCTCCCAGTCCCACCCTACTACCCTCTATCCCCTATGCCTTCCATCACACTCCTCTGGAGTGGAGTGTCCCTACATAACAGTCCCCCATCCCATTTCAGCAGTCATATGAGGGACAAGAGCTTCCTCATACACTGGGGATCTACAAGGCAGCAACACTAGGGAAAAGTCAAGAGCTTCCTCATACACTGGGGATCTACAAGGCAGCAACACTAGGGAAAAGTGTCAAATTGACAGGAAAAAAGTTCTATGTTCATATTCCCTTTGGTACATTGATTGTAGTGTAGTTATCCTGTACTATATGGGTAAAATCTGATTATAAGTGAATAGATGCCATGTGCATTCTTTTGAGTCTGGATTAGCTCACTCAGGATGAGCTTCTCTAGTTCCATCCATTTGGCTGCAAATGGCATGATTTCATTGTTTCTGATAGCTGAATAGTATTCCATTTTGTAGATGTACCACAGTTTTGGAATAGCTTTGCCTCGGGTCTCAGCCATACCATTTCTGGGTATACATCAAAATGACTCCTCAGCAAATCAAAAGGAAGTTTCCTCATCTATGCTCATAGCAGCCTTATTTGTAATAGCTAGAAACAAAACAACCCAGATATCCCTCAACTGAAGAATGGATTAAAAACTGTGGAGTACAGATTTTTAAAGTAGAACCTACAGATTCTCTGGATTTCCTCAATGTCTGTTGTTTTTTCTCCCTTTTCATTTCTGATTTTGTTAATTTGGGTTTTTTCTCTCTGCCTTTTAGTTAATTTGGCTAAGGGTTTGTCTATTTTGTTGATTTTCTCAAAGAACCAACTCTTGGTTTCATTGATTCTTTGTATTGTTCGTTTTGTTTCTAAGTTGTTGATTTCAACCCAAAGTTTGATGATTTCCTGCCTTCTGCTCCTCTTGGGAGTGTTTGCTTCTTTTTTCTTCCCCTGTTCTTCCAGTTCTGCTGTTAATTCACTAACATGAGCTGTCACAAGTTTCTTTTTAAAGACACTTAGTGCTATGAACTTTCCTTGTAGCACTGCTTTCATTGTGTCCCATAGGTTTGGGTATGTTGTGCCTTCATTTTCGCAGGATTTTAAGAAGTCTTTGATTTCGTTCTTTATTTCTTCCTTGACCCAGTAGTCATCCAGTAGAGAGTTCTTCAGTTTCCATGAATGTGTAGGCTTTTTCTTATTTCTGTTGTTTTTGAAGTCTAGCTTTATTCCATGGTGGTCTGATAAGATGCAAGGGGTGACCAACTATATGGTCGATTTTGGAGAAGGTTCCATGTGGTGCTGAAAAGAAGGTGTATCCTTTTGTGTTTGGGTGAAATGTTCTGTAGATATCTGTTAGGTCCATTTGGTTCATGACGTCTGTTATACTCATTTCTCTGTTTGGTTTCTGTCTCAATGTCCTGTCCATTGTTGTGAGTGGGCTGTTGAAGTGTCTCCCACTACTAATGTGCAGGGATCACTGTGTGATTTAAGCTTTGGAAGAGTTTCTTTTACAAATGTAGGTGCCCTTGTATTTGGGCATAGACATTCAATATTGAGATGTTCTCTTGATGAATATTTCCTTTAACGAGTATGTAATGCCCTTCTCTTTTTTGATTAACTTCAGTTGAAAATCTATTTTATTTGATATTAAGATGGCTACTCCAGCTTGATTCCTGGATCCATTTGCTTGGAAAACCTTTTCCTAGCCCTTTACTCTGAGGTAGCATCTATCTTTGTTAGTGAGATGCATTTCTTATATGCAGCAAAATGATGGGTCTTGTTTACGGATCCAATCTGTAAGTCTGTGTCTTTTTATTGGCGAGTTGAGTCCATTGATGTTGATGGATATTAGTGACTAAAGGTTGTTATTTCCTGTTATTTTGGTGTAGGTGGTGGTTGTGTATTTTGGTTTAGCTGCAGTGGAGGTTTTTGCTTCCTCTCTTTTATTGGGTATAGTTATCTTCTCTGGGTTGGAATTTTCCTTCTATAATATTCTGTAGGGTTGGATTTGTGGGTAGATACTTCATATATTTGGTTTTGTCATGGAATATCTTGTTTTCTCCATCTATGTTGATAGAGAGTTCTGTTGGATATTGTAATATGACTGGACACCTATGTTCTCTCAGGACGTTTAGGACGTCTGCCCAGGCCCTTCCGGCTTTTAAAGTTTCTAAGAAGTCAGGTGTAATTCTGATGGGTCTGCCATTATATGTTACTTCACCTTTTTCTCTTACAGCTTTTAATATTCTTTCTTTGTTTGTTCATTTGGAGTTTCAATTTGGTGTTCTGTAAGCCTCCTGAATGTTTATGGGCAGCTCCTTCTTTTAGGTTTGGGAAATTTTCTAAGATTTTGTTGAAAATGTTTTCTGGTACTTGGATTTGGAAGTCATCTTTTTCTTCTTCTTCTTCTTCTTCTTCTTCTTCTTCTTCTTCTTCTTCTTCCTTTATTTTTTATTTCTTCAAGTTACATCTCAATCGCAATCCCCTCCCTACTCCCCTCTCCAGTCCCACTCTCCCACCCTCAACCCGCCATCCTCTTCCCTTTTTTTTTTAGGTTAAGGTATATAAGTTTTTTTTTAAATAAGGTATATCTTATTTCCCCCAACAACTCCCCCTTTCAGTCCAACAAATGGCTCTTTCTCTTATAATAATATACAATACAAAACAACAGAGGTAATTAGGCCACAGTTATGAGTGTTATATGGCTTAGCGTACATTCCCAATGTCCAGTCCATATGTATTTGGCACCTGACTTTAACATTCCACTGTCTAACCATCTCCATGAGTTTAAAGTTCTATATTTAACTCAACATTCATATTAGCTTGCAACACAATTTTAAAAGCATCTTCTTAGATCCATAACATTCTCTTGACTCCTAAACAACTCAAAATTTAATTATGAGACTCTAGCTATCTGTTCTTCAACCACCTCAGAGACCTGAGAGGGATAAATATATCTGATTTTATAGGAAGTACAGGGCCTGCAGCTTCCAAAACTAGGAAATGACATACCAGTGGCTGCCTGGACAGTTCCCATTTTCTCTCCATACATTACTGCATCGCTCTTCAGTCGTTTGGTTTCCTTTCTCTGACAGACATTGATTGTAGAGCAGGGGTTATGAAGGACTTGCCTACCCTATCTTGGCAGAGCTAAGCTGTCGACTTACCTGCTTCCAAGTTTTGTCCTTTTTGTACAGCATTCTGTCTACAGTTGAAGCAAGGGGTTTTTCCTGTCAAGAGAAAGGCTTGCGACTAATTCAGTCATCTCCCACTGGAGATTCTTCGATGCTCATCTTCTACTTGGGGTAAAATAGGGGGTGCTGTCAGGAGTTGATATGTCTCGATATAAAAAAAAATCTAAAGTTACAAAAATATCTTTGAATGCCATATTCTGCAGATCTCTTGAGGTTTTTGAAGAGGCCCTATCTATCTCTTATATTCGGATAAGCAGATGTTTCTTGTCTCTTAGCAGCTTTATTTCTGATTAGCTTAGAAAATAACTATAATAGACTGTCATAGTACCTAACACAATGACTGGCTTGCATGACTGTTAGTTTGCATTTCTTAATTATCCTAAACAGTTTATGACAATTAGTAGCAAAAGGGGAAACTTCACATTTCATTTTTTTTTTCTTTATCCCCTAACCCTTTCATCCCATTTCTCTGGAGCGGAGTCTCCCTATATAACAGTCCCTCACCTCAGTTCAGAGGTCATATGAGGGCCAAGAGCCTCCTCATTCATTGGGGGTCTATGAGGCAGTACCACCAGTGAAAAGTGTCTCATTGCCCAGGAGAGAGAAGTAAAAAACAAACAAACAAATAAGCAGACAAACAGATAAAAAAGAATAAAAAATAGAAAAAAATCTTCCATTCCTATTATTCTTAAGTTCTGTCTTTTAATTGAATTCTTAATTTATTGGATGTTTTGGGTGTCAACTTTTTTAGTTTTTTCATTTTCTTTGACTGATGGATGTATCAGTTTCTTTGATCAAATTTTCCACGCCTTAGGTCCTGTCTTCCATCTCTTATATCCTGTTGGTAATGTTTGTGTCTGTAGTTGTAGTTCTTTTTCCTAGGTTTTCCACGTCCTCGATTGGCTCTGCTTGTCTTTTCTTTATTGCTTCCATTTCTATTTTCATGTCTTCCACCAATTTATTCATTTCTTTCTCCAGTCTGCCTGTATTCCTTTAATGGCTTTGTCTCTTTCCTTCTCCTGTTTTATTGAGTTTTCCTGGATGTCTTTAATAGATGTCTCTATTTCTTTCATCTGTTGGATTGTGGTCTCCTTAAATTCTTTAAGGGACTCATTTTCTTCTTTTAATATCTCTATCATTTTCATAAGTATAGTTTTTTTTTCTTGTGTTTCTTCTGTGTTAGGAAAGTTCGGGCTTGCTGTAGTAGGATAGGTCGGCTCTGGTTATGCCATATTGCCCTGGTTTTGTTGTGTTCCTTTGTTGAATTTTTTTTCCCTTTATTTTTTATTTCTTCAAGTTACATCTCAATTGCAGTCCCCTCCCTTTTCCCCCTCCAGTCCCACCCTCCCACCCTCAAACCCCCATCCTCTTCCCTTTTTTTTTTTCTTTTAAGTTTAAGGTATATCTTATTTCCCCCTACAGTTTCCCCTTTCAGTCCAACAAATGGCTCTTTATCTTATAATAATAAATACAATACAGTACAACAGAGGTAATTAGGCCACAGTTATGAGGGTTATATGGCTTAACGTACATTCCCAATGACCAGTACATATGTATTTGGTACCTGACTTTAACATTCTACTATCTAAACTCTCCATGAGTTTAAAGGTCTATATCTGACTCAACATTCATACTAACTTGCAACACAATTTTAAAAGTATCTTCTTAGATCTATAACACTCTCTTGACTCCTAAACAACTCAAAATTTAATTATGAGACTCTAGCTATCTGTTCTTCAACCACCTCAGAGACCTGAGAGGGATAAATATATCTGATTTTATAGGAAGTACAGGGCCTGCAGCTTCCCAAACTAAGAAATGACATACCAGTGGCTGCCTGGACAGTTCCCATTTGTTGACTTTTAACCATCTGGTTGTCCTTGTCGTCAGTTGGTTGTTACTGGTGCCCACTAAGTGTCCTGGTCTGGAGGCTTGATGTTCCTGTATGTTCCTGTGATCAAGAGGGTAACCTCTGGATGGCTGGTAGGGCTGCAGGCTCTTTGACTGTAAGTAAGAGCTCTCCAAGGAGCTCCCCAGGAGCAGTGGGACATTGCAGAGTTGTCTGTAGGCCAGATGCCTGAATGAATGTCTCTGACCCTATGTGGTAGTTGATCTGTGTGTTGGAAGGGCCTGGAGACCAAGACTGGAGGAGCATCTCTGTGGCTGCAAGTGAGACCTCTGTAAAGAGCTCTCTCTGGACACAGTATGCACCTGGGTGCCTAAGACCAGGGCAAATAACCCTGAGCCTCCTAGGGTGACCTCTCAGAGCAGCTTTCTTGAGGAACACAGGAAGTGTCTGGCAGCTAGGCTCTAGGGCCCTGCATCTCTGTAAGCTAGGATCTGACCTTGTTAGGGTGTGCAGCTCTGGGTGCTCAGTGGCTGGAATCCCTGTGTCTCTGCAATCCAGGTCCTCTTTGTCTGGGGAAAAAACAGACATGGGTGTTTCAGTATCAGTAATGTGTCCTCTCATTCTTTTTGCAGTTACTGTGCTCTCGCTCCTGATGTACAGTGAAGGTTGTGTGCTGCCATCTTAGAATCAACTGAAAGTAGAATTTTAAAAGCATGAGTTCTTTGGATTTAATGACTTATTCTAGGTTTCTGCCTTCAGTAGGTATTCATACATACATTCTTTAGAAATTAATTCAGTTGTATCCAATGCATATTCTTTTGTCAGCAGCTGGCCAGTTTTCATCTGCCCTTTCTCTTTCTCAGCCTGGTCTTTACCAATCACACTTTCACTGACATTGATAACTAAACTTTCTCATTAGTCTCCTTGGTTTTCTGTTTATCTTCTCTGGGCCTGACCCCTTCCTCACCTTGATACATTTTTCACTTCAGCCATCAAGATCATCTTAAAACTGAGATGATGTCACTTCCATTTTAGGAACCCAGAAACTCATTTGTCTCTGAGTGAGTCAAAGCTCTTATATAGGAAAAGTGGCTCTGGATGCTTCAATGGCCATTTTACCTCCTGCCTCTAGATAGTTTTATGTCTCTTTCTTGGGATGTACTTTTGATTCTGTATGAATCACTTCCTTATAACTTCTTGGTTTTGTTTATATGTCATGTTTTCAGAATGAACCTATTAAAAACTACTCCCTCTGTTTTGGCCTTGCTTTCTTTCTGCCTATTCCCTTACCTTGTTTTATCAATGGCTCTTTTTACTATCTGAAGTTAAGAGTAGCTTTTACCTTTTTATTATTGGTTTATGAAACTCTGTAGGATCATAGGGTTGGGATACTTTTATGATTTAATATACTGAACAGGATTGGTAGATGTGGCTTTCAATTACATTAGAGTGATGAATAAATGGGTGACTATAGGTAATCATAGCTCACATTCATTAACAAATTTAAAAATGGGAATTTAATTTCCACTCGCAGATGTAATTAGATTATTAGAGACTATTTTAATTATGTTTCACTTTACAAATTACTCTGAAGCTTCTTCCGACATTTGCAAACTCACATTTTCTGTCAAATCAGGAATTTGAGGATGATGGGAGCAGTAGGGGGGATCTCTGGTGCAGTAGGTCATATTTCTACAAAGTATTTAAAAAGAGCTACATTCATCTCAGGGCAGGAGTAAGCTTCCAGTACAGAGTCACTCACTTGGTTGTCTCATGGTAACATTCTTAACTTCTACCTTAATGATAGCATTGTTGTAATCCCTGGTAGCAGCCTCAGTTTATACCAATAATTCAAGTTTTTGGAACAGAAAACAGCTATCACTAGTGGAACCCTAAAGATAATAGTGAAAGGAACCACTCCTATATTCACTTCTTGGTTCTGAAGTCTGTAAATCCCAGCTCTGGTAAAATAGGGCTATGAATTTGTTCCTTATTTAAGATATACCAAATTCACAGGAATGCATTTCTTTCACCTTGTAAATGGCATTATTCAACTTAGAATTAATATTTCAAATGACATTTACACAACTTCATCAGTCAATAAAGAGTTATATCTCTGTGTCAGACTCTTATCCCGTGTTGGTTATTAATTTGACACAGGCACTGTGTGACACTGTAAAAGATGTGATATAAAAAATATGGAGATTATGAACCAATTATTAGTAACCATTATCAAAGCATTACCAAAGACTAAAAATGTCTCCCTGTTAAGAAAGGTGCCTGCTAATTTTACCACATTGTTAAAGTGTTACAACAGTTCCTCATTATGACAAGAACAAAAAAGTATATGCATGCATTCATGATCTAAAATCTTTCATGCTTTGCAGTAACAAAAGTTGCTTTCCTGAGGGATATGACATTAATTTGAGCGGTATCTCTTATTTTCCAATAACCTTTTATATTAAAAAAAATCTGCAACTTCATTTTCTTCCCCTATCTGGAAACCATAGAAACCAATGTGAAATTATAGCTACGAAGTTCGTCACTGGGCTATCTCAAGCTGATCTCCATGGAAACGCCTCACATTTTCTTGAAATGCAAGATCTTCCAATCAGACATACACCTGTAACTGATGAGTGTCTGGCAAAGAAAGAGGAAAGTGGCCATTTGTTAGGTATTACATGTAACAGGGTTTTAATACTACTTATAAATAAGAACGTTTAAATGATAAGTATCTTTACTGCAGAAATGAAAGCAAAATATATTTTTAAAACATCTTTTTGTTCTTTTATTCATTGCTCTTGCTAGCTTCCTGTATTAAGGCAATTCTGTACAACAGTGTTAATATTTAGATCAGTGTTCACAACCTTACTCAGTCCTGCAGCCACCTGTCTCATTTCTTAATTGGATTGTGATTAAGGTAGTGGGGAACAATAGACATTTTACAGAAGTTTCTTGAATATTGGATGACTTAAGGTAAACACCTAATAAGAAATTAATTGTTTTTTTTTAAGATTTTTTTTCTTTTTTTTCCTTTATTTTTTATTTCTTCAAGTTACATCTCAATCGCAGTACCCTCCCTTTTCCCCCTCCAGTCCCACCCTCCCACCCTCAAACCCCCATCCTCTTCCCTTTTTTTTTTCTTTTAAGTTTAAGGTATATCTTATTTCCCCCTACAGTTTCCCCTTTCAGTCCAACAAATGGCTCTTTCTCTTAAAATAATAAATACAATACAGTACAACAGAGGTAATTAGGCCACAGTTATGAGGGTTATATGGCTTAACGTACATTCCCAATGACCAGTCCATATGTATTTGGTACCTGACTTTAACATTCTACTTTCTAAACATCTCCCATCTCCATGAGTTTAAAGTTCTATATCTGACTCAACATTCATACTAATTGCAACACAATTTTAAAAGTATCTTCTTAGATCTATAACACTCTCTTGACTCCTAAACAACTCAAAATTTAATTATGAGACTTTATCTATCTGTTCTTCAATCACCTCAGAGACCTGAGAGGGATAAATATATCTGATTTTATAGGAAGTACAGGGTCTGCAGCTTCCCTAACTAAGAAATGACATACCAGTTGCTGCCTGGACAGTTCCCATTTTCTCTCCATACATTACAGCATCGCTCTTCAGTCGTTTGGCCCCCCTTCTCTGACAGACATTGATTGTAAAACGGGTTATGAAGGACTTACCTACCCTGTCTTGGCAGAGCTGGGCTGTCGACTTACCTGCTTCCAGGTTTTGTCCTTTTTGGACAGCATTCTATCTACAGTTGGAGCCAGAGGCTTTTCCTACCAAGAGATAGGCTTGCGACTAATTCAATCATCTCCCACTGGAGATTCTTCGATGCTCATCTTCTACTTGGAGGAGAATAGGGGGTGCTGTCAGGAGTTGATATGTCTTGATAATATCCAAAATCTACAAAGAACTCAAGAAATTAAATGCCAAGAAACCAAATAATCCAATCAAAAAATGGGGGACAGAGCTAAATAGAGAATTCACAAAGGAGGAATCCCTAATGGCTGAGAGACACTTGAAGAAATGCTCAACATCCTTAATCATCAGAGAAATGCAACTCAAGACGACTCTGAGATTCCATCTCACACCTGTCAGAATGGCTAGGATCAAAAACTCAAATGACAGCACATGCTGGCGAGGGTGTGGAGAAAGGGGTACCCTACTCCATTGCTGGTGGGAGTGTAGGCTTGTGCAACCACTATGGAGGTCAGTATGGCGATATCTTAGAAAACTTGGAATAGCTCTGCCTCAGGACCCAGCCATACCACTTCTGGGTATACACCCAAATGCCTCTTCACGGAATCATAAGGAAGTTTCCTCATCTATGTTTACAGCAGCCTTATTTGTAATAGCTAGAAACTGGAAACAACCCAGATTCCCTCAACCAAAGAATGGGTTAAAAAACTGTGGTACATCTACACAATGGAATATTGTTCAGCTATCAGGAACAATGAAATTATGCAGTTTGCAGCCAAATGGATGGAACTAGAAAAGCTCATCCTGAGTGAACTAACCCAGACTCAGAAGGATACATATGGCATCTATTCACTTATAGTAGGATTTTAGCTATATAGTAGAAGGTATCAATACTACAACTAACACACCAAAGGGAACTTGGACATAGACTTCTTATTTTTAATTTTAATTTTTTATTTTTTATATGTTAGTTATATTTTTTTCTGTTTTTTAGTCTTTTTTATCTATTGTATGCTTATTGATTTGTTTGTTTAGTAGTTCTCTCTCCCAGGCAAGGAGACACTTTTCACTGATGGTACTACTTCATAGATACCCAATGAATGAAGAGGCTCTTGGCCCTCATACGACCTCTCAACTGAGATGAGGGACTGTTATATAAGGACACCCCACCCCAGAGAAATGGGATGGAAGGGTTAGGAGGTAAAGAAAAAAGACGGCCTTTTACTACTAACTGTCATGAACTGTTTGGGATAATTAAGAAATGCAAACTAATGGTTATGCAAGCCAGTCATTCTGTTAGGTACTATGACAGCCTATTATAGTTATTTGCTAAGCTAATCAGAAATAAACCTGCTAAGAGACAAGCAACATCTGCTTACCCTAATATAAGAGATAGATAGGGCCTCTTCAAAAACCTCAAGAGATCTGCAGAATATGGCATTCAAAGATGTTTTCATAACTTTAGATTTTTTTATATCAAGAAATTAATTGTTTTATCATGTAGTAGAGGTGTGATGACAGTATTGAGAGTGGCAAGTTCCTGCTGGTAATGAATGATTGTAAAAGGTTGGTGGTGTGAGACGCAGACTGTAAGTACCACATTATCTCATATCAACAGCTCTGATCCTGATGCTGTTACAGATATAAAGCCTTTCATAGTCCATCAGAAAAGTCACTTTTAAAATTGTTTGGAGTTTGGGTCACATGAATTGAGTTAAGGAAATGCCACATACTGTGTGAGTTTTAAGTAACTTACCACACTTTGAAAGTTAATTTGCACATAGAATTACTCATTTTAATATAGTCCCCTGTTACACACATACCAATATATTTATTTGCCAAGACATACGTGAAAAAAAAAACCCATTGTATAATAGATGTGTGTTTCAGGATATTGGTCACACTTTAAACCCTGAGATTGTGAACTTGAATAACCTATTTCTAATTGTGATATGGCTCAGCCTTTGTTCTTCCTGCTTTCTATTTACTGTATACAAGTACTTGTGGTGTGGCTCAGTCCTAGCACACATCTTTAATCCAAGAACTAAATAAAGTCTACCAAAGGTCAAAAGGCAGAGCAAGCAACCAGATGACAGGGAATGAATAAAAGTAAACAGAAAGGAGGTACATTGAGGAGGAGGGTATTAAGACAGCGTGGAGAAAGAGAAGGCTTTTTAGAAAGGTCAGAGCTGGGTGCTTTTTCTGCCTCTCTGAGCTAGCAGGTTTTTATCTTAGCATCAGGCTCCTGAGTCTTCATTGTTAAAATAAAACTATTGGGATTTTGTTTTTAAAAACTATTGGTCACTCCAACTTGTGACATGTCCCATAGACAGATCCCTTCAGCTGTTGAAACTGAGAAACCATCAGATTTGGTACATTATCTGGGAAGTCTTCAAGGAGAGAGGTAAGGGTGAGAAGCACCATAATAGAAGGCTTTAGGACCCTGTGTAGTACTACTTTAGATGACTTGAAAACAGGCGGAAATAAAAAGCTAAATAAATTAATTGAAATTTGCTCAATACCAATGATGATTATTATCATTTTGACATTTTATACTTTATTCTTAATAGCCATAATGGCTTTCTGTACCCACTCAAAGAAAAAAAACTTATTGTAGGAAAAGAAAAGTATGAAAAGTGTATTGATAAGATACAAGCCTTAGAAGGAAAATGAGAAATAATTACAAATCAAAGTGAGAAAAATACTCAAACATAGAGGAATTTAGACAAGCCCTTTGAAAGACCTAAGAAATAGACACAGACATAGGAATTTAGACACTAGCCTATCATGTCACCACATAATGAAAATGAAAGGGGGCACCCCAACGTTGATAGAAAACCAACCTTAGTTTATCCAGTTACTATACAATATATACCAAGAGATGATAAGTACCCTGTAGGTTATGAAGAAGTTAAATGAAATACTATAAACATACTAGATTTAGGGAGATTTAAGGAAGCAATTGATTCCTGTGATATGCGTTTATCCTGTATGAAGCAGATAATAAATTTATGGGCAACTCAGAACAGGATTATTCCCCTAAGATTGGAGAGATTAGGTAACAGCAATATTGGAAACTGATCCTCAGTTACAGTAGCAAACATGGTGGAAGGAGGAAGCTAGGACCATAGAACAATGAAATCAGGCCAGAAGTACTGATATTTCCAAGGATCAGTTGCTATGTGAAGGTCAAGATCAGCATATTGGGCAACATCAGTTACAAAGTCAGCTTGAATTTGATGATGAATCCTTGTCAGTGTCTCTCTTAGCAGCTTTAAATGCTTGGGATAAGCTTGAAGAACCAAGAAAGAGGTCTGAGTCATTTACTAAAATTATACAGTGCCCCAAAGAGGCTTTCACTGTTTTTTTTTGTTTGTTTTTGTTTTTTTTTTTTGGCAGAGATTCATATCAGCTGAAAATAGAATATCAGATTCAGAAGTCAGAAAAAATACTAATTGAATATTTGGATTTTGAAAATGCTAATTCAGAATGCAAAAAAGTGATTAGACCTTTAAAGGCAAGATCAGCACCAATAGTGGAATGGATTATAGATAGAGCCGATACTGGATCACATGTTTATGATGCTAATCTGATAGGAGAAATAATTTCTAAAAGTCTTAAGAAAAATCAAAATGATAGATGTTTTAATTGTGTTAACAAGGTCATTTGAAAAAAAGGATTGTAGGCAGTGCATTACTAGAAACAATGGTTTTTCTAGACATAATCCAAAAAGGAAGCCTCATAGTTCTGGAGAATGCAGAATGTGTAGCAAAGGCCTGAACTAATGAATACACAATAATGAAGGATAGGCAAAGTAACACTTTGCTGTTGGGAAATGCTCTAGGGGGCCTCCCACAGGCTCCAGTATGAAATCTGATTGAATCATTCCCTGTCACCATTGGAGAAACTCATCCACAGAGCAATTAGATGATTTAATGCCTGCTGCTAAAAACAACATTGCTCTGTATATTGTCAAGGACAGAACAGCTTCAAGAGATAAAACAAAATATTCAAGAGAGAGCACAAAATACGTATTTGGAAAACTGCTATAAATTTTTAGATACCTAAAAATAAGATACAAATAAATGGCATTGAAATTGAAGCTTTAGTAGACACAGAAGCAGATGTAACAATAATTACACCAAAATCTTGGCATCCAGATTGACCTATTCAGGAGGTAATAATCAGCTTCTAGAGACTGGAACTTTATCTCAGGTAAAACAAAGTACAAAATAAGTCATGTGTATAGGGCCAGAGGACAAATAGGAAAGTTAAAACCATATGTGGCTAATGTGCCCATGAATTTATGGGGATGTGATTTGTCACAGCCTTGATAGTAATTGGTTTAAAGGATTGCTTTTTCACATCCCTTTGCATTTGTATGATAGGGAAAAGTTGTCTTTCTCAGTACCTACTTGTGATAATGGAAATGGAAAACACATATTATCATTCCTCCATTCTCAGAAACAACCCATAAAATAAAGAATGCTTCTAAGATAAATATTGTGTTATCAAAAACATCACAGACTGTCCAGGTTGTCCATAAGTAGGACACAACAGGCATTTGTATTTCAAAGTTTCCAGCTACCCTAACTTTAAAATGGCTAACTAACAAACATGTATGGATAGATAACAGCCTATGAGAATGAAAAATTAAAGGTACTAGAACAGCTGATACAGGAGCAGCTGAATGTTCAACACATTAAGTAACATACCAGCCTATGGAATTTCCCTGTGTTTGTTATAAAAAAGAATCAGGAAAATAAAGGAAGTCAACAAATTTGTGATAATCCTATTACCGCCATTATTACATAAGTCACAGCCTTGATAGTAATTGGTTTAAAGGATTGCTTTTTCACATC
>CAJQZJ010009649.1:26528559-26562284 GCA_907164525.1 Lophiomys imhausi | reverse complement strand
AGCCTTGATAGTAATTGGTTTAAAGGATTGCTTTTTCACATCCCTTTCATTTGCATGATAGGGAAAATTTTGCTTTCTCAGTACCTACGTGTGATAATAGTTGTCCAAGAAATAGATATCATTGGAAAGTCTTACCACAATAAATGTAAAACAACCCAGCTTGTGACAACATTTTGTACAACAACCATTAATTTGTAAAGTTTCCTCAATCTAAAATTTACCATTATATGAATGATATCCTACTTGCTGATTCAGATGCAGATACCTTAGGAAAAAACATTTGATGAAGTACAGAAAATTTTACCTTGCTGGGGATGACAAATTGCTCCTGAAAAAATACAAAGAGATGATTCATCAATTATCTAGGATATAAGATAGGTTTACAGAAAATTCGACCACAGAAAGTACAAATGTGGAGACATCAATTACAAACTCTTAATGATTTGAAAAATTGTTGGGAGGTATTAGCTGGCTCTGGCCTATGATTAGATTAACTACTCAAGAGCTAAGTAATTTATTTCAAGCCTTAAAAGGTGATAAGGATTTAAGTAGTCCAAGAAAATTATCAGCTGAGGCTGAAAGAGAATTGGCCCTGGTAGAAAAATTAAAAGGTACACATGTGCATTATTTGATTCCAAAGCTGGATTTGATTAAAAACCTGGATTGTATTTTAGTTATTTTGCCCTCTACTCATTCTCCACGGGAATTCTTATGAAGAGAAAAGATAATATCTTAGAATGGATATTTTTAGCACACAGAGTGAAAATTAAAGACCTATGTAGAGAATGTTTCTGGATCGATTCTGAAATGAAAAATAAGACTTCATTAATTAGCAGGAATTGTTGTACCCTTTACTAATGTTGAAATTGCCTCATTGTCATCAGAAAATTTACATTGACAAAGCAAATGCAATTCTTTTTTGGGAGAGATTAACAACAAATGCCCCCAAATGAAAAGACTTCAGTTTATATAAAGAGCTAATTGGATTCTCTCACATATAGTAAAAGGTACACCAATGTCTGGAGCCCCTACATTATATGCTGATGCAAATAAATCAGGAAAGGCAGCTTATAAGTCAGGAAAAATAAGTTAAGTGGCTCAGAGCCCTTATTATTCAGTTTAAAAATCAGAGGTGAAAGCCGGGCGGTGGTGGCACACGTCTTTAATCCCAGCACTTGGGAGGCAGAGGCAGGCGGATCACTGTGAGTTCGAGGCCAGCCTGGTCTACAAAGTGAGTCCAGGACAGCCAAGGAAACACAGAGAAACCCTGTCTCGAAAAACCAAAAAAAAAATAATAATAATAAAAATAAAAATAAAAATCAGAGGTGTATGCCATTCTTATAGTAATTTTCATGAAACTTTTAATATACTTACTCAATATACTGAAAGAGTTGTTTTACATATTGAAACCGCTGAACTTGTTCCAGATGAGTCAGAAGTAACTTCACTATTTATTCAACTTCAGCAAGTAATTACAAATACAAATTATCCATTGTCTATAACACATATCAGATTCCATATGTTTCTACCAGGCCCTCTAGCACAAGGAAATGATGAAATTGATCAGCTATTAATAGAAAATGTGCTAGAAGCCTCAGAATTTTGTTTAAAAAATAACCATATTAACAGAAAAGATTTGAAGAAAGTGTTTTGTATTACTTTACAGCAAGCCAGGGAAACTATAAGGAAATGTCCTACTTCTTATTTGTACAATCAAATACCATTACTGGCAGGAAGTAATCCAAAAGGTACCCAAAGAAATGAAATTTGGCAAATAGAAGTTTTTCATTTTGCAGAGTTTGGAAAATTAAAATATATGCACCATATCATAGATACATACTCAGGATTTTAATGGGCAACTACATTTTGTTCTGAAAAGACTGATTCTGTAATTACACATTTATTATGTAGATACTTGTACAGATTAAGACTGACAATGCTCCAGCATGTCGATCTAATAAAATGAAACAGTTTTTTTTTACATATTACAATGTAAAACATATTACAGTTACACCACACAATCCTACAGAGCAAGCAGTTATAGAAAGATCTAACCACACTTTAAAAATATACTTAATAAAAAGAAAGAGGTAATAAAGACCCCCAGATATAGATAACACAGTGTGCTTTATTAACTTTAAAATTTTTAAATGCTAATGAAAAGGCAAAAACAGCTGTGGATAGACATTGGATAATAGGAAAAATGCTGAATTAAATCAACCTGTATATCCTAATGATGTGTTGACCTCAGATGGAAACTGGAACAGGTGTTTCATTGGGGAAGAGGTTTTGTTTTTGTTTCCATGGGAGAAGGTGATGGATATGATCAAAATTGATAAATATTAGATTTGAACAGAAGAAATCTTCTGAAATAGGAGAGGCGATAGTTAATCAGACAGCTTTCTCATTCAGTCCAAGCTAATTTGTAAAGGATAACAAATGTCTTTCATTTGATTGGGCATGAAAAACTAAAGACTAATATTATCTGGAGGATACCATACAGGAGGAACTGCAATAGGCAAGTAAGCTTCCTGGACAAAGCCCGCCATTTTGCATGGCTGTGATGGATATACCTTAGAGAGGCATGTCCTCAAGGGCTGCTAATGTGCCTTCTCATGTTTGTCATTGCTGTATTTCTCATATATCTTGCATGGTATATTGGGTGTGAGGAGACCCACACTACCTGTAGTCTAGTATGATTGCTTCCTGGGTATCAGCCCACTCTGTTGGACAAATTTCTTTCAGAGTAATGTGAAGATGTACTTTCATGAAATAATGCTGTTTAGGGGACTTGATGATTTTAACCTCCCAATAATGAATTTATAAAATTCATAATTTAATTCAAGTAATTTTAATAACTTTAAAAAATAAGATAGTTGATAGAAAGTTTAATGTTGAATCAAGTAGAATGTGCCTCCACCTCCTAGAATAGTAAAGACTGTGTAGGTTAGAAAAAGAGTTTAGTGAGCTTTTATGCATTATAAGCACATAAATTGCACCAGGAAGAAAAAATGACTTAGAACAAGTTGATGATCAGGGAAAACATTCATTTTAGGTTAAGTTCAGAGATGGGGGTCAGAGGTCTTGATGTGCACCATGATACATAAGATCATGAACAAGAAATGTGTAATTCTATTATGAGTATAAAAACAGAGAATAGATGACTAGCTTGTTTACTATACGAGACTTCAAAAAAAAAACTTAAGATAGATGACCTATGACCTATTTTTGGCAAAAACCTTGTTAACCTGTGACATTAAGAAAAAGAAACTATTGCTTTGAACTTATAATGGACTTACTGAATGAAAGATAGATAAAATATATTTAGTTAGGTATGAATTTTATGGTATAAAAGGGTTAAGGTAATAACATAAAATTGTTGGAGCTTGCTTTGCTTCCTCTACTGTGTGTGTGTGTGTGTGTGTGTGTGTGTGTGTGTGTGTGTTTGTCTGTGTGTATGTCTATGTGAATGATTTTTTTTCTCCCTCTTTTTTCTGTATCATCTGACCACCAACAGTGGCTGCTGGGGTTCCAAATCAAGGCCTCACAACTGCAGGGCAGTAACATCACCAACCATGCTATCTTTCCAGTCACCAAAGTGCTAGACTCATCAGTTATTATATAAGAATACATTAAGGATTGTTGCTTATATAAAGTAAAACAAAAGTCTTATTTAAAACACCCCACTGGAAGTGTCTATGACAATTCTAAGAATACTGTACTACTCCCAGGTCAGTAACTCCACACTCCAGTTCTGGGTAAATAATATAAGGATGTTCATTGCCCAATTATTCATTGTAGCCAAGACCTGGAAACTAACTAAATGACCATTAAAGAATGAGCAGGAACCAAAAAATTACATATACATGCAGAAATATATTCTACATATTTGTTATTTTTACAAATTTTGCTGTATTAGCTTACAAAATTACACAAGAAACACTTGATAAAACATAGCAAAATTATTCTCTATTTGCCACCAATAATATATGCAGAAAACACAACGAATTGATAAACTACAAGTAATCATAACTTTAAGATTTGACCATACCATAAAATCCTAAATTGATCATGAAAAAAAGAAGATATGAATGAAATTATTACACTATAAATTTAAAATGAATAAACTAATGAAACACATAAATTTACATCCAGTTTATGTATGAGCAATGAAAAAACATATTGTTAGCTAAGAAGACAATGCTGCAAAAGTTTAATCTTCCCTGAGTTCATAACATTAAAGCTTTCTAAGACAATATTATTAATTATTTTCTTGGAGCTTGGCAGGTTAATTTTAAGATTTATTTGAAGAAATACACAAAAGGCTAAATATGCAGTCCTTATCAGTTATTAAAATCTTTTCTAAAGTCTCTTTTTAAATAAGTTTTCCATTGTATAAACACATAATGAGATAGATAGAGCAGAATTCATATATAGACTTTATTGCATGTAGAAATGTGGTCTCTTTGAGGGCAATATTTAAATGGAAAAGACAGGTTTATTTAATAAATTTTATTTGATGAGCAAACTACAAGTAAAATAGATTAAATTCTACTTTTTATATTTCTCATTCTGTAGACAGGATACATTCCTTTTGTTTTGCACTTCTAAATTTTACAAAATAAAATTATACAACTTAACTATATAGAGAAATTTGGGGAAAATACAATGTCTTACTAGGCTATCATTGCAGATACAATATTTAAAATATTTCAAAATTTAACACAGAAGAAATAATGTGTTTTGCAAAAGTAAAGAAAAAATATGAATGACTAATTGGAAAACATAGTTGATAATTTTATCAGTTAAAAACAACTATCTGTAGAATTATCTGTAATATATTTTTTAAACTTCTGAAAATGGAGAAGAGAAAGCGCAAAAGGCAGAAAAGATAAAAATAGAGTACTTGTAGGAAAACCAATATGAATAACTTCTATATATATACACACATATAAGAATATTTATACTTATAATGGGAACATATACTAATTAAAACTTAAGTAGAGACACACTGTTTCTCACCAGTAAGACTGGCAGAAGTCCCACCGCATACAATATGTTAGTGAAGTCGTGGATATGCCAGTGTTGGCATATGTTAGTTCTTGACAATACAAAACAATAAACATCTGAGAAGAGTTTGACGATATCAAACACTCGCTTTTGACCCAGCCATTTTTATATCTGGTAATCTATCATGTTCACTGGGTCATAAACAAAATAGCATGTGCATAATCCTATTTCTCCCAACACATTTCTAAGGGTACATGACTGTATACAGTCACATTTGTGTCTCCACTTTGAAATTATCCCTCTAGGAGTGCATTTGTATGAGTTCTTATCTAGCTAGCTTCCTGGCCTCTTCTAGTGCCTGCAGGGGCTCTGTAGCGAAACTGAACCCCTTATGAAAAATCCATGAGGATGCCTTGCACTATGCCAGTGATTCTTGTGTCAAAACAACAGCGCTCCATCCCAGCAGGACCTTGTTCCCTGCTGCTTTAAATAAGGCCCTTGCCATGCACTAAATACTTTTGTCTGGAACTTGATGTGTTGATTATATAGTTCATTTGGAAGAACAATTAATATCCAGGAAAATGTGGACTTTTAATTAATAGCATTTGACTAACTATTTAAGTACAGGGAAACTGATAAAATAACTCTATTGTCTAGCAATTTTCCCAGGTCAGTAATTTTGAGATTTGAATTTTTACTTAAAAGAGATGAGTTAGCTAGAGAAAATGGTGTTATAAATATAAACAACTACCTACCCATGTATGCCCAAGGAGAGAAAGGGGAGAAGTGGCCTACATTAGACAGTAGAAGCCTAAATAGAGGAAAAAGCCCTGAGACATAGGTGTCAGCAAAAAAGGCACACCTTGACTGAGTTGGGCACCTTTGAACTTGGAATCACAAGCAGAAGTGGCCTCCAG
The DNA here is from genome assembly GCA_907164525.1 of Lophiomys imhausi. Taxonomy (NCBI): domain Eukaryota; kingdom Metazoa; phylum Chordata; class Mammalia; order Rodentia; family Muridae; genus Lophiomys; species Lophiomys imhausi. Next base: position 26,556,357 of record CAJQZJ010009649.1, on the reverse strand, counting down.
ACTTCTGATGCAGGACTTGCCATCAGACTTGTTCTTGTAGGTGTTTGTGGCCACATAAGGACCCACATGTGAGGATTAGAAAATTCAAATTTTTGTTTTAGACCATTTTAAAAATCACCCCATTTTGCGATTAATTAAGCTAAAAGGCCATTATTCTGTATATGAAATCTAATTAAAAATTAAATGATACAAAATTTGATTTTTATATTATGCACGCTAATCAGTGAAGGAAATTAAAATCAATAAAAATATAGCAAAGCCTAATTTGAAGAGCATATTCATTGCAAATTATAAATATAACAAAGCAAAATGTATTTACTGAGAAAAATATATCTATGGTCTGCCCATCCTAGACTCCTTAAAACTGATCTAAATCTTGCCATCAATTTATTAGAAATGAGGAGTCACAAGAATATGCAGAAAGTATTCAGTATACAAAAATAGAGGTATGAGTGGAAAATTCTTGACCAGTACCAGTTTCCTGTACACAAAAATGGCAGAGAAAACTAAGGGACTGTGGATGCACACATTAAGTGACAGTAAAGACATAACAAAATTATGATATGTGGACTGTTTCTTAATTCAGTACACTATGCCGTGTCCACTTCAAAATAATCCACTGTGAAGTCTGGCATCAAGACCCCCCAAAAGAGAAATGTGCATTCATTTGATGGAAACATTAAAGATGAAGTTGTATGCACAGGGGTTTATTGATTTGTTTTCTTCTCACTTCTGGCTTTATATGAGTATCTTATATTTGAAAAATTTCCATTGGTTTCTGGTTTAAATGCTCAAGCAACATAAAAAGACTTAAGCTAAAAATGATAGTCCCCTATTCTATATCCTTTCAATTGGAACATTTTCCCTATTTTCTAAGTGACATTTTAATGATTCTTGTTAGTCTATATAAAATACAGATCTGTTCTGTATTAATATATTTCAGCCACTCTATAGATACCATTTTATGATAATAAACTTCAGATAATTTTACCATTTATCCTGTTTTTGTTTGGAGATTATTATACTTTTAACTTGCTGTCATGTTGTGTGTCCAAATTACTTTCTTGAAATATACTTACTTCAGTTTCATGAATGATATTTACATTGGTAGCTTGTTCAGGCTTGTACATCCTGATCTTTATGCCAGAGGGTTTTCTTCAATTTCTGGCAGTTTTTATTGTTTTTTTTACATTGAATATTCTAGGCAAAATTAAATTTATAGATGATATTTACTAACTGGAAGCCTTTATTTTAGAAAAAAGTAGGAACAAAATAGGAATTTTTCTTGAGTAGTGTATTGAAAGAGTTTTCAATACCTTGGATTTAAGTGTCTTAGCCTTTCTATTGCTGTGACCATGACAACTCTTATTTAAAAAATCATTTAATTGGGCCTGGGTTACATTTCAGAAGTTTAGTCCATTGTCCATTGTCATCATGGCAGGAAGCAGGGTGGGACATAAACAGACATGGTGCTGGACAGGCAGTTGGGTGTTCTATATCCAGATGGGTAAGAAGAGAGTGCCACGCTGGGCCTAATTTGACTATCTGAGACCTCAAAGCCCACACTCAGTGATACAATTCCTTCAATAGTGCCACACCTACTTCACCAAGGCCACACCCACTCTAATAAGGCCACACCTCCTATTAGTAGTGTCACTCCCTATGAGTCTATGGGGGCTGGTTACTCTCAAACCAGAACAGCAAATATTAATTATTCTGGATTCCCCTTGAAGAACTCTTACAGTTTTATTAGAAAAAAGTCCCTTCATCATGTGGGATTACATAGCACAGCAACAGTAGCAGATGAGAAATATGACAGCCCCTTCACATCTGGAAAGCCAACTGCTTCTATTTATGAAACAATTCTTATTATAGAATGATATTTCCTTTCCTTTTTAAAAAACGTTTATTAATTCAAGTTACATCTCCATCACAACCCCCTCCATCCATCCCTCCAGGTTCCACCTTCCCACCCGTCCTACTCTTCCAGTGTGGGGTGCCTGCCTCCAAGTGTCAGCCCCCCTCAGTTCATCAGTCACCTGAGGGCTAAGAGCCTCCTCTGATTTTTCCTCTTCTTTCACTCTGGTTAATAACAGTTTTGACTGCTGAAAGCTTTTCTTTCTTAATATTACTTTTGTGCTTTACTATTTATTATCTCCTTATGAAGTATGTGAGGTAAGAGAATAAAACAGGCATTTAAACTTGCATATTTTAAAATGACTCATGTTGTATGATTTTACAACAGATATATTATCTTTGAAGAAAATAGCATTCCTTAGAATTGTATACATAAATAAATATTAGTCAACATAGGTATCACCATTGATGACAAAATGTTCCTTTTCCCCATAAAGTTGTTTTATTTCTGCATATATAGCTTTAGTATAATGTTATATCCTACTTTTGTCACAAGATTTTATGATGAATATTTTCTGTGTAAAAATTTATCCATGAACAGATTTTAATGAAACACAATTCCCCATCCCATGAGAGAATGTACTATTATTTACTATCTCCTCATGACGGCAATTAAAACGACTTCCTTATCATTATTATAAAGAAGTCAGCAATGGGAATTGCACACATAAATATCTAGCTATGACTTTGATTTTATTCTTGTTATTATATTTAACCAGTAAAATGTTTAATCAAGTGCAAGGAAAATATTTAAAGTTCATAATAGGCATTCACAATTGCCCTTTGAAGTATATACAATAATAGTGTAGTAGAAGACCATGCTCACCGATGACTTTACCACCTATAGTAATAATGAAAGTCTCTTGTGGTTTGAATATGAAACGTCCCACACAGGCTCTTCAGCTTTAACCCTTGATTTTAATTTGTGGGGCTGTTTGGAAATGTTGTAGAACCTTCAAGATGTGAAGCCTTGGTGGAGAAAGTGCCACTAGGTTCTATCCTTGAGACTTCTCAGTATGACTTCACTCCCTGTTTACTGTCTGCTTCTCCAGTGACTATCCAATTACCACCAAGTTTCCTGTTCTGATCAGTAGGCCTTTCTGTCTGATATATTCTATTTCTGTGATAAAATTCTGTAACCAAAACAGTTACAGAAGGACAAGTTTATTTAGGCTTAACGGTTTCTGAAGGATGAGTCCATCATGGTGGGGAAGCATGGCAGCCAGAGCAAGTAGGAACCCAAGAGGTCAAATCTTCAAATGCAAGCCTGAAACTGAAGAGGAGTCAACTGGATGTGGAGAAAGATTTTAAATACTGAAGTCTGCCCCCAGTTACAAACTTCCTCCAGCATTTCAAAACTAAGCCCAAAGAACACCACCAACTCAGACCAAGTATTCTAATATCTGAGCCTATGGTAGACATTGTATTCAAATCCCAATAACTTGTAAGCCAAAGGAACCCTGCTTCCCTTTACTTACTTTTGTTAAGATATTTTTTTACAGAATAGAAAAATAACTAAGACACATTATTAAATTTTGTTAATTCTATATCCATTTACTTTTCTCTTCTTTGTAAATGAGGTTAAAACTGTGTGTGTGTGTGTGTGTGTGAGAGAGAGAGAGAGAGAGAGAGAGAGAGAGAGAGAGAGAGAGAGAGACTGCACATGAAACCCTGGGCTTTATGAAGTCAGCAAGTACTCTATCACTTTGCTAAATCACAGCTCCTTTTAAATTTTATTTTGAGAACTCCTCTCCCTAGACAAGACTCAAAGTTCTGTTCTTCCTCCACAGAAGCCTGAGTAGCTGGTCTTACATGCATAACTATTTTTTATTTCTTTCATAAATTACACCTTAGATCTCTTTCTGATTTCTTGCAATTTTAATAATTTATTTTAGAATTGTATAACACAGTTTTCTCTATTAAAATATTTATATAAACCAGTAGTTTTAGAAATTTTATGGTACATAGCTACAATGGCACTGAGAGCTATGTTTTTGTTTTTTAGTTTTCTATAGATTTTTGATCACTATGATTATATTCTCAGAATTTTCAAAATAAAACAAACAGTAGAAATATAAAGAAACAAATAAAAAATTTTAATAATTAATTTTGAGCAAGGAAAAATGGTTAGAAGCCCATTTCAAATCATACAGAGGAATGCAGTATTGATTACACCATCTGATGAGGACCTGCTATTCCATAAACACACAGCGATTGAGTATCAGGCAATTCTGAACAGCAGAGGAGGCCAAAATCAGTTCATGATGCTATCAGCTCCTTTCAGGTTTTTTCAAAAATAGGTAAATAAGGAATAACAGAAACTCATTTTTTATTTTTGTTTTTCTGAGTTGTTGCAAATAACCACAAGCATAATAGTTCTTCACAGTGATGCTTTCAGTATTTATTAGTCAATATTGTCAAAATAGCCTAAAAATCTAGAAAATAGAGGGAGACATATACAAGAGATTCTTATCATATCACAATAGAAAAAAGGTTATGAAATTCATATTCAAGTCGCATGCAATTGCAAAAATTAATGTCTCTCTAAATAGTAGGTGGTTGCTGGTTTCTATAGCAATAAAAATGGTCCTCAGAGGTTTAAAAATTATTCTCTATTTTTGGCAAGAATAATGTTTTTACCAAAAATTATAAATGTAAAAACAATTTAAGAATCATATGAAAGATAATTTTGAACAAAACTGGCATCTTTGTTAGGCACAGATATTAATTTACATCAGATTTCTCAACTGTGAATAGATATATGTTTATGTTCATCATAGACTATTATGTATAGCTCAAACAAAGTAGAAGCATTAATACATTTTCAACAAAGTTTGAGCTGCATGTACAAAAGAAAAAGAAAAAAAGAAAATTAAGGAGGTTATGCCAAAAGATTCCTCACCAAACCACAAGAACTCATACTATGTTCATAGCAGCTTTGTTTGTAATAGCTAGAAACTGAAAACAACCCAGATGTCCTTCAACTGAAGAATGTCAGCTATCAGAAACAAGGAAATCATGCAATTTGCTGGCAAATGGATGGAATTAGAAAAGTTCATTCCAAATGAGCTTAACCAGACCCTGAAAGATGCACATGGAATCTACTCACTTATAACTGGATTTTAGCCATGTAGTACAGGATAACTATCCTACAACCAACAGACCCAAAAGAACATGAACATAGACTTTGTTACCTGTTAGTGGGACACTTTGCCCTAGTGGTGCTGCCATGTAGGCCCCCAGTTCAAGAGGAAGCTCTTAGCCCTCATAGAACTGATGAACTGTGGAGGGCAGATATGTGGGAGAACCACACACTGGAATGTAGAAAAATGGCTAATTAAAATATTAACCTGTATTTATATTTCATTGATGGTTTCAAGGCTGTTAATCCTTAACCCACCATTATAAATAAGCACACAGACAACACATGGATTTTTACAAGCCTTGGCCTGGATTATGCAATCTTAGCCCATCTAAGCTAGCTCATAATATCCCCCAAATATGACCCCATATATAATATGTCCCTTAGGCTGTTATTCCCCATGCTATGCTGATGGTCCAGGCAATGTTGAATGAAATTCTTTTCTCTAACCCACAGCCTGTGTCCTTCCTTCCTGCTCCAACTGTTTCTTTCTTTTATTCAAGATGCTCTCTGCTTCAGACATCTGCACATTAGTCCCACCTACCTCTGTCTTTGCCCAATCTCTGGCTTAGGCATTTATTTAACCAATCAGAGAAAGTAACAGACAGCAAGCAGGCCTCTGGGACCAATTAATTAACATTTAGAATGTATAACATAACCCCATTAATTCCCTCCTTTTGTCTTATAAAAAGGCTAATTTTTTAAACTCATATAGTAAAAACAGTAAGAACAATTATAAAACAATCAAGAAAATCATACATAAAAGTTACATAATGTTTTGCCTATTTGTATCAGGCAATCTTGAGGAAGAAAAAATTATATATGTTGGTATGTCTAAAGTTCTGAACTTAAATATTTTCTATCATATCCTATATTTACAAATCTAAAATTTTGATTTAGATTTGAAAATGCTAGTTTAAATTTTAAACGCTCAAATTCTATTGAAATTTTATATCTATTATGTCTTCAGGCCATCAAAGACACCAGAAGGGATAAAGTTATTATTTGAGTGAGTAGGAAGCATAGAAGAGCAGCTTCCAGAATGAAAAAATGACAGTTTGCTGCCTGGATAGTCCCAAATGTCTCTCGATACCATTGGAGCATCATCTTCAGATTTCTGGCCAAGAATATGTCACAGACTAAATTGTGCAGTAGTATATAAGGGTTGGCCCACTCTGTCTCTACAGAGTCGACTTACCTGCACTTAAGTTCTGGTCCACATTTGGACTGTATTTAGTCTGTTGAGAAAGCAGGGGCATTTTGCCCAGTAGGAATTATCTTCTGATGGAGATTTTTGGTGCTCATTGTCTCCTTCCCAGTCAAATGGGAGCTGTCAGGAGCTGACTGTCTTAAGTCAAATAATTCTTAAAATAATAAAAACATCTATAAATGTCATTTTCTGTATGTCTCTGAGGGTTTTGAAGACGTCTATTGATTTATTTATAAATCTATGTTTGAACAAGCAAACTGTATATTTTTAACCATTTACTATCTGTTTAACCTAGTAAGCATTATTTTGTGATAAATTAGGACTAGTATTTGACATGACCAGGAGCTTCACTGAACAGTCATCAACCTGTATTACTCAGACTTCTAAATAGATTGTAATAGCAACCCATAAAAGGATTGGAAGTAAACCTATACTTTTAAATGAGTTATATAGGCACAATACCTTATATAAGAAATATTGGAATATACATATATGTGTGTCAAAATATAAAATTTTATACAAATTAATAAAAAATTAACCTTATTTTTGTATAAATATACAAAATTCTATAACAGTGTATCAAAAGATAACCTTATTTTGAGAAGAACAATAGCTCTAAGTTTCAGAGCAGATTCAATACCCTTATATCTTATCATTTCTATATTATATACCCATATTCCCCCTCTTTTTTCTTTTCAAGTCTTTTACCCCTATATAAAAGAGAAAGAAGGATAGTGTACCATCACTCCATCACTGGAAGAGTAGGATAGGTGGGAGAGGGGTTAGAGGGTGGGAGGGCAGGACTGAGAGGGTGGAGGGGACTGTGATGGAGATGTAACCTGAAGTAATAAATAAATGTAATAAAACATTAACGAGGTTAAGCTTAATTGTTTCAACTGCTTATCTTGATTGTTATTGAATAACTTTTCTTCATGGAATGTAAACAGATGTTTATTCACATCAAATAAAGCACTGATGACTGATCAAGGAAATGTTCTCCCAAACCTAGCTTTGTGAACTAATGAGTTTATTGAAGTTATTTACTGAAGCATGAATGCCTGGAAAACAACTGCGTTATTAAAAGCTCACCCCTGTGTAGGTAATGACTAATGAGAGCTGCACTTCTGGAGTTCAGTTTGCAGGCATATCCATAGAAGAGTGTCTGCTCTTTGCCAGCAATTACTTACTTTATTTATATGACCTTGTCAAGGGGGCTATTGAGGTCTACAACTTTTTTAGTTTGTAACTTTAGTTAGCTTTCTGAGTCTTATGACCCTCCATCTTCTTTCCAGTAGAGAGTGTTTCACTTCAGAGGAAATAACTACAGAATGTCAATATATGAATGTATGAATATCAGCATTTGACTCCTCTAATAAGTAGTCTCTCTTTCTCTTACAAACTATAGTGATTATGTAGGAGCTTTGAATCTTATCTGCATTTGGGGACTTGTCTTCTTTTCTATATATGAGTATTCTGCTTAATTTTTTCTAGATGGAGAAACTTAATCTAGACTGGGATTTAGGAATATCCCCCAGTACAGGCTATAGGAACAGCTGAAGAATGTTTCATGATATTTGTGAAGATGTTGAAAGAAATCAAATCATGACATTTTTGTGGCAGAAAAATGTATGTATGTGTATGAACATATTTATATACTACACCAACCTTCCATTTTTGTTTAGTCACAATACAGTGAATTTTAGTATAATGAAACAGTGTTTCAGTGATTCATTTGGCCTATGGATTGAGCTAATCCTGAAATAAACAAATCTCTACATGTGTTCTCTTGTTACTCAACATGGCAGATTTCCATTTTAGCCTGAAGTGATTCAGGTTGTTTTTCTGATATATGTTACACTGATTTTTTTGTAATGTCCTGATACACTGTAGAGGCACTGAGCATAAAGCTTACCTGAGAGGAACAAAATACTCATTGTCCCTCTGTAGAATCCAGCATCCACTGAGTGAAGCCCTGTTAGAGTAACTTGAATGAAGACTCTGAGGTAAGACATTAAGTAATCCCTGGGGTTTTTTGGATTTGGTATGTAAAGAGTTAGGAAGTTATCACTCTATTTCAACAAGTTAAAAACAAATAAAAAATGGAAAAGGTGAAAGTGGGCAACTGCTTTTAGTTCAAACCAGGAACTGACATCTCAGTGATTACCACTGTTTGTCCCAAAGTAGAGTGAAAGGCAAATATGGAACATTAGTTATTTCCCTGCTGCTGTGAGAGAATACCCTCCCAAAAAGCAACTTGGGGGAGAAAAGGGTTACTTTGGCTTATGCCGTCTAAGGTGATGCAGCCCTGTTGGGGTGGTGTTAAGCATTCTAAATGTTAATTAATTGGTCCTGCTTTCTGTCTGTTACTTACATTGACTCCAATTGATTAAATAAAATTCTGAGGCCTGAGATTGGGCAAGGACAGAGAAAGGTGGGGCTTCCTGGGATTAGAACAGGAAGCCTGCACTTTAGACAGGGATTAAAGCATTCCAGCCAGCAGTAAGAAGAAGAAGAAGGCATTCCAGCCAGCAGCAGCAAGAAGGAGGCACACACCATGGGTTAGAGAAAAGAACCTCATTCCACATGGCCAGGAACATCGTCATATCGTGGAGAATGGCAGTCCAAGGGGACGTATGTATATATGGGGTCATATTTGGGTAATAGAATTATGAGCTAGTTTAGATGGGCTAAGATTGCACAACTCAGGCCAACGTTCGTTAAGATCAATGTGGTGTCTCTATGTGCTCAATTATAATGACTGCTTAAAGATTAACAACTGACAAACCAATTACTGATAATAAATGCTGGTTAAATAGTTTAATTAGCCATATTTCTTTTTACACAGCCCATTATGACAGAGTGTTAATATTTTTAATCTTTTCCTTTTTTAAAATTTATTTATTTATATTTTCAAGTTACATCTCAATAGCAATTCCCTTCCTACTCCTCCCTCTGGTCCCACCGTCTCACCTTCTTCCCTGTTAACCCCTCTAACCACTGCCTTATTTTTTTTTAAGTTTAAGGTATAATTTTCCCCCAACAACTCCCTCTTTCAGTCCAACAAATGGCTCTTTCTCTTATAGCAACAAACACAATTCAAAAAAACAGAAATAATTAGGCCACATTTGTGAGAATTATAAGGCTTAGCATGCGTTCCCAATGTCCAGTCCATAAGTATTTGGCACCTGACTTTAACATTCTACTATCTAACCATCTCCATGAGTTTAAAGTTCTATTTCCAACTCAGCTTCCATCCTAATTTGCATCACAATTTTAAAAACATCTTCTTAGATCCAGAACACCCTCTTTTTTTAATAGATAAATTTATTTGTTGCTTCAGGTTACATCTCCATCATATTGTCATCTTCCCCCCTTCCCAGCCCCGACCTCCCACCCTCTATCCCATAACCCTTCCATCCCACTCCTCTGGAGTGGAGTGTCCCTACATAACAGTCCTCACCCCAGTTCAAAGTCATATGAGGGCCACGAGCCTCCTCATACACTGGGGTCTACAAGGCAATACCACCAGTGAAAACTGTCTCAATGACAGGGAGAGGAAACTAAAAAACAAACAAACAAAAAAAATTAAAAAAAAAATTAAAAACCTAGGTCCATGTTCCCTTTGGTGCATTCGTTGTAGTATAGATATCATGTACTATATGGCTAAAATCTGACTATAAGTGAATAGAGGCCGTGTGCATCCTTCTGGATCTGGGTTAGCTCACTCAGAATGAGCTTCTCTAGTTCCATCCATTTGGCTGCAAATTACATGATTTTGTTGTTTCTGATGGCTGAGTACCACTGTTTTTTAATCCATTCTTCGATTGAGGGACATCTGGGTTGTTTTCAGTTTCTAGCTATTACAAATAAGGCTGCTATGAACATAGGTGAGGAAACTTCCTTGTGATTTGGTGAGGAATCATTTGGATGTATACCCAGAAGTGGTATGGCTGGGTCCCGAGGCAGAGTTATTCCAAGTTTTCTAAGATGTCACCAGACTGACCTCCATAGTGGTTGCACAAGCCTGCACTACCACCAGCAATGGAAGAGGGTTCCCCTTTCTCCACATCCTCACCAGCATGTGCTGTCATTTGAGTTTTTGATCTTAGCCATTCTGACAGGTGTGAGATGGAATCTCAGAGTCATCTTGAGTTGCATTTCTCTGATGATTAAGGATGTTGAGCATTTCTTCAAGTGTCTCTCGGCCATTAGGGATTCCTCCTTTGTGAATTCTCTATTTAGTTCCATCCCCCATTTTTTGATTGGATTATTTGGTTTCTTGGCATTTAATTTCTTGAGTTATTTGTAGATTTTGGATATTAGCTCTCCATCAGATGTGGGGTTGGTGAAGATTTTCTCCCAGTCTGTAGGCTGCCGTTTTGTTCGAATGACAGTGTCTTTTGGCTTACAGAAGCTTTTCAGTTTCATGAGGTCCCATTTATTGATTGTTGGTCTCAGGTCCTGAGCTGTTGGTGTGCTGTTCAGAAACTCATCACCTGAAACAAATGGGCTGAGAAAGAAATAAGGGAAACCACCCCCTTCCCAATAGCCACAAACAATATAAAATACCTGGGGGTAACTCTAACCAAGCAAGTAAAGGACCTGTACAACAAGAAATTCAAGCCCTTGAAGAAAGAAATTGAAGAGGCCTTTAGATGATGGAAAGATCTCCCATGCTCATGGATAGGTAGGATCAATATAATAAAAATGGCCATCCTACCAAAAGCAATATATAGATTCAATGCAATTTCTATCAAAATACCAACACAAACCAGGTGTGGTGGTGCACACCTTTAATCCCAGCACTCGGGAGGCAGAGGCAGGCGGATCTCTGTGAGTTCAAGGCCAATCTGGTCTACAAAGTCCAAGGCAGCCAAAGATACATAGAGAAACCCTGTCTTGAAAAAAAAAACAACAACAATATACCAACACAATTCTTTATAGACCTGGAAAGAGCTATTCTCAATTTCATATGGAACAACAAAAAACCCAGAATAGCTAAATCAATCCTGTACAAAAAAAAAAAAAAAAAAAAAAAAAACATCTGGAGATATCACCATCCCAGATTTCAAGCTGTACTACAGAGCAATAGTAGTAAAAACAGCATGGTATTGGTATAGAAACAGACCAATAGATCAATGGAATCAAATTAATGACCCAGAAATGGACCCACACACCTATTCCCACCTAATTTTTGACAAAGAAGCCAAAACCGCACAATGGAAAAAGGACTACATCTTCAACAAATGGTGCTGGTCCTACTGGATGTCCACTTGTAAAAGAATGAAAGTAGACCCATACTTATCACCTTGTACAAAACTTAAGTCCAAGTGGATCAAAGACCTTAACATAAGGCCAGTCACACTAAATCTACTAGAAGAAGAATTGGGAAAAACCCTTGAACAGAACACCCTGTTAATTCCTAAACAACTCAAAATTTAACTATAAGACTCTAGCTATCTAGTCTTCAACCACATCAGAGACCTTAGAAGGATAAATATATCTGATTATACAGGAAGTACAAGGCTAGTAGCTTCCAAAACTAAGAAATGACATACCAGTGGCTGCCTGGACAGTTTCCAATTTCTCTCTATACATTACAGCATCAATCTTGAGCTGTTTGATCCTGTTTCTCTGGCAGACATTGATTGTAAGGCAGGAATTATGAAGAACTTGCCTACTCTGTTGTGGCAGTGCTAGGCTGTCGACTTACCTGCTTCCAATTTTGTCCTTTCTGGACAGCATTCTGTCTACAGTTGAAACAAGGGACTTTTCTTGCCAAGTGACAGGCTTGCCACTAATTCAACCATCTCCAATTGGAGATTCTTCGATGCTCACCATCCACTTGGAGTAGAGTAAGGGAAGCTGACATGTCTCAATATAAAACAAATCTTAAGAAAACATCTTTGAATGCCATATTCTGCAGATCTCTTGAGGTTTTTGAAGGCCACCTATATCTATCTCCTTATATTTGGATAAGCAAATGTTTCTTGTCTCTTAGCAACTTTATTTCTGATTAACTTAGAAAATAACTGGTAGACTGTCCTAGTACCTAACAAAAATGCTTGAATGACGACTACTAGTTTGCATTCCTTAATTATCCTAAACAGTTTATGACAGTTGCGTACAAAAGGCCAAAACTTCACATTTCGTTTTTAAGTGTTACCTAGGTACAATACCTTAAAAAGAGTTAACCTTAATTTTGTATCAATATACAAAGATCACTACCAATGTGGCCAAATATAATCTTAATTTTGTATCAATACACAAAGATCAATCCAGGGACAACTGGACAACTTAAACCTCAGAAGAAAACAGATCAGACACCAAAGAAGACAAGTAGCCCAGACGATCCAGCCTTGCAGACTTCCTGACAGCTGTTTCCTCAAAAGTCTACAACCACAACAACTCAAAATCCCTAAGATTGTTCAGCCCCACAGACTGTTCCAGCCAGAACTTCAGTAAATCCCTGAGGTTCAGTTTCAGTCTACAAACTTCTTAGAACATTTAAATAGCTGAGCACAAAAGGACTGGACATCAAATGATTCTATTAATATGCTTAACCATTTTTTCATTCTTATTTGGGCTGCAAAGAGGTTTACTATGTCTCAAATCAGCAGGAAGTCATTTTAAGAGAGCCACATCCCATCACCAGAAGGTGGGGTGGGTGATGTTCCTCCCTTTAGTCATTTGATGGGTTATAGATACTTGTTATTTAGGGGGAGAGATTACAAGCTGTTAAATAGTCTTCTTAAATAGGTTTTGGAGGTTAGAGCCAGGGATTTTTCTCTTTTTCTTTTCTGTATCCTTCTTTCTCTTCTATGTAGGGGTGAAAAGACTTGAGAAAAAATGGGATATAAATATAATATAGGAATGATAAAGAAAAAAGGACAGGTTATTGAATATGCTCTTATATCTTTGTATATTGATAGAAAATTAAGATTATATTTGGACAAATTGGTATTGATCTTTGTATTTTGATACAAAATTAAGATTATATTGGGCTACATCAGTATTGATCTTTGTATGCTGAAAACTTTTCCTTTTCTAATTTCATATAATTTCCACATTTCTTTTTGCATTTTCCCTAACTTGTTGCTTGGTCTCTACTTTTTCCACTATGGCTCTTATTATGTTTATCGTCATTACTTAAAGTTCTTTTTTTATAATTTAATATTTTGACATATCTGAGTCTTGCTCAGATATTTATTTCTTTATTTTTTAATTTATAAATTATATTTACTTATAGGTTGGTTTGAAAGGGAACTGCTAACATGCATGGTGTACTTTTTAAGGTCAAAGGACAACCCCTTCAATTGGTTCTCTCTTTCCTTTACATGGGTCGTAGAAATTAAACAAACATTGTTAGGGACTGCAGCCAGTGCCTTAAGACTTTGAACTGACTGTGTGGTCCTATTTATTTAATTTTTGCCTTTATTATGCATTGTGTTTTTTTGTAAAGTGAGACATCATGAAATAAATAAGCCTAATGTGATAGTGCCACATGGTCCTTGGAAAGGAATTTGGCCCTTTGATAAGGTCCCAATCTGACAGAGATCATGTGGCTATGATGTTCACAAATGGCTCTCATATACCTCTAGCCTTGCCCTAAAGGATACCAGATAGCTAGATCCTGCTATGATTGGACTCTGGTAAAAGTTCAGTAGGATAAATCCCAGCAGATTTTTCTTATTCTGTAAAATTCTGTGGATAGAGATGTGATGATATGATTATATTTTCCAGTGCCTATTTCCTTAGTTCTCCTTATTGGATTATGAATGGATTTACCTCACATTATTTCTGAATCAGATACTGATCTTGGAGACACAATTTAAAACTGATGCCCTATCAATCTGAGGTCGCTTGGAATTTTTTTTTTTAATTTTAGACTTGATCCCTAAGTAATTTGTCAATTACATTTTGAGTTTCTGCCATAATATTCTGAACCTCTATATGTTGTGGTTTGAAAACCGAATGTGTCCATGGGCTCATGTCTTATAACACATGGTCCCCACCTAGTTAATGGTTATTTAGTGAAATTATGGAAACTTTAAAAGGTGAAACTGTCACTGAAGGCATGCTTTGAGATTGTATAGCTTTACTCTATTTCCTGTTCTCTCTGCAGCTGCATTCTGTTTGTGTATGAACTGTGATTGACCCTGTTCACAGTCCTCCTGCTATACCTTCAATATCATGACTGGCTGCATCACCTTAGATGGCATAAGCCAAAGTAACCCTTTTCTCCCCCAAGTTGCTTTTTGGGAGGGTATTCTCTCACAGCCGTAGGAAATAACTAATGTTCCATATTTGCCTCTCACTCCATTTTGGGGCAAACAGTGGTAATCCCTGAGATGTCAGTTCCTGGTTGATCTAAAAGCAATTGCCCACTTTCACCTTATCCATTTTTTGTTTGTTTTTAACTTGTTGATATAGAGTGATAACTTCCTAACTCTTTACATACCAAATCCAAAAACCCCAGGGATTACTTAATGTCTTACCTCAGAGTCTTCACTCAAGTCACTCTAACAGGGCTTCACTCAGTCCATGCCGGCTTCTACAGAGGGACAATGAGTATTTTGCTCCTCTCAGAGAAGCTTTATGCTTGGTGTCTCTACAGTGTATCAGGACATTACACAAATCAGTCCATATACCTATACAGTGACACTTCACCCTACTGGAACTGTCATCTAGGTCTCCAGTACAAGAGGAAGCTCTTAGCCTTCATGTGACTGGGAACTGAGAGGGGCTGGTATGTGGGGACACTCAACATAGGAGGAGTAGCTTAGGTGAGAGAGGGGACAGAAGGTGGCAGGATGGGACTGGGGAGGATGGAGGGAGGTGGCTGTTGATGGAGATGTAAATTGAAGAAATAAATAAATGTAATTTTAAAAGAAGAAAGGAAGAATGCCTTAGTTATTTGACTTTTTAGCATACTGATGGACGCCAACTAATATTTGAACAAAATGTTGATAACTTTGTTGACTAGGAATGGTAAATGCCAAAACATTTATACTTAGGAAAGGATGCATATTAAAACTACAAAAATAAGCAAAGACAAGTTTTCAAAGAAAAAATCTTTAAAGAACTTAGATGGTAGGAACAATCTGCATGTATAGAAGGACAGAGATAAGAATCAGGAATTGTATTAGTCTTCCAAGAAATGATGTAAAAAGAACATGGGCTGAAATGTGTAAAGCACTGAGATAAATAACCCACAAAACTAGAGTTACAAATCCTGTGAAATTATCCTTCAAAAACAAAGGAAATGTGAAGAATTTCTTAGAACAATCAAAGTTGTGGAAATTCTTCCTGAAATAACTTTGTAAGAAATGTCAATAGTTCTTCTGGTGTAAGGAAAATGATAGAGGTCAGATATCTCATCTCCACCAAGAAAGGAAAAGTATTTCAGAAGGAACAAAATAATTAAAATATTTCATGTTATATATTTTATTGAACAGATGGTGATATGTTTGAAACTGTAACAATGCACTCAGTGGTTAATTATGGATACATGAAATGAATAAAATGAATAATGAACACAGGAGATGGTGGATCAATTTAGTACCATTAGCTTCTTAGTGGTACTCATATTTCCCATAAAGTTATATTGCAGTAGGCATAGAGATTCTAAGTATATACTGGAAAACTTAGAAACAACCACTAATAGAGGTCAATACTGCAGAAGGTTATCCATAGAGCAGAGATATACAGCAATATGCAAGGAGGAAGTAAGTAATTGGAAGATTATTTTCTGTTTGTGAATAAGAAGACAATACTGCTACAGTGTTAAAATATGCTCCATAATTTCAATGTTACAAATAAAATTACTAACAAATTATTTGTGTATATGGACAAATTAATCTTGAATTCTTATGTTGAATGACCAAATATAGTCAACACCATATTGAAGGAAAAGAACAACATCATTAGGCTTACACAACCTGCTTCAAGACTCACTAAAAAGCACCAAAAAATCACAATTCTTTGTTTTTTGGCAAAATATAAACATATAAATTAGAAAAACAGAAAGAGACCTTGACAATTCTAGTCATCTGATGTTTGAAAAAGGAACAAAAACAATACAGAAGATAAAAGATAGAAAGGAATCTTTTTAGTAAATGATGCTAGAACAGTAAGATACTCATATGGAAGGAAAGAGTGGAGAGAAGGAGGGAGGGAAGAATAGAGAGAGAGAGATGGAGGTAGGGGGATAACAAAATGAAACATAGATGGTAGTTTAAAATGTTAACACATAATACAACTAAAAAAGACTGGAAAACATAAATGTAAGAAACAATTGATAAATCGCTTTACATTAAAATTAAAATGTGGTTTTTTTTCAAAAGAATGAAAAGACAAGAGAATACAAAAACAAACCATAATATAGGCTGAGAGAAAACATGAAAATACGTACATATAGATAGGACCAATGATCAAATTGTACAAAGGAAAAATAAAACTGAATAATATAAAAATAAACACCCAAATTTAAAAACTGACAAAGCATCTAAGTAAGCATCTCACCAAAGAGGAAATACAAGATAAGTAAGCATGTTAAAAGATGATCAAAACATTCCAACTGAGAATTTCAATTAAAAGAAGATTAAATACCACTATTCACGCATTAGAAATGGTCAAAGTCTGCTTGACTTTGTGAAGCACACCTGAAATAATAACAGTTGGGAAGCTGAGGCAGGGGAATATGGAGTTAAAGACAACTTAAACTGCTTCCTGAGACACTGTATTATAAAAGGAAAAAAGTAAGAATGCTAAAAATAATGAATACTTGCTCCATGCTGTTGGAGATGCAACATCATAGAGTGATTTGGGAAGGTTTTGAAGTTTCTTATGAAACTGAACATATTCTTGCTATATAGTCCAGGACTCACACTCTTTGACACTTATTTAAAAAAACTGAACATTTATATCCACACAAAACCTTCACAAATATGTTTGTACAAGCTCCAGTCATAAATTCTAGAACATGTAAATAAGCAAGATATCCTTTAGTAGGTAATATCCAGACAATAGCATTTAATTCAGTAGTTTTTAAAAACTGAAGAGCTTGGAGAGTAGGCTCAATGAGTGAAAGTACCTGCCTCCAAGGTTGGCAACCTGAGTTCAATTACTGGAACCCATACGGTATAAGGACTGGATTGATTTTTCACAAAAAGTCTCATAACGTACATACACACTATGAAACCCACACACAAAATGAATAAATAGATAGTAGATAGACGATAGATAAAAAATAGACTATATAGATAGAATAGATAGATAGATAGATAGATAGATAGATAGATGCAATTAAAAATGGGACAGATAGATGGCTCAGTGTTTCAGAGTGCTTATTGCTCTTGTAGAGGATCATGTTTGGTACCCAGCACCTATTTAGAGTACCTTACAACTAGTTGTAACTCCAGTCGCAGGAGGATTCACAATCTCTCTGGACTCTATAGGGCACTTGCACTCACATGTACATACCCATATGTATGCATGTACATACATTCAAAAAATAAAAATAAATTAAAAAAATAAAAACTTGAAGAGATTTTAAGACACAAAATATATTTAGAAACCTCAAATATATATCACTAAATGAAAGAGAACAATATGAAAAGGCTACGTGTTGTATGAATCAGCCATATAACATCCTATAAAAAGAAGTGTATAGTTAAGTGTATGTTTGCTAAGAATGACCAAAGTGGAAGGGAGAAATAAGAGGAGTACAAGAGGGACTTTAATGCAAGTCATGTGCTTGGGAAAACCCACAGAATGAGATCATCAAAAGTAGGCCCTAATGTGATCTAGGTCCTTTAGCTGAACACACAATGTCACGACTGGTTTCTTGACCATTAAAAATGTCCCATTGACAGTGAACAATGTGTTTATGCATGTGATGTCTATCACAATTATATATATATATATATATATATATATACATATATATATATATAAAACCACCACTAAACCTTTCTGAAAACTTAAAACGTCTATAACAACAAAATCCATTAAAAAAAAATGTAGCATGGCTTAGAATCAGACGTGTTAGAAAATTACCACAGACCAGTAACAAGCTATAGAGTCTCCTTGAGTTTTGTAATAAGTCATTTGTATTCATTGTGTATTTAATTAGTTTATTTTAGTCATTTAATATCTTTCTATGGATTCATTGACAATTTCACATCATTAATGCATTTAAGTAATATTTATCCCCACTCCTTTCTCTCTTTTATCCCAGGTCCTAACTCCAATTTCTGCCACTCCTATAATCCTCATTGTAGGGGTTTCCACTGGAGTCTGGTCAACAAGTTGGGTTTTACATCTTTAAAGAAAAGTGGCTCTCCTCCATAGGGTTTGAATAAGAATGCCCCCCCCGTAGTTCATATATTTGAATACTTATTCACCAGGGAGCAGAGCTTTATGAAAGGATCAGAAGGATTAGGAAGTGTGGCCTTGTCTAAGTAGATGGTGCCTTGTTGTTGGAAATGTGTCACTGGGGATGAGTTTTGAGATTTCAAAACCCCACAAGAGGCCCAGCGTCTCTCTCTGTCTCTCTCTGCTGATCATAATGTAGCTTTCTGCTACTTCTCCAGCACCAGGTCTACCTCCTGCCATGCTTTCTGTCATGATGGTAACGGACTAAGCATCTAAAACTGTAAGGGAGCCCACAGTTAAATGTTTTCTTGTATAAAATTTGCCTTGGCCATGGTATCTCTTCATAGCAAATGAACAATGATTAAGACACTCATCCAGAAACCATAAATTGTCCATAATTATTCAGCTAGGGTTGGGCAGAATTTGAACCTCTTCCCATGTGCTTGATTTTCCTTAGGCAATCTCAGCTTTCATGAGTTCAGTAGTGTGTTTGTCCTGTCTTGTCTAAAAGATACCTTTTCTTACTTATCCTCCTAACCCTCAGGTTCTTAAACTTTTTCTTCTCACCTCCTCCATGATGGTCTCTGAGCCTCTGGAAGAGGGGATGTGACATAGTTTTGCAATTTGGGGCTGAGTACTCCCTTGAGACGTATTCTCTGTACTTTGACCAGTTGTGACTTTCTGCATTAACTACTACCAACTGCATAAAGAATCTTCTCTGAGTGGATCTGAGAACTGCACTAAGCTACAGAAGGAGTGACATAAATTTGGAGGGTGATTTGACTATGTTTGTTTAGGAAAATTAGTATTAGTATTAGAATTAATGCTAGGGATGTGAATTTTCCTATCATGGGTTCTTGACAAGAGTTATAATACCAGTCATGCATTTCCTATTTAAGAGAATATTTTTTAAATTTTTTTTAATGTTTATTTATTACTTCAAGTTACATGTCCATCACAGCCCACTCCCTCCACCCCTCCGAGCCCCACCCTCCAACCCTCTCACCCTTCCCCCAGAATGCATAATTCTTTTTTTTTTTCAGTCCAACAAATGGTTCTTTCTCTTATAACAATAAATACAGTACAAAACAACTGAAATAAATAGGCCACAATTTTGAGAGTTATATGGCTTGGCATACATTTTCAATGTCCAGTCCATATGTATTTGGCCCCTGACTTTAACATTCTACTACCTAACTATCTCCATGAGTTTAAAGTTCTACATCTAACTCAGCTTTCATACTAACTTGCATCACAATTTTAAAAACATCTTCTTAGATCCAGAATGGCCTCTTGGTTCCTAAACAACTCAAAATTTAACTATGAGACTCTAGCTATCTATACTTCAACCACCTCAGAGACCTCAGAGGGATAAATATATCTGATTATATAGGAAGTGCAGGGTGTACAGCTTCCAAAACTAAGAAATGACATACCAGTGGCTGCCTCGAGAGTTCCCATTTTCTGTCCATACATTACAGCATCAATCTTCAGCTGTTTGGCCCCGTTTCTCTGACAGACATTGATTGTAGAGCAGGAATTATGAAGGACTTACCTACCCTTTCTTGGCAGACCTAGGCTGTCGACTTACCTGCTTCCAAGTTTTGTCCTTTTTGGACAGCAGTCTGTCTACAGTTGAAGCAAGGTTTTTTTTTTTTTTTTTTTTTTGCCAAGAGATAGGCTTGCCACTAATTCAACCATCTCACACTGGAGATTCTTCGATGCTCATCTTCTACTTGGAGTGGAATAGGGGATGCTGTCAGGAGCTGGCATGTCTCGATATCAAAAAAAATCTTAATTTAAGAAAACATCTTTGATCTAAGATCTAAGAAGATACTTTTAAAATTGTGTTGCAAGTTAGTATGAATGTTGAGTCATATATAGGCCTTTAAACTCATGGAAATGTTTAGATAGTAGAATGTTAAAGTCAAGTACCAAATACATATGGACTGGTCATTGGGAATATACGTTAAGCCATATAACCCTCACAACTGTGGCCTAATTACCTCTGTTGTACTGTATTGTATTTGTTATTATAAGAGAAAGAGCCATTTGTTGGACTGAAAGGGGAAACTGTAGGGGGAAATAAGATATACCTTAAACTTAAAAGAAAAAAAAAAGGGAAGAGGATGGGGGGTTGAGGGTGGGAGGGTGGGACTGGAAGGGGAATAGGGAGGGGACTGCAATTGAGATGTAACTTGAAGAAATAAAAAAATAAAGGAAAAAAAAAGAAATAGAGCACAAAAAAAAAGAAAACATCTTTGAATGCCATACTCTGCAGATCTCTTGGGGTTTTTTAAGATGCCCTATCTATCTCTTAGGTTTAGATACGCAAATGTTGCTGTCTTTTAACAACTTTATTTCTGAGTAGCTTAGAAAATAACTGTAGTAGACTGTCATAGTAACTAACAAAATGACACGCTTGCATGACTGTTAGTTTGTATTTCTTAATTATCCTAAACAGTTTATGATGGTTGGTAGCAAAAGGCCAAAACTTCACATTTCCTTTTTAAGCATTACTAGGTACAATACCTTTAAGAAGTGTTATCCTCAATTTTGTAACAATATACAAAGATCAATACCAATGTGGCCAAATATACTCTTAATTTTGTATCAATATACTAAGATCAGTACCGATGTAATCCAATACAATCTTAATTTTGCATTAATATACAATGATCAATACCAATTTAGCCTAATATAGTATTAATTTTGTATCAATATACAAAGGTATAAGGGCTTATTCAATAATCTGTCCTTTTTTCTTGATCTTTCCTATACTATGTC
This sequence comes from Lophiomys imhausi, assembly GCA_907164525.1. Classification (NCBI taxonomy): domain Eukaryota; kingdom Metazoa; phylum Chordata; class Mammalia; order Rodentia; family Muridae; genus Lophiomys; species Lophiomys imhausi. The sequence continues at coordinate 26,534,923 of CAJQZJ010009649.1, read as the reverse complement.
TATGTCCCATTTTTTCTCAAGTCTATTCACTCCTACATAGGAGAGAAAGAAGGATACAGAAAAGAAAAAGAGAGAAGTCCCTAGGTCTAACCCCCAAAAACCATTTAACAAGGCCATTTAACAGCTTGTAGTCTCTTCCCCTAAATGACAAAATTTTCTGTTATCCATCGAATAACCAAAGGGTGGGGAACACACTCCCCACCTTCTGGGCTTGGGACGTCGCTCTCATAAATGACTTCCTGCTGATTTGGGACGTAGTAAACCTGTTTGGGGCCCAAATGGGGATGGAAAAGTGGTTAAAAATGTTAATAGAATCATTTGATGTTCAGTCCTTTTGTGCTCAGCTATTTAGAAGTCCTAAGAAGTTTGTAGACAGAAGCTGATCCTCAGGCCTTTACTAAAGTTCTGGCTGGAGCAGTCTGTAGAGCTGAACGATCTTAGTGATTTTGAGTTGTGGTTGTAGACTTTTGAGGAAACAACTATTGAGGGAGTCTGCAAGGCTGGATCGTCTGGGCCGCTCATCTTCTTCGGTGTCTGATCTGTTTTCTGTTGAGGTTTCCTTTGTCCAGTTGTCCCTGGATTAATTGAAAGGATGCTTTAAGTCTCCTGGAAAGATAAGAACAGAGCCCTATCCTAATCCTAACTCTGGGGCAATTACCTTTTTTTTTGGGGGGGGGTGAGGTAATATTTTCCCTGGAGCAAATTTGGTTTTTTGACAATATATAAAGTATTATCTTTCAATCTGGATTAAAGAAGAAATTATTTTGTTATTTTGGAGCTAAACAAAACTTTAGTGTATATATTTTGAGATCTCAAAGGACAATTTATTTACATTGAGCATGCCTTTTGTATGTAGCTTTTAAACTTAGATTCTTCCAAATCCTCTGTGCCTGTCTCTGCATACTAAGTATTGGGATCAGGACCTGTGGTTCCCAAATGAAGGGATTAAAGATGTTCTTCCCAGCCCCTGGATCGAAATTTTTCCCTATGTAGAACTTGTTTTGTATCAGGCTCACCCTGAGCTCTGGCATCTGCCTGTTTCTGTCTCTAATGTGTTGGGATTAAGGGTGTATTCTTCTTGAATGATGGGATTAAGGGTATGCACCATCACCACCCTGTTTCTTGTAACTCTAGAATTTATAAGACAACTAATTCTACAGTGTTCCTCCTGTCTCTGCTGAAGTTAAAGGTATGGGCTAGCCACGCATTTCATGTATTTTACCATAGCTCTAAGTTTTTTCAACTCTTGGTGGTTTATAAAACCAGGTTGAACAGCTGTAACCTTTAAATTATCTACAGTGTTTTAAACCTGTTACCTGCTTTTTTTAAATTAATAAATTTATTTATTTGTTACTTCAGGTTACATCTCCATCATATTGTGCTCTTTCCCCCCTTCCAAGCCGCACCCTCCCATCCTCTACCCCCTAACCCTTCCATCTTGCTCCTCTGGAGTGGAGTGACCCCACATAACAGTCCCTTGCCCCAATTCAGATGTCATAGGAAAAGGCCAAGAGCCTCTTCATACAATTGGGGCCTACAAGGCAGTACCACCAGTGAAAATGGTAGGGAGGGAAAACTAAAAAACAGACCAGCCAACAAAAACTAACAACACAACAAAAAATGAAAGAAAAAAAAAGAAAAATAAGTCTATGTCCATGTTCCCTTTGATGTGTTGTTTGTAGTACAGATATCCTGTGCTATATAGCTAAAATCCTACTATAAGTGAATAGAGGCCATGTGCATCCTACTGAGTCTGGGTTAGCTCACTCAGGATGAACTTCTCTAGTTCCATCCATTTGGCTGCAAATTGCATAATTACATTGTTTCTGATAGCTAAGTAATATTCAATTGTATAGATGTACCACAGTTTTTTAATCTATTCTTCAGTTGAGCAGCATCTGGGTTGTTTCCAGTTTCTAGCTATTACAAATAAGGCTGCTATGAACATAGATGAGAAGACTTCGCTATGATTCTGTGAGGGGTCATTTGGATATATACCCAGAAGTGGTTTGGCTGGGTCCTGAGCAAAGCTATTCTAAGATTTCTAATAAAATGCCATACTGACCTCCATAGTGGTTGCACAAGCCTGCACTTCCACTAGCAATGGAGGAAGGTTCCCCTTTCTCCACACCCTCGCCAGCATGTGCTGTCATTTGAGTTTTTGATCTTAGCCATTCTGACAAGTGTGAGATGGAATCTCAGTGTTGTCTTGAGTTGCATTTCTCTGATGATTAAGGATGTTAAGCATTTCTTCAGGTGTCTCTCAGCCATTAGGGATTCCTCCTTTGTGAATTCTCTGTTTAGCTCCGTCCCACATTTTTAAATTGGATTATTTAGTTTCTTGGCATTTAACTTCTTGAGTTCTTTGTAGATTTTGGATATTAGCCCTATGTCAGATGTGGGGTTGGTGAAGATTTTCTCCCAGTCTGTAGGCTGCCATTTTGTTTGAATGACAGTGTCTTTTGACTTACAGAAGATTTGCAGTTTCATGAGGTCCCATTTATTGATTGTTGGTCTCAAGTCCTGAGCTGTTGGTGTTCTGTTCAGGAAGTTGTCACCTGTGCCAATGAGTTCGAGGGTTTTTCCCACTTTTTCTTCTAGTAGATTTAGGGTGACGAGCCTATGTTAAGGGCTTTAATCCACTTGGATTTAAGTTCTGTACAAGATGATAAGTATGGGTCTAATTTCATTCTTTTACAAGTAGACATCCAGTTGGACCACCACCATTTGTTGAAGATGCTGTCCTTCTTCCATTGTACTGTTTTGGCTTCTTTGTCAAAAATTAGGTGGCCATAAGTGTGTGGGTCTATTTCTGGATCTTCAATTCAATTTCATTGATCTAATGTTTCTATACCAATACCATGTTGTTTTTACTACTATTGCTCTGTAGTACAGCTTAAAATCTGGGATGGTGATACCTCCTGATGTTTTTTTTTTTTGTTGTTGTAAAGGATTGATTTAGCTATTCTGGGCTTTTTGTTGTTCCATATGAAATTGAGAATAGAAAAGCAAAGAAGCTGGATACAAAATTAATTCAAAAAAATCAGAAGCCCTTCTTTATACAACAAACAAATGGGCTGAGAAAGAAATAAGGGAAAGAAGCCCCTTCAGAATAGCCACAAACAACATGAAATACCTGTGTGTAACTCTAACCAATAAAGTAAAGGACCTGTACAACAAGAACTTCAAGCCCTTGAAGAAAGAAATGGAAGAGGCCTTTAGAATATGGAAAGATCTCCCATGCTCATGGATAGGTATGATCAACATTATAAAAATGGCCATCCTACCAAAAGTGATATATAGATTCAATGCAATTCCTATCAAAATACCAACACAATTTTTTATAGACTTGTAAAGAGCTAGTCTCAATTTCATATGGAACAACAAAAAGCCCAGAATAGCTAAATCAATCCTGTACAATAAAAAAAACATCTGGAGGTATGACCATCCCAGATTTCAAGCTGTACTACAGAGCAATAGTTGTAAAAACAGCATGGTATTGGTATAGAAACAGACCAGTATTTCAATGGAATCGAATTGAAGATCCAGAAATAGACCCACACACTTATGGCCACCTAATTTTTGACAAAGAAGCCAAAACGGCACAATGGAAGAAGGACAGCATCTTCAACAAATGGTGCTGGTCCAACTGGATGTCCATTTGTAAAAGAATGAAGTTAGACCCATACTTATCACCTTGTACAAAACTTAAGTTTAAGTGGATCAAAGACCTTAACATAAGGCAGGTCACACTAAATCTACTAGAAGAAAAAGTGGGAGAAACCCTCAAACTAATTGGCACAGGTGACAACTACCTGAACAGAACACCAACAGCTCAGGACTTGAGATCAACAATCAATAAATGGGACCTCATGAAACTGAAAAGCTTCTGTAAGGGAAAGGACACTGTCATTAACAAAACGGCAGCCTACAGACTGGGAGAAAATCTTCACCAACCCCACATCTGACAGAGGGCTAATATCCAAAATCTACAAAGAACTCAAGAAATTAAATGCCAAGAAACCAAATAATCCAATCAAAAAGGGGACAGAGCTAAATAGAGAATTCACAAAGGAGGAATCCCTAATGGCTGAGAGACACTTGAAGAAATGTTCAACATCCTTAATCATCAGAGAAATGCAACTCAAGACGACCCTGAGATTCCAACTAACACCTGTTAGAATGGCTAAGATAAAGAGCTCAAATGACAGCGCATGCTGGCGAGGGTATGGAGAAAGGGGAACCCTACTCCATTGCTGGTGGGAGTGCAGACTGGTGCAACCACTATGGAGGTCTGTCTGGCGATATCTTAGAAATATAGGAATAACCTTGCCTCAGGACCCAGCCATACCACTTCTGGGTATACACCCAAAGGACCTCTCACGGAGACATAGCGAAGTCTCCTCATCTATGTTCATAGCAGCCTTATTTGTAATAGCTAGAAATTGGAAACAACCCAGATGTCCCTCAACTGAAGAATGGATTAAAAAATTGTGGTACATCTATACAATGGAATATTACTCAGCTATCAGAAACAATGAAATCATGCAATTTGCAACCAAATGGATGGATCTAGAGGAGCTCATCCTGAGTGAGCTAACCCAGTCTCAGAAGGATGCACATGGCATCTATTCACTTATAGTAGGATTTTAACTATATCGTACGTGATATCTGTACTACAACCAACACACCAAAAGGAACAAGGACATATTTTTTTTTATCTTTTTCTTTTTCCTTCTTTTTTTCTTTTTTCTTTTTCCTTTTCCCTTCTCTTTTTCCTCTCTTTTTTTGTTGATATTCTTTGTTTTTGTGGATTTGTGTGTTTGTTGGTCTTTTTTTAGTATTCCCCCAGTAGCAATGAGACACCATTCACTGGCAGTACTGCCTCGTAGGCCCCCGGTGAATGAAGAGGCTCTTGGCCCTCATATGACTCCTAATCTGTGGTGAGAGAGTGTTAGGCAGGGACACTCCACCCCAGAGGAACAAGACGGAAGGGTCAGGGGGTAGAGCATGGGAGGGTGGGGCTGGGAAGCGGGAAAAGAGGACAATATGATAAGGATGTAACCTGAAGCAACAAACAAATAAATTTATTAACTAAAAAAAAAAAAAAAAAAGGCAGGGGGCAGGGCTGAAACACTGTGGATGGAATAGCGGATACAGCCATTCAGCCTGGTTTTGCAGACCTCCAGGTGTAGAGAAGACGTGGAGCTAAGGTAAAATACAAGAGAATTGTGGTATTGGCCCATGCCTTTGACTTCAGTGGAGACGGGGGTGGGGGAGCACCGTAGAGTTGGTGGTCTTATGTATTCTGGAGTCATACGGAGCGGGGTGATGAGGGTGCATACTCTTGGTCCCACCATTCAAGAAGAGTACACCCTTGGTCCCAGCTCCCAGCACACTGGAGACAGAAACGGGCAGATCCCGGAGCTCAGGGTCAGCCTGATGCAGGGCAAACTCGAAATAGAGAAAGACTTCGATCCAGGAGTGGTGGAACACATCTTTGAGCCCTTCATATGGGAAACACAGGTCCCTGATCCCAATAATTAGAGTTCAGAGACACACACATGGGATTTGGAGGGACCTAGGTTTGGAGGCTTCTTACAAAAGGCCTTCTCGATGCAGGCAGATTGTCCTTTGCGATCTCAAAATATATACACTAGAGCTGGTTTAGCTCCAAGGTGACAGAATGATTTCTTCTTTAACCCGGATTGAAAGATAACGCTTTGTATGTTGTCAGAAGGCCAAATTTGCTTCAGGAGAAGTACTACCTAGCCCCCCCACCCCACCCCCCAAAAAAAGAGGGCAATTGTCCTAGGGTTGGGATTGGGGCAGGGCTCTGTTCTTATCGTTCCAGGAGAATCGAAGCGTCCATTAGGGGAGCCCGGGGACGGCTGGACAGCGGAATCCTCAGCAGAGAGCAGATTCAGGCACCAAGGAGGACGAGTGACCCAGTTGATTCTGCCTGGCAGACTTCCTCAATAGCTGTCTCCATCGGGGGCCTGCAACCACCACAGCAATCCAATGTCACTGGGACAGCTCAGCTCTACACAATGCCCCGACAGGAACCTCAGTGAAACCTGCAAGATCAGCTTCTGCCTACAAACCCCTTAGGTCATCTAAACAGCTGAGAACAGAAGGACTGAACATAAAAGGAGTGTACTAACATTTTTAATCATTTTTCCCATTTGGGTTCAGGCCCCAAACAGGTCTACTACGACCCAAATCAGCAGGAAGTCACTTTAAGAGAGCGACGTCCCATGCCCTGTGGATGGGGAAGGTGTTTCTCCACCTTTCTTTTAGGTTATTTGAAGGATAAGTGAAAACTCTGATATGTAGGGGAAGAGACTACAAGCTGATAAATGGT
>CAJQZJ010009649.1:26515628-26528159 GCA_907164525.1 Lophiomys imhausi | reverse complement strand
AGAGTATATTTAACCACAATTGAATAGATCTTTGTATATTGATACAAATTTAAAGGTAACGCTTCCTAATGGTATCATACCTAGAGATACTTAAAAATAAAATGTGAAGCTCTGACCTCTTGATACCAACCATCTAAAATGGTCTAGGATAGTTAAAACAAACTCCTAGTCATGCAAACATGTCACTTTGTTAGCTACTATGACAGTCTATCACAGATATTCTCTAAACTACCCAGTAATCAAGTTGCTAAGAGACAAGCAACATTTGCTTATCTAAATACAAGAGATGGATAGGGCATCTTCAAAAACCCAAGAGATCTGCAGAATATGGCATTCAAACATGTTATCTTAAATCAAGATTTTTTTTTGATATCGAGACATATCAGCGCCTGACAGCACCCCCTATTCTACTCCAAGTAGAATATAAGCATAGAAGAACCTCCACTGTAAGATGGTTGAATTAGTGGCAAGCCTTTCTCTTGGCATGAAAAAACCCCTTGCACCAACTGCAGACAGACTGCTGTCCAAAAAAGACAAAACTTGGTAGCTGGGAAGTCGACAGCCTAACTCTGCCAAGACAGGGTAGGTAAGTCCTTCATAATCCCTGCTCTACAACAAATGTCTGTCAGAGAAACAGGACCCAAAGGCTGAAGATTGATGCTGGAATGTATGGAGAGAAAATGGGAACTGTCCAGGCAGTCATTGGTATGTCCTTTCTTAGTTTTGGAAGCTGCAGGCCCTGCACTTCCTATATAAACAGATATATTTATCCCTCTCAGGTCTCTGAGGTGGTTGAAGAATAGACAGCTAGAGTCTCATAGTTAAATTTTGAGTTGTTTAGGAATCAAGAGGGTGTTATAGATCTAAGAAGATACTCTTAAAATTGTGTTGCAAGTTAGTATGAATGTTGAGTCACATATAGACCTTTAAACTCATGGAGTTGGTTAGATAGTAGAATGTTAAAATCAGGGGCCAAATATGTATAAACTGGACATTTGGAAGGTATACTGGGCCATTTAACTCTCATAAATGTGGCATATTTATATCTATTGTTTTGTATAATACTTACTGTTATAAGAGAAGGAACCATCTGTTGGACTGAAAGGGGAAACTTCTGGGGGGAAGAGGGTGGAAGGGCGGGATAGGAAGGGGGAATAGGGAGGGGTTTGTTACTGAGATGTAACTTGAAGAAAAAAAAATAAAGTATTTAAAAATAAAGAAGTAGAGATATTTCATTTAGTGTAAGTTGTAATTATTATTTAGTATAATAAATATTATAAAGTCCAAAAAAAAAAACTCAAATGACAGAACATGTTGGCGAGGGTGTGGAGAAAGGGGTACCCTACTCCATTGCTGGTGGGAATGCAGGCTTGTGCAACCACTATGGAGGTCAGTCTGGCGATATCTTAGAAAACTTGGAATAGCTCTGCCTCAGAACCCAGCCATATCACTTCTGGGTATACACCCAAATGCCTCTTCACGGAATCATAATTGAAGTTTCCTCATCTATATTTATAGCAGCCTCATTTGTAAAAGCTAGAAACTGGAAACAACCCAGATGTCCCTCAACCGAAGAATGGGTTAAAAAAACTGCTGTACATCTACACAATGGAATATTATTCAGCTATCAGGAACAATGAAATTATGCAATTTGCAGGCAAATGGATGGAACTAGAAAAGCTCATCCTGAGTGAACTAACCCAGACACAGAAGGACACATATGGCATCTATTCACTTATAGTAGGATTTTAGCTGCATTGTAGAAGGTATCGATACTACAACTAATACCCCAAAGGGAACTTGGACATAGACTTCTTATTTTTAATTTTTATTTTTTATTTATTTTTTGTATATTAGATATTTTTTTCTATTTTTTAGTCTTTTTTATCTATTGTATGCTTATTGGCTTGTTTGTTTAGTAGTTCTCTCTCCCAGCTAACGAGACACTTTTCACTGATGGTACTGCTTCATAGATCCCCAATGAATGAAGAGGCTCTTGGCCCTCATACGCCCTCTCAACTGAGATGAGGGACTGTTATATAAGGACACCCCAACCCAGAGAAATGGGATGGAAGGGTTAGGAGGTAACGAAAAAAAATGAAATGTGATGTTTCGGCCTTTTACGGCTAACTGTCATATACTGTTTAGGATAATTAAGAAATGCAAACTAATGGTTATGCAAGCCGGTCATTCTGTTAGGTACTATGACAGCCTATTATAGTTACTTGCTAAGCTAATCAGAAATAAACCTACTAAGAGACAAGCAACATCTTTTACCCTAATATAAGAGATAGATAGGGCCTCTTCAAAAACCTCAAGAGATCTGCAGAATATGGCATTCAAAGATATTTTTGTAACTTTAGATTTTTTTATATCAAGACATATCAACTCCTGACAAGCACCCCCTATTCTCCTCCAAGTAGAAGATGAGCATCGAGGAAATAAAAAATAAAGGAGAAAAAAAAAAAACAAAAATAGAGCTAGAAAAAAAATAAATAAAAAAGAAAAAGAAAAAAGAAAAAAATTATTTTATTTATCACTGTAATTAAGCTCAATTTAGTTTTCTGGACTTTATTGAATATATACATATTAAGGACTGCATAAGGGAAAGGAAAAATAAAAAATAAACCTATTAATAATTCAAATAAGGTTTTCTATTGTGTGTACTACTTTGAGTTTTCTAAATATATAAAGATATCTAGAATGGTAAGGAAACTAAAAACATTTTACTATATAGTGGAACATTTAGGAAATGGACTCTTGTGGAGGAAGTGAGTTACTGAAAGTAAGCTTTCAATCTTTTGAACCATGTCCATTTCGTGTTTTCTCTCTGCTTTCTTAGAGCAGATGCAATGTGAACAGCCAAACTCCTGCTGCTCTGTCTTTCTTTCTTTTTTTAAATTTATTTTTATTTCTTCAAGTTACATCTCAATCACAATGCTCTCCCTACTCCTACCTCCAGTCCTACCCTCACACCCTCTTCCGCCTCAACCCCTCATCCTCTTCCTTTTTTTTTAAGTTTAAGGTGTATATTTTTCCATACAACAACTCCCCCTTTCAGTCCAACAAATGGTTGTTTCTCTTATAACAATAAATACAATACAAAACAACAGAAATAAATAGGCCACAATTATGAGAGTTATATGGCTTAGCATACATTCCCATTGTCCAGTCCATATGTATTTGGCACCTGACTTTAACATTCTACTGTCTAACCATCTCCATGATTTTAAAGTTCTATATCTAATTCAGCTTTCATACTAACTTGCACCACTATTTTAAAAACATCTTCTTAGATCCAGAACACCCTCTTGATTCCTAAACAACTCAAAATTTAACTGTGAGATTCTAGCTATGTATTCTTCAACCACCTCAGAGACCTGAGAGGGATAAATATATATGATTATATAGGAAGTGCAGGGCCCACAACTTCCAAAACTAAGAAACGACATACCCGTGGCTGCCTCGAGAATTCCCATTTTCTCTCCATACATTACAGCATCAATCTTCAGCTGTTTGGCCCCGTTTCTCTGACAGACATTGATTGTAGAGCAGGAATTATGAAGGACTTGCCTACCCTGTCTTGGCAGAGCTGGGCTGTCGATTTACCTGCTTCCTAGTTTTGTCCTTTTTGCACAGCATTCTGTCTACTGTTGAAGCAAGGGGTTTTTCTTGCCAAGAAGTAGGCTTGCCACTAATTCAACCATCTCCCACTGGAGATTCTTTAATGCTCATCTTCTACTTGGAATAGAATAGGGGATACTGTCAGAAGCTCGATATCTCGATATCGACATGTCTCGATATCAAAAAAACCTTAAGTTATGAAAACATCTTCTAAAGCCATATTCTGCAGATCTCTTGAGGTTTTTGAAGATGTCCTATCTATCTCTTATATTTATATAAGCAAATGTTGCCTGTGATTGTTCAGCTGCACAGACTGTTCCAGTCAGAACTTCAGTAAAGCCCTGAAGTTCAGCTTCTGCTACAAACTTCTTAGGACATTTAAATAGCTGAGCATAAAAGGACTGAACATCAAATGATTCTATTAATATTTTTTAACTATTTTTCCATTCTTATTTGGGACCCAAACAGGTTTATTATGTCCCAAATCAGCAGGAAGTCATTTTAAGAAAGCAACATCCCATACACTGAAGGTGGGGAGGGTGTTTTTCCCCTCTTTGGTCATTTGATGGATAATAGAAAATTTTGTTATTTAGGGGAAAAGACTACAAGCTGTTAAATGGTCTTGTTAAATGGGTTTTGGAGGTTAAACCCAGGGACTTCTTTCTTTTTCTTTTCTTTATCCTTCTTTCTCTCCTATGGAGGAGTGAACAGACTTGAGAAAAAATGGGACATAGACATAGTATAGGAAAAATCAAGAAAAAAGACAGATTATTGAATACGGCCTCATACCTTGTATATTGTTACAAAATTAATATTATATTTGGCTAAATTGGTATTGATCATTGTATATTAATGCAAAATTAATATTGTATTGGACTACATCGGTATTGATACAAAATTAAGATTATATTTGGTCACAATGGTATTGACCCTTGTATATTGGTGCAAAATTGAGATTGTATTGGACTACATAGGTATTGATCTTTGTATATTGATACAAAATTAAGATTATATTTGGCCACATTGGTATTGATCTTTGTATATTGATACAAAATTAAGGGTAACTTTTCTTAAAGGTATTGTGCCTAGTAATACTTAAAAAGAAATGTGAAGTTTTGGCCTTTTGCTACCAACTCTCATAAACTGTTTAGGATAATTAAGAAATGCAAACTAATTGTCATTCAAGCTTGTCATTTTGTTAGGTACTATGACAGCCTATCACAGTTATTTTCTAAGCTAATCAGCAATCAAGTTGCTAAGAGACAAACATTTGCTTATCTAAATATATGAGATAAATAGGGCATCTTCAAAAACCTGCTCTGTCTTTCTGCCTCCTGCCTTCTCATCCCTGATAGGATGTGGTGTATCCTTCTGCAATTGTAAGCTGAAATAAGCTCTTTCTCCCTTAAGTTACCTTTGTCAGAGTATTATGACACAACAGGAAAAGAAGTTAAGACAGATTTCTATCCCAACTTAGACTTTAGGTCCCAATCACCAACAGAAGCAGGATTATGCCATCTTTAATTTTACTGCTTTTACAGTGTACTGATTGATAGAAACACTGTTGCTAAATGTGAATAATTATATTTTTGTATATGTATGCAAGAAAAAAATTGAGATACAAAATTTCTAAATCAGAAATTTTGTCATGCTCAAATCTTCAAGAACTTTGAACCAATTTATTCTGTCTTCAGAAATATGCTATACTCTTTATATATAATATTTAATAAATTTAAAATATTTAACATTTAATAAATATTCTTATTTTGTGTAACCATCAAGGTAAAGAAGAAGTAAATATTTTTGTTTTAAATTGTAATTTCTTGTTATGCAAAATTTATAAATTGATAGTACTTCTTTAGATAATATGTTGATCTTTCTGTTCAGTGATTGAATGATTTTTATGGACAAAATATATTGTTAAGATACAATTATTATTAGTTTATAATTTGCCATTTTTACTTTTTCATTTTCTTTTTTCTGACTTTTAGTAACTCTAATTTAGGCAAACACTAATGATATTTTCTTCCATCATTTCAGGCAAGTATATCCCATGACAAAAGTCATATAATGACTCTGTGATTATAAATACGCACTTATTTTCTTCTCTATGAGTTCAGCTTTTGCATATTCTCTTTGATGTAGCTAATAGACAAATGTGATAATAAAAATGATTTAGTGCACATCTGTATTTGTTCCAGATGCCTCCAGGTCATTGAAAAATGAGAGACATGGGGATGGAGGAGAAGATAAGGGAGAAGGAAGGTGAACAGGAGTAGAGAGAGGGGAATACTGAGGAGGAAGCAGGAAGGAGTAAGGAGGAACTAGGAAAGGGAGAGTCTAAAGACTGGGTAGAAGGAGAATAACGGGGCAGTAGAACCCTGTCATCTCAGAGACATCTTTTTTCTAGCAGTTACCAATTGTATCTAATATACAATTTTGTGTTCAAAATGTGCCATTTGTTCCTCCCTCTATCCACACTTCTTTCCACTACCATGGCATTAAATTCCTCTTCAAGATTTATTGTACTGTTTCCTTTTGTCTTTTGTGAGTATCTGGGAGTCCCCCCCATTGTTTGTTTTCTTAATCTGTTACACACTGAATAATATATCTTCACTTAAAACATTAAGACAGGAAGCCTGCATAAACCTGTGAATGACTAACCACAGATGCGTTAGCAAAATAAACAGAATTTCCATAAAAGACAATGAAGGTAAAGATGCAAGTGTGTTAGAACTTCATGTGGTTATATTATGAAGGCATCAAAAGAAAGAAAGGAGAGAAGGAAAGGCAGAGAGAGAGAGAGAGAGAGAGTAGAATAAAAGAGAAAACACTTAAAGCTGGTATTCAGTATCACAAAGACAAGCAAAGGATCAGGGATAAAAGAAAGAGATTGAATTGGTGATTATTTGTAGAGGTGGTACTTAGAAGATATTTAGATGATTGCATAAAATTCTCATTATTGCAGTTATTTGTTTTATGTAAGACTAGACAATTCAGTCAACATAGCAGTTTAGAGTACTGTCCAGTCAGTTGTTTCTGTTTTAACATAGCACAGTGTATGTCCTCTAATTTCTGAAGTAAAAAATAGTAGTATGGAATATGAAAGTAATAGAGGGAAACTTAGACTATTTTCTTTAAGATTTCTTGCATAAATCTACTGTTCACAAACACAAGTTTTAAATATATCTAAAGAAGAAATATATATGGTCGCTTCTCTTCTTTTTTTTTTTTTAATGTTTATTACTTCAAGTTACATCTTCATCACAGTGCCCTATTTCCACCCCTCCAGGTTCCACCCTCCTACCATCTCCTCCCTCTCCCACCCATCTCACTCCTCTGATGTAGAGTGTCCCTACATATCAGCCCCTCTCAGTTCAACAGTCATATGATGGTTAAGAGCTTCCTCTTGCACTGTGGGCCTACATGGTAGCACCACTAGGGCAAATTATCCCCTTAATAGGTAACAAGTCTATGTTCCTGATCCTTTTGGTGTGTTGGTTGTAGGATAGTTATCCTGTACTATATGGCTAAAATCCAGTTATAAGTGAGTAGATGTCATGTGCATCTTTCTGAGTCTGGGTTAGCTAACTCAGGATGAGCTTTTCTAGTTCCGTCCATTTGGCTGCAAATTGCATGATTTCCTTGTTTCTGACAGCTGACTAGTATTCCATTGTGTAAATGTGCCACAACTTCTTTTATCCATTTGTCAGTTGAGGGCCATCTGGTTGTTTCCAGTTTCTAGCTAATACAAATAAGGCTGCTATGTATATTGATGAGGACATATCCTTGTGGTTTGGTGAGGAATCATTTGGGTAGATTCCCAGAAGTGGTATGGCTGGGTCTGAGGTCAGGCTATTCCAAGTTTTCTAAGATTCGCCAGACTGATTTCGATAGTGGTTGCACAAGTTTGCACTCCCACCAGCAATGGAGGAGGGTTCCCTTTTTTCCTCAACAGCTTGTGCTGACATGTGAGTTTTTGATCTTAGCCATTCAGATAGGTGTGAGATGGAATTTCAGAGTCATCTTGAGTTGTATTTCTCTAATGATTAAGGATGTTGAGCATTTCTTCAAGTCTCTCTGGGCCATTAGAGATTCTTCCTTTGAGAATTCTCGGTTTAGCACTGTTTCCCATTTTTTTGATTGGATTATTTGGGTTCTTTGTGTTTAATTTCTTGAGTTCTTTATAAATTCTGAATATTAGCCATCTGTCAGAAGTGGGGTTCGTAAAGATCTTTTCCCAATCTGTAGGTTGTCATTTTGTTCTACTGAGAGTGTCCTTTGCCTTGCATAAGCTTTTCTCTAATATTTCTTTTTGATAGATTATCAGCCCAAATTTTCTATTACTGTCTATTGTATTGAAGATTATTGCTATCAAATCTCTTAATATGAAATATTAAGAGCATCATACCTTAATATTTTAAATGAAAGATGTCAATAATGTGAAAAAATCAAATATCATTCTAACAATATCTGTATTAAACTTGATTACTAAAACATAAATAAACTAATGGAGTGTTCAAGTTTAATGCTTAGAAGAAAGTGTTTAGTTTAATCAAAATCATAAATCTTTTACACTCCTATAGTTCTGACAGTATCTCTGTTGAATAGTAATTGAGTCATGAGAACTTTATTACAGTTTTTCATAGGAGGTATATGCTTAGGAACGTAATTTTTCAGTAAAACTAGGAGCTTTAATGAAATTAAAATCTATAGATTATATAATATATACAGGATACTATATTGCTATATTGTGCAGGCATAAGCTGAAGATTATACACAGAAGTTTATATTAGACCTTTACAAGCCATTCAAATTTAATGAAAAACAAATTCTATTTGTTCTTCTAAAATGAATATTTACTTTATATTCATGGCAGCTAAAATTATGATCAAACTTACTTCTGTAGAAAAACATCTACCTTCAAGGAAAATTCATTCCATATTATTTAACTGGATCAAAACTTTTTTCATCACCCACGTCACAAAAGCTGGATCATTTCTTTAATATTATTTTTAAAATTTTAATGTTTGTTTATTATTCAAATTACATCTCTATCACAATGCTCTCTTCTCACCCCTCCCAGTCCCACCCTCCCATCCTCTATGCCCTCTCCCTTCTATCCTACTCCTCTGGAGTGGAGTGTCCCTACATAATCAGTCCCTTGCCCCAGTTCAGCAGTCATATGAGGTCTAAGAGCTTCCTCATATACTGGGGGTCTACATGGCAGCACCACTAGGGCAAAGTGCCTCATTAACAAGTAACAAAGTCTATGTTCCTGTTCCTTTGGTGCATTGGTTGTAGTATAGTTATCCTGTACTATTTGGTTAATCTTATTTTTGAAATTAAAATATAATTGCAAAACTTCTTTCTTTTTCTTCCCTCCCTTCACTCCTATAAACCCCTTCCCATTCTCCTTCAAATTTATCGTCTTTTTCTCTAATTGTTATTGCATGCATTCATGAATATACATATACACAATATATTCCTAAATATATCTGCTCAGACCACATACATTATTTGTATTATGTTTTCAGAGCTGATTGCTTACCACTAAGTATTCAGTCAGTAAACTCTTTCCTGGAGAAGATCATCTTTCTTGCTTCTAGCTTTCCTCATTTGCCTGTAGTTCTTTTGGAGAGCTGAGGCTTCGTGCGTTTTCTCCCATGCACTTTGGTATGTTCATTGTTGTTATCCCTATTTGGCTCATATTTGGGTAGTAATACCAGTATTTCAAGATTTTATGGGTGTAGCGTCTGATATTACTAGGAGACACAATCTCAGATCAAACTCCTTGATCCTCTGGCTCTTACAATCTTTCCACCCCATCTTTTACAATGTTCTCTAATCCTTATGTGTGGAGTGTATTGTAGATATATCTACTGGTAATGGACTCCATATTTTGCATTCTTACTTGTTGCATTTTTATGTGGAGGTCTAGGTTTGTTACAGAGAGAAGTTTCTTTGATGTGAAGTGAGGACTACACTTATCCATGTTAGCCATTATTCTGGCTTATTAAATTAGTTAAATAACTATGATTTTACTAGTACTGAGTAGTTACTGGGTTTCCAGTACCAGGTATGGTTTCACTCCTGTTGAAGAAGTCTTAAGTCCAAATAGAGAACAGTTGGTTACCAACAAAGTACATATGCCATGGCTGTACTCCTAAGGTTATCATGCCATGCTGGTTATTCATGTGATTGATAGGTATAATAATGGAGTAGGTCTGTTGGCAGTCTGCCTCCCTCCTTGGAAATGTCACAGTATCTTCTGGTAGATAAGTTTTTGAAATCCAAGAGGCCACTGAAATCCATAGGCAGAATCTAAAATGTGCAAATCATTTGATTGACATGATATCAAGAAAATCTGGTATGGAATAAAGCCATGCTCTTTGAGGAAACTGAATGAACATTCCACTTTCTGTAAAAACAGAACAATGGAACTTTTAGAAGAGCCTGGTTTTCTCCACAATAGACTGATTATTTCCCTATCTAAAGACATAAAAAATAAGGCCATAGTTACCACACACTACAGAGGCTCTAATAGAAAGTAATATGATGGCCTGCTATGCCTGAGATATAGAAACTGAAATCCAGACTAACTCACAATTGCTGGTACAGGTAATTTTTCATGGCAAGAGGAAATAATATTTTTTATTACTTTGGATTTATCTTTCAGTGGCACCATAGTGCTGATACTGCCAAGATATTTCTAGCTGAAGAATTTACTGTATATTTTTCTCAGTTGATGTTCTACAAGACAAAGGAAGAGAGATATTTTATTCCCCTTGCTTATATCAGGACAGATAGAGTTTTGACTTTCTAAGTTCATCTCAAAATGGGGAAAGGTTTAATAATTTAGTTGTTTGTTTATATATACACTAAAACTATGTGATAATATGGGCATTATTTTGAAACAAAAAGCTCATCAACAAATATGACTGAAAGTTTATTAGAAGAATTATGCCCAAGGAACTGTAACATGGACTGTTTGTTTTTGGAATTTGAATTTTTTTCATTTTCATATTTTAAAAATTTGATAAGGGGTGAAAATAATGCTAACAATTAATTTTAATTATTTGTTATACACAAAATGCTATGTTTCAACATGAAAAACAATACAGAATCATTAAGTACCTTTTTATAGGAATTATTTGATATACAATATTTATCTTATACTTAGAGATTCCTGCTAAAGACTGATCACATGGCGTATGTTCAGTGGTTACATAAATTGAGCAGGTTTGAATGGTTCAAAGGTTAAGATGAGGCAGAAAGAAGAGAACAGACACAGTCTGATCTGGGTAAAGGATTAGATTCTAGATGAGAATGAGGGTGGGCGGTATTTGTGCTCTACCTATGTTAGCTGTGCGGTATTCAGAGATATCAGTGATGTGTATCTGCAATAGGTCCATGGAGGCTGAGCTTTAGAGAGTGTCTGAGAGCGGTGATAAGTGTATTACTTAACTGCATAAGGTATAAAGATTTGAAGAACATATTTGTGACTCTTTTTAGTGGAAATGTATACATTCAGAATTATGAATGAAGTCATGTTGATCAGCTGCAAAATTTGAGATTGTCTCCTTGTGTTCCTGGTATAAACTCTCTGTACTTTTCTGCTTTATTTCTTTAAAAATATATTTAAAACACATCTGGAGAAATCTCTATTACCCTAAAGTAAATGTACTGTTTTGAGAATTTCCTTTGTGTATCCTTTGAAAATGCCAAGGCACAGGAATGGAAGCCCCCCAAAGTCTTGTACATTCTGTCATCTCAATCAATGAAGGGCTCTAAACAAGGATAAAAGTAATATCTTTATAGTTAATTGTTTTTAATTAAGCAATACCTGTTCTGTAAGTAGAAACTTCTAACACAGTTTTTAATGAAAGCATGTAAGAACAGTGCTGCATACTTAATACTGGCCACTCTAGAAACTGCCACACACAGTTCACTATGGTAGGACCTGACTTTTCTCTACCCTCTTGAATTTAATTTTACACTAATACAGATATTGGAGAACATTTCTTAAACCTGCGGACCTGGAAATTTTATTAAGCCTGCACTTCACAAAGCTGTTACAATTTTCTTCTACACCCAAGTAAATAATTTAGTTGCTTCAGAATGAACATGGAGGGCTGGAGAGATGGCTAAGCCATTGAAGGCTAGGCTAACAGCCAAAAACATAAGAGAATGAACATAGATACTAGTAAAGATATGTATATGACACAACATAATTTACTAAGTTTACATAGTATATAAAGTACAAGTGTAAGACTGCATAAATGAAGTTGAGAGTAGAAGATACAATAGCAAGCAGTCTTAGTTCTATGTGTTAACTGAAGTTTTGATAACGGCCACCATTAGCTCTTTGTGAATAAAGAATTCAAGGCTAAACTTCAAGTGAGTTGATGTTGTCCAGCAATGTCTACCATGGATTCAGGATGTAGACTGCTATGAGTAATGTTTATGCAGTTATTTCATATATTTTTAGTAACCATGTATCTGTATCCCCTCATAAATCATCATGAGAGAGTTAGATACTCCATCAGCCTGTTACTGGTTTGTGTGTCTATTCAGCTATAAACCACTTTGTAAAATCAAAAAGAGTGATGGAAGCAACTAGTGGCAATATGGTGTTAATAAATGAGCCCAGACTTTAGAATTACTTAGATATAAGTCTTACATTGCACAGTTGGAGATAGATGTATCTGTAAAATAAGGATAAGGGTAATACTTATCCCACACCAGAGTGTGAATCTGTCTTTAACAAGTGAAGCATGTGATATATGCTGTCCTAATTAAACATGCTTAAAACCTATTCTGAGATGTTAAGGGCAAGGGCCATGAAGTACATCCCTTGTGTGTGTGTGTGTGTGTGTGTGTGTGTGTGTGTGTGTGTGTGTGTGT
>CAJQZJ010009649.1:26471236-26515618 GCA_907164525.1 Lophiomys imhausi | reverse complement strand
TGTGTGTGTGTGTGTGTGTGTGTGTGTGTGTGTGTGTGTGTGTGTGTATAGCAGTGTTCAGTAAATATTAAGGTAAATTAAAGATCTTTATATTGAAATTTTAAGTTTTGCTGTTGTGGTCTTGGAAGCAAAAGATAGATTTACTTTCCTTTTTGGTGAATAAAAATTGAGGCTTCTAGACAGATGTGTGAAGGCCTCAGTAATGTCTTAAGTTATTTCCACCATTTTTCTTTTGCCTTTCCTAGATATAAAGGCACAAAGAAAAGGTCTGGCCATGGAAGCTTCTAGAAGGAATGCATTGGTAGTCATTGTGCAGTTGTTGTAAAATACAGCTTAGTATTTTATGGCAGCTTAATCCACTTTGCCTTTCATCTGTGCATCTGTGAAAAAATAGTGACAACAGGGAAAACATTCTAAATCAAACATATGGAGTGCTGTAGACTGCAGCCAAATCCTGTTCTTACCAAACTGTTATGGAGAAACACTGAAATCTCAAGCCTGGTTTTGAATAGTAGATGTTTATAATACACTCAAGTAGTGACTGCATCAGTTGAAAAAGTATT
Organism: Lophiomys imhausi; assembly: GCA_907164525.1. NCBI lineage: Eukaryota > Metazoa > Chordata > Mammalia > Rodentia > Muridae > Lophiomys > Lophiomys imhausi. Next base: position 26,515,055 of record CAJQZJ010009649.1, on the reverse strand, counting down.
TTTACAATACACTTCAGAATATAAACAGTGACCATATAAATCAACTTTTAAAACTTTTATTAGTGTTTTAAAATCCCATATTTTAGCCATATATTACAGGATAACTATACTACAATGAATGCACCAAAGGGAACATGAACATAGACTTTTTTTCCTGTCGGTGAGACACTTTGCTCTAGTGATGCTGCTTTTTATGTCCCCAGTGTATGAGGAGGCTCTTAGCCCTCATATGACTGCTGAACTGGGGTGGGGGACTGTTATGTAGGGACACTCCACTGCAGAGGAGTGGGATAGAAGGGAAAAGGGGGTGGGACTGGGAGGGTGGGACTTGGGGGGGCTTGGAAAGAGGACACTATGATGGAGATGTAACCTGAAGCAATAAATAAATAAATAAATAAATAAATAAATAAATAAATAAATAAGTAAAATACCTTATTGTAAACTCTCCCTTATAAAACCGTGCACATACAAAACAAATTATACATTTAATTTGTTATATTATTATGACAAATAATATAACTGTGATGGAATGGGCACACACATGTATAGCACACATGGTCATAGCAATCAGTCTAGAAAAGATATGGCATTAACAATGGTGTCCTTGGATTGCTCCATTTTCTTCTATGTATAACATGTAATCTTCTCTCTAGAACATTGTCCCTCAAATATTGGCTATATTGTAATTATGGAAAAGTTGTTGGGGTAGAAAGATTCAAACATGGAAGGGTTAAGGAATAGAAAAATGAGGGTCTTGTAAGATATTTGAAAAGGCTATACATGGACAAATGATCTAGCAACCAAAGTGAAAATATAATCAAAATAGATAATCTAGCATACATGGCATGTAAGGGTTGTACTCCAGGATAAAGGTTTTAGTGAAAACAAGACAGTGTGATGGGGGTGAGTAAAAATAAGCATGTTTGATGAAATTTTGTGGAAATCAACTTATTTGTAAAGTAATTAAAATCATAATATATATACTAAATACAAATGTGGACAAAAGTCCAGCCAGGATGGACAATGCTGCTCATTGAAAGACATGAATTATAACTGTAAATCTCAGTGACAGTCATGACATCCTGTTAATTATTTCTACGGGAGCCACCAGAGATACTCAAAAGAACACGGACTTGTTGCTATTTTTCTTGGTTTTCCCTATAAGTAGGTCAAGTTTTTATTGTGGAAGAAACTCTTGTTGGGGTGCAGAACATAAAAAAATAAACCTAAACTGATCTGAAAACTTCCTCCCTGCTTGCATACATAGTGCCAAAGGTGTTATTCAGTGTTCTTGGGGAGAAAACATATCATATCATTGACCATACCAAGCAGGAAATTCTGTATGTTATTAAACCAACCTGTCTGGTAAGACTCAGTGGTATAATGGTGGCATTACAGTTATCAAGGTATCCAACCACTTTCTAATTGTATATGAAGCCTGCTTCATGGTCTTAATCAAAAGTTCAAGACTGGGAAGATAATAGGCCCCAGGAAGGAACTTACTGCTGTTGTTATGTTAAATGGTCATGTACTCCAACAGCTTTCTACATATTTCTAAGCAGGTAGATTTGTGTGGCTCTTATCATTGGTCTAAGAAGCTTTCCTTTGGACTGGGGAGCAGTTAATTTATATCTGGACAAAGTGCCAAGTATAGATGAGTGACTGCTCAGCTATGGATAAATCATCCTTTATTAATCTTCCTCTGTTCAAGGCTCAGGTAGTATCTAGGTAATGTGGGTGGAAAGAATGTAATGGCTGCTGGGTAAGGGAGAAAGCTATGATATGCAGTCTTCTGCACATGATATGCTTATTGCACACATCAATTTGTAGCACCTGTGTTTACCTGCACAAGATCAAGCCAGTCAAAATTCCAGCATGAATGGGGAAAGGCCCTGAGGTTACACCATTAAAATGAAAGCTTTTGACAGTTGATAGTTTCTTCAGGAATTGGGTTCTGGTAGGTTGCTCTAGCCCAGTGGATTGTCCTATTCCCCTGTGTATATGTGCAGCAGTAATTCCACTAAGGTAGCTATTAATCATAGCAGTAAAGAAGGATATGAAGTTGGAAGGGTATGTTGATGTTGGGAAGAGTTGGATGTAATCAATGGTAGATGAATATAGTGAAAACACTGTATAAAAATATGAACATTTCAAAGATAAGTGTTATTAAGCAAAGAAAAATATGTTAGTTTCTAAAAATAAACTTGATTATGATAGTATACTTTGAAAACTACAGTGACTTTATCAAATGTGATTATAAATGTAATGATTTAACAGATTTTAAGTATTCTCTCAAGAATTCCATTATCATAAGTTCAAAGTCTGAGGCAGAGTCAGTAAGTAGGTACTGTAAGTTATATTTCTTTTTTTATTCATTACTTCAGGTTATATCTCCATCCACAGTACCTTCTCTCCACCCTTCCCAGTCAAAACCTCCCACCCTCTTCCTCCTCTCCCACCTATCCTACTCCTCTGGAGTGGTATTGGGGCTTATAACATTGCTTCTGATAGGCTGATTTCAATGCTGAGATCTGGTTACCACCCCTGTTGAGGCATTCTCTTGATTGCTTAATAAAAGTCACTGATAGCCAATTAGCTGGGCAGAAAGAGTATAGGCAGATGGAACTTCTTGAGATTAGAACAGGAACCCTGCATTTTACACAGAGGATTCATTCATTCCAGCCAGGAGCAGGAAGAAGGAAGATACACACCATGGGTTAGAAAAAATCCTGATGGCTTCAAACTTATCGTGAGGCTATAATTATGTAGTCTTCAATCACATCAGAAACCTGAGAATGATAAATATATCTGAATAGATAGGAAGTGCAGAGTAAGCAACTTCCAAAACTATAAAATGACATAAAACTGGCTGCCTAGACAGTCCCCAGTATCTATAACATTGGAGCATCATCTTTAGCCTTTTGGCCAAGCTTATCTCACAGACTTAGTTGTGGGGGAGGAAATAAGATTTGCCCATTCTGTCTTTGCAGAATCAGGCCATCAATTTACCTGCATTGAAGCTTTGGTCCATCTTTGGACTGTATATAGTTGGTTGAGAGAGCAGGCGCATTTCTGCCCAGTAAGAATTATCTCCTGATGGAGATTTTTTGATGCTCATCATCTCCTTCCAGATCCAATGGGAACTGTCAGGAGCAGACAGTCTCATGTCAAAGAAATTTTAAAATAATAAAAATATCTTTAAATGCCATATTCTACAGATATCTTAAGGTTTTTGAAGACCATCTATCCATCTCCATTGAGTAAGCAAATGTTGCTTGTCTCTAACAACTTAATATCTGATTAATTTAGAAAAAATCTGAGATTAACTAACTTAATTATCCTAATAAAACTAGAAGTTTGAATGATTATTAACTTGCATTTCTTAATTATCCTAAACAGTTTGTGATAGTTGCTGTAAAAAGGACTAGAACTTCAAATTGCAATTTTAGGAATTGCATAGGTAAAATACCTAATCAAAATATAGCCTTAATTTTGCCTCAATATACAAAGATCTATAGGAGTAGATTCTATAAACTACCCTTTTTCCTGTCATTCTCATATGCCTATAACCTAAATTTTGTATTCATAACAAGGAAGTATAGGAGTAGATTTAATAATCTATCCTTTTATCTTATCAATTCTAAATTATATATCCATATTCCTCCTCTTTTTTCTTTTAAAATCTTCTCCCCCTATATAAGAGAGAAAGAAGGATAAAGAAGAAGAAAGAAATCCCAGAGCCTAACCTCCTATACCTTGCTTAACAAGACCACATAACAATTTGTAACCATTCCTCCTAAACATTTATACCCCATCAAATGACCAAAGAATCATCCACCCCACTTTTTTGGGAATGGGACGTTGCACTCTTAAAACTGCTTCCTGCTGAATTGGGACACAGAAAACCTGTTTGATGGTCCAAATAAAATGGAAAAAAATGTTAATCAATGTAATAGTAACATTTGTTGTCCAGTCTCTATATGCTCAACAATTTGAATGTCCTGAGAAGTTTGTAGTCTGAAGCTGTGACTTTGGGTAGGAAACTTCAGGACTTTATTGAAGTCCTGGCTGGAATAGTCTATGAGGCTGGACCATCTCAGCAAACTGTTTGAAGTTGTTCTGATTGCAGATTTTGGAGGAAACAGCTATTGAGTCAGTCTGTGAGGCTGGATCATTTGCACTACTTGTCTTCTTTGGTATCTGGTCACTTTGTTTTGAAAATATGTAATTTCTCACATGTGACATATACTTCTGCAATTACCAAAATGCCTTGGATGTGCAGGATGCACAAATCAATTAAGGAATATTTTCTGTTCTTCATTTGGACAGAAGAAAGGCATTTGTACATCTCCATTCATGCCATATAAAAGGATGACATGTAATAGAATTACATATATATGCTATATAATCTATTTTAAATAGAAAATACAGCGTAAGACTGTATCGAGTTTAAGTATTCTCCTCTACAATTGACATAATTTGTTTAATTGATTAAAACAGGTTTATTCTGTGTTTTTCTGGCTTTTTGTATATTAGGTTGGCCTCAAACTCAAAAGGAACCTGTCTCTGTCTTTTTCTCCCATGTTTTGGGATCAAAAGTATGCATTTATATATTCTTTCTTTCCTTTCCTCCTTTCTTTGGAGATTTAAATTCTATGTGGATATATCTATCCTTATTGAGACAGGGTTTCTTTTTATAGCTTGGGCTGCCTTGATTTGCTCTGTAGAGCTCTGTAAATTAGATTGGCCTCAAACACACAAGGAACCTATTTTTTCCTTATTTCCCAAGTTTTGAGATCAAGGTATGAATTTAAATAATTGAATTGCCCTTATTAAGCAATAACATTAATTAAATCATTTTGTATTAGTTTGAGTTCCAATTCTCCCATGGAAACCCCATCCTTAAGGGGATTGGTGTAGAATAGCATGATATGCTATTTTATGTTAGCTTTTCTTAACTGTTGGCTGTGGGAGGCAGGCAGTTTGCATGTTCTTCCCCAGCCTAACTCTGGGTCTTTACATTTATTAACAGAATATATACTTTCTCCCCCCCTTCTCTCCTTCTCTCTCTCTCTTGAGACAAGATTTCTCTGTGTATCCTTGTCCTGGACTCAATTTGTAGACCAGGCTAGCCTTAAACTCACAGAGTGGGTTGCTCCTACATATCAGCCCCCCTCAGTTCAACAGTTATATGAGTGTTAAGAGCTTCCTATTACACTGGGGGCCTTTATGGCAACTCCATTAGGAGAAAGTGTCCCACTAGCAGGTAACAAGGTCAACAACACTTCCTTTTGGTGTGTTGGTTGAAGGATAGTTATCCTGTACTACATGGCTAAAATCCAATTATAAGTGAATAGATTTCCTGTTCATCTTTCTGAGTCTGGGTTAGCTCACTCAGGATGAGCTTTTCTAGTTCCATCCATTTGGCTGCAAATTGCATGATTTTGTTGTTTCTGATAGCTGAGTAGTATTTCATTGTGTAAATGTACCACAGTTGTTTTTATCCATTCTTTGGATGAGGGACATCTGGGTTGTTTCCAGTTTTTAGCTATTACAAATAAAGCTGCTATGAACATAGATGAGGAGATGCCCTTGTGATTTGGTGAGGAATCATTTGGATGTATACCCAGAAGTGGTATGACTGGGTCTTGAGGTAGAGCTATTCCAAATTGTCTAAGATATCGCCAGACTGATTTCCACAGTGGTTGTACAAACTTGCACTCCCACCAGCAATGGAGGAGTGTTCCCCTTTCTCCACAACCTTCCCAGCATGTGGTGTCATTTGAGTTTTTGATCTAAGACATTCTGACAGGTGTGAGATGGAATCTCAGGGTCATCTTGAGTTATATATCTCTGATGATTAAGGATTTTGAGCATTTCTTCAAGTGTCTCTGGGCCATTAGAGATTCACCGTTTGTGAATTCTTAGTTTAGCTCTGTTCCCCATTTTTTGATTGGATTATTTGGTTTCTTGGTGTTTAATTTCTTGAGTTATTTATAAATTTTGGATGTTAGCCCTGTCTTGGATGTGGGGTTGGTAAAGATCTTTTCCCAGTCTGTAGGTTGCCATTTTGTTCAAATAACAGTGTCCTTTGCCTTACAGAAGATTTTCAGTTTCATTACAGCCCATTCATTGATTGTTGGTCTTAGAGCCTGAGCTATTGGTGTTCTGTTCAGGAAGTTGTCACCTGTGCTGATGAGTTTGAGGCTTTCTCCCATTTTCTCTTATATTTCTAACTAGATGAAACTGTTTTGGCTGACTTAGTGTCTATGGGTTAGGAACTGCTTACCCATAGTGTGTGGAATCAACTACATATGCATAAAAGGGCTAAGTCACAGTATTACTTCTAGTTTGAAACAATTATTTTAAAATTTTATATAGTAATATGTTTTCATATAACAATGACTAGAAAATGACGGTGTTAGTCAATTAGATGTTTTCTATACCCAACCATATTCATCCAGATAGTTGGTGTACTGGTTACTTTCCTCATGGCTGAGACACCATACTGTTAATGGTGGAATGCAATGGCAGAATGTAAATGAAGGAGTGTTTATTTTGTCTCAGTGCTTGAGGGTGCAGTCTGACTTAGAAGAGTAGGCATGGTAAAAGATTCATGAGGCAGCCTCTCCTCTAGTCCAGCAAGATACCCAAAGGAAAGAAGCCAAGGGGAACAAGGTGGCCCCAAACTCTGCTGTCATAAAGAAACAGCAGGGCAAAAAGGTGGTCTTTGAGAAAAGGCCCAAGAACTTCGACATTGGGCAGGACATCCAGCTCAAAAGATATCTCACACACTTTGTCAAATGACCCTGCTATGTTAGGCTGCAGCGGCAAAGAGCCATTGTCTATAAGCTGGCCAAAGTACCTCTTGCTATTACGCAGTCAGGCCCTGTACCGCCAAGCAACTACATATCTGCTTTAGCTTGCCAACAAGTACAGGCCAGAGAAGAAGCAGTAGAAGAAGCAGAGGCTCCTGGCCCATGCTGAGAAGAAAGCTGCTGGCAAAGGGGATGTCCTGACTAAGAGTCCACCTGTTCTTTGAATAGGGGTCAATTCAGTCACCACCCTGGTGGAGAACAAGAAGGCTAAATTGGTGGTGATTGCCCATGACATGGACTCCATTAAGCTGGAGGCTTTCCTGCCTGCCCTGTGTCGAATTTTGAATATTGTTGCTCAGCTCCTTTTTGGCTTTTATGCTCAGAGATTTGTCAGCTAGGTGTTTCTAGATCCTGCTAAGTTGAAATATATTAACAATCACAGTTGATATCGTGTAGATATTTCCTTTGATTACTATAACTTTTATCTTTGGCCTTTTAAAAATAACTTATTAAATTTCTTTTTGATACTTTTATGCATATAGTATATTAAGACTGTCACATCTATCCTTGCTAAAGCCCCCCCACTTCTTTTATTCCATGCTTCACCCTAGAAGTCCATTTCTCCTTTTCATATGGTTTGGTTTTTGACCTTCTGAATTTAACAAGGCCACCTTTGCCTACATTTAAAGTTGCAGGCCAGCCAAGTCTACGTAGTGAAATGCTATCTCAAAATAAATGAATGAACGAATTATAAACAGCAAACAGTGAAATGAAATGAAACCCAAATATAATTGAGTATATTATTACTATCTCTTTCCAGCACTTTGATTGGTTGTGTTGGTTTTCAGAAAGAGGTATCTTCTGAAGCTTCTTTATAGAGAACAGATACAAAACTAGAAATCCACAATTAGTTGAAGCACTAGGCCTTAGAAAGCTAAGGGCTAGAGTAGCTACAGGTCCTGGAATTTGTCTTCCCACCACTCCTGTTTTGTTAAGTGAAGCTAGTGATTTATATGCTGATATAGACTCTAGATTACATGAAGAATACTAAAGGCGAATAAATGTTTTCTTGAGAATAAGATTAATATTTATAAATTAATGAAGTGACAAGTATCTGAAAGCAAAGTACAGAATCCTTTAAGGGATAAAATGTTGCCTATGGTGAAGTTGTGTTTCACATGGAGGGAGGTAGACAGTACTTACTACAAGAAATAAAATATACTCAAGCTGGGAGAAGTCTCTAGGGGTTTGTGATGAATATGTAGTTTAAACCATAAAGTTATGACATTCTGTTATAACTTTAGTAATTCTTCTATAGGTTGAATAATTTAAATATTCTGTTCCAAGATACTCATATTATATAATTTTGTCTAGTCATAGAATTTCCTGCTAATATTTTAATATATAGTTAATATATTTAGAAATGCCTAGATTTTCTTATTTTGATATTGTACTTGTGGTTTTTAAATAAGACCTGGTTCTATGTATGAGGGCAGAGCAGAAAATGAAACAGAAAAAATATCCTTACATGTCACATATCTATTAATGTTTGATAAAAACATACATGCCATGAAATATTCAAGTCATTTATAGAAAAATAATGAAAACAATAGGACATATTTGTAGAGAAGAAAATAAATTATTTGGGAAGATTTATATTAGAAACTATTGTTTATATATATATATATATATATATATATATATATATATGAAGGAATGAAAATGAAAACTCATGCCATACAATTATGTAGGCAAGCTAATTCTTTGACTAAGGACTAAGATTTTGACAGTGGAAAGATTGAAGCAGGGAAGGATGCTCTGTGTGTTCCAGGGACTTCAGTCTACAAAACAAAAAGGTTTGCTTCAAAGGTGTTTTTTAGCTCTATCCCTGCAGTATTTATACGGGAAGTTGAATGAGAATGGAGAGACCCTTTGAGAAAATCATATAGGATCAACTTAGTAAAGCTCAGGTTTTAGAGTATGGCACTGATCTAGAATGAGTTCAAATACTGTCTTTGTATATTCTTCAGAGTTATTATCATATTGAAGAAACATCTTTTTACAGATGTGCATATTAAACACATTAAACAAATGTGATTGTATACATTTCAGAATGATATGACACTTGACAAATATTAAGAATATGTAATAAAACAGAAGGACATTGATCCTCCACAAAAATCCCCCCATTGTTTTCAATCTCAGCAAGCCACATCAATTTTCACCATTTTACATGTCAGAAATATAGGTTCTAGCTATGATCACCTGTTCACTTGTACTCAAGAAATCTGTGGCATCCATAAATCTAGGTTCTAATACCCAAGCATGGAATAAATTTCTTCCCAACTCTCTATCCCAACCCCCTAGTCTATGCTCTGGTATTATTCTCTCATATGGACTATCATTGTATTTCCTAAATACCCCATTCCTTTTATTCTCCTCATCCATATGATTATCCCCAGCCTCACTCTCCCCACTGACTTCCCATCAGACTTAAAATTCCAAACTTTCACTTCTAGCACTCTCAATTCTCAGATATCATCTCATAAATATTTCCCACTGGCTAATAATATTTTAGCCTTACTGATTCTCTTTTCCTCAACTTGTTAGATCTTTTCCTACCCTGTGGCCTTAACAGTAGGGTTATTGTTCCTAGAATTTTCCTTGCTCATACTGCCACTGACTGTTCAGCTTTTTTTTTTTTTTCATTAAGAATTTTGCACATAGAAATACAACCCACTGAGACCTGTTTTTTGTTGGTGGTGTGCATATATATTGCTTCAACTCTGAACTATCTCTATTGGACAATTAATAAGAGGGCTCATTTTTCTAATAAGAGGCTAGTTATCCTTCTCCCAGTAGTCATTACTTGCCTGTGGTTTTTTGTCTGGAGGTGGGACCCTGAAGAAAATTGTCCCCTTTCATGTTAACATGTCCACTGATATTGCCCTTCTTCTAGTCTTGCTTCTGCAGCCATTTCTAGAACAGACTGTCTTAAAGCCAGGAAATTTCATGTTATTTTGGTTCTTATATATTTTGCTCCTTCTTCTATGATGTTCCCTGAGCCATAGATACAGAAACAGTGATACAGATCTATCAGTTGTGTCTGGGCTTCCCACAGCTCACTGATATATGTGGGTTTCTGTTAAGTTCTCCATTTTTACAGCTTTGTTATTTTTTTTTGTTCTTTTGTTTTTGTTTTTTGTTTGTTTTTGGCTTTTCAAAGATAGGCCTCTTGAGGAGGTGTGGTAGCTACACTTAACTTTGCGTATAAAAATAAGATTTAAATGTAGTCAGGAAGTATGCTGGTCCGCAAAGTGACTATAGTGGATTATTTTTCTAAGGTCTCTGACTTCACTCAACCCAGAAAGCTGGTCTTGCATGATCTCCCGTACTCTGAGTGGACGTTAAGTCCAATTTGATAGCAGTTGGTTACTAGGGACATGCGAGTGACATTTACTGCACCTGTGTGCATAACTTGGTGTGTTGGTGACGGATGGACAGCTGGGAGGGCCTGCAGAGAGGAAAGGGAGGAGGGAAAGTTATGTGATTCTATTTCAATTTGAAATATATTTAAAGGAATTTTACATAAGTACCACCTTCACAAATACTTCCTTTCTCTTTCTTACCCAGAGTACCATGGTAGCCATTCTTTTTCACATTGATCTTTTCATTGTAATTACTTTTTTCTTTATATATTATTAACTGTTGTATCATTAGTTAGACATTAACACATTTTAAAGTCATTGGGAGGGGCCCCATTGTGAGAATTTGTAGCCTGTAAAGCAAGGACTTAAAACAGGAGGACAGATTATAGGTCAAAAGAATAGAATCTGGGTCCTCGTTCTTATATTGGGTGGAGAGATAAGGCTCTAAATTGGGTATAAAGTCATTAATAGAAATTATCTAAAATTTATAGGACTATTATCTAGCTGAAGAGCCTGGTAAAGAGCACATCATACCATTCCTTCCTTCGACAAGCATGTGAATCTCCTGGACAGGAAAGTTGTTTGTTAAGGCCTCAATGTAAGATGGTGCTTGTAGTTCTGAAGCAACTTGGAGAGCAGCAGGGTGGATTGATGGGGGATGGGTAGGTTCCCCTTTTCTGAGGAGAGGGAAGGGAGGAAAGAGGAAAAAGGGCAGGAGGGTAGGATTGGGTGGAAAGAAGGGAGGGAGCTGCGATCTGAATGTAAAATGAATAATAATAAAAAAGAATAGTATAAAGACTGCCTGAGATTACTCAGTTTACTCTGCTGTAAATCTTACCTATCCTCTACATTATGCTTTCTGCATTTCTTAAGAATTATATTTCTTACTTGTTAATGAGACATTTTGCCCCAGTGGTGCTGCCTTGTAGGCCCCCAGTATATGAGGAGGCTCTTAGCCCTCATATGACTGCTGAACTGGGGTGGCGGGACTGATGTGTAGGGACACCCCTGTCTGGAGGAATAGGATAGAAAGGAGAGGGGGTAGGGGATAGAGAGTGGGAGGGTGTTACTAGGAGGGGTGGAAAGAGGACACTGTGATGAAGATGTAACCTGAAGTAATAAATAAACATTAAAAAATTCTTTTTTTTTAGTGGATTAGATAAGAACTTTAATTAATTAGAAGTTAACCCTATGTTCGTTGACACTTGTCACTAGTGACCATTTTACTGGCCAACACAGATTTCAGAACATTTTCTTTATAACAGAATTTTGTAGAACGTGACGATTAAAAGGGAAAGTCCTTGACACTCTCGTATAATCCAGAACATTTTTCTAGAACCCTTGTTTTTCTCAGTAATAAAAATTTGCAGTGTAACTAGTACCTATTTTTTCCTTTATTTTTTATTTCTTCAAGTTACATCTCAATCGCAGTCCCTTCCCTATTCCCCCCTCCAGTCTCACCCTCCCACCCTCAACCCCCCATCCTCTTCCCTTTTATTTTAAGTTTAAGGTATATCTTATTTCCCCCTACAGTTTCCCCTTTCAGTCCAACAAATGGCTCTTTCTCTTATAATAATAAATACAATACCAAACAACAGAGGTAATCAGGCCACAGTTATGAAGGTTATATGGCATAGCGTACATTCCCAATGTCCAGTACATATGTATTTGGTACCTGACTTTTTCACAAAGAGAGATCACAATAAATGTGGAGACAGCAGCAGGCCAGAGCAAGCACCTAGATGTATCAACCACTATTTACTGCCTGTGTGTCTATTGTCAGTCCTCTCAAGTACAATATAAATTCCTTGAATAGGGGCCTATGTATGTCTTCACTACTGATCTACTTGCAGTGCTAAAATAGAGGACAAATAAATATCACATTGAAATAAATTTCCCCAAATATATTTTATTTAGATACAATATCTTTGATAATTGGTGTAATATGCTTCTCAAAGCAAGTGAGGAATATTTTCAAACAAACCAGTTGAATGAATTGTCTCTCAGAGTTAATGATAATCTCAGAGATGTGTTACAGTAAAGCTAGCATATTCATTAAAACTCTAGGATATATATTCTATACTCAAATTCAAATATTTAAGTATATGGGCCTTTCCAAATACACTTCTTTATCCATATATTAAGAGTACATTCCAAAAGGTATTGAGATCATAATCATTTTCTATGTTCTGAGTGCAGGAGTGGATTTATTTGGAGTACAAACATTTGTGTTTCCTGCTCAGTATCAGAGATAGACAATCACCTGAACATTTAAGGTGGAGTTACTAAAAATGATATAGCATTTCTGCTTGGCTTCATATCCTCAATCACCTTATTTAGTACATTGTCAGGTATGGTTTGAGGAGCCCAATCTTGTCAACTTACATAATTCTGACAGTTTAGGAAATTGCCCATCAGGAACCCTGGGAGATGCCAGAGTTCTGTTTGGACAAGACTAAATTCATTATTACCTGAATCTCAATTATAGCACAATGCACATCTGATACAAATGATTATGAGAACCCTGAATTTTAACTCCTTTCACAAAAGTTCATAGAGAGAACGTATGAGTGAAAAAATGCATGGTTACATTTTCAAAGAATTTTTCAAGATGCTTTGTTTTAATTGAGGAAATGAAGATATGGAGGTCAGATGGATACTCTGTAGACTATTCCAATTGTTTTAAGAATAATTATTAATTCCTTGTTTTGTATATAATGAATAGGAGTACTGAAATGCTTCAAAAGTAATTTTCACTTGCTCTTGCTATGGTATGGAGGTTTTGTATTGCCTAAATTCATGAGTTGAAATCCTAATCCCCACGGTGATGGCATTAGCTGGCAGGACCTTGGGGAAGTGGCAAGTGTCTGATCAGATAAATAGAATGTGTTCTTAAAAGATGGATCATATGCAGATTATTGATCCCATCCACCATATGAGGATATTAAAAAATAGTGAATATTTTTACTTTAAAGAGAAGCACATTAAAAATTGGCAAAATACTGAACTTTCAGTTGAATATAAAAAATGTAAAGCCATTTATAAGTAATTATTTTAATTTTCCATTTGGTGCACACTTCTTTGTCAACTTAAGATCAATTGAGTGAAACCGTTCCTATACATATTGCTCTTTCGGCAGTGATGTTATTTGTACAATGAACTTAGAGTGGTAAGCTGGGAATTGTGCACAATGACTGCAGCACAGGATTCTGATCATAGGCAACATCTGTGAACGTTTTCTACCATGGACTCACTTAGCTTGACCTACAACACCGAGAATCATGTAGGAACTAATAAAGAAGAAAAGAAAATAAGACTTTAGACTCCTCAAACATTCAAATAAGTGCCCCTCCAACAAAACAAAACAACAACAACAAAAACAGTCTTGCCTGTTTGCTGTAGGCAGTTGTCTCTTTTTTGCCTAGAGACACATGGTGATTTGGAACGTAGAGAAGGGTCAGGTTCCCCTGAACTTTATGCAAGTACATGTGATTGGAGGCTACTCAAGGCCAATGTTGCTGAATAAGTAGTGAGTCTATCTGTTAGAATCTTCTTTCACTTTGTCAAAAGAGGTTATTTCCTAATACATTGAAAGGGGATCTACTAGCTCGTACAAAAATACTACTGTTGTGCGTTATTTTAAGGCTTAAATTGACATCCTTTTGAGTTACCCAAGAGATGCTTGGGGAATTGGACTAAACCCTGAACAGTCCTCGCAAGGACACAGACTACTCAGATCATGGAAGCAAAACTTAAAAGAAGGTTTAAGCTGTGCTCTTTTCCTGATACAATTTTATTGAAACCTGGCACATAAAAGGTTTTGCTTCTTTTGTGACTTGGAAAAAAAAAATCAATAAAGGCCTAAGTCAGGCACTCTCTGCTTTGATAGAAAAATCCCACAGACAGTCAGAGATGTGTAATCTAAAAATGTAGGGTAGTAATTGGAAGGGTGAGGTTCTCAAGAGTCATGATCAAAGCAGGGTGAAAGCCCACGAAAAAAAGAGAACAAGAGCCTCACAAATAGATCTTCAGAAGATAAAGTTATGTAGCTAGTTTACAGACCTGCCAGGTTTAGGGCGAGGGTTTTAGATAGATTTTTCTAAAGAAGAGAGCAATAGTTAGAATTAAACATGAAAGAAAACAAGAGAAAAACAGTGACATTTTAGTAGCTAATGGAACTTTAAGACACTAGCTACATCCTTTTGTGACAAGGTTAAGAAGTAATAAAACTGTATTGCAGTTGATCAATAGTAATGGGAAGGGATGACATTAAAGTTCTAATTATGAAAATTATATTTTCATAGAAATATCTAGTCAATTACACTATGACACTCTGACGAGTTTAACACAGAAACACACAGACAATTTTAAAATACATTTGGGAATCAAACAACAATTGCTTATTGTTTGTTTGAAATTATAAAGGGAGTAATTGTGAACAATCTTAAAGCATATTGCTATTGTAAAAAAATTACAATTAAAATAAGCAATTAAATGCAAAACTGAAGTCATCTTATAGAGTTTGTGAATTTCATTTTGTTTAACATTTAAATGGGAGTTTTTTCATAAGATATGTTAACTATATTAAACTTCTGGTATATTGGAGTAAAAGGAAAGTTCATTGCTTATTATTTAAGTATTAATAAAAAGAGAACAAGAAAAAGTCCTTCTCATTTAATTTCAAGGATACTAGAGTCTTGGGTTTTTTTGAGGAGAATAAAAAAATAATACTGTTTCAATAGGCATCAGAAAAAAACAAGATTTTCTGTTTATTGCTTTCCCATAAAAATGTACGATGACAAAAAATGTGTGTGCTTTATGCCAAAATAATTTCCTTCTCTGTTGTGTTTAAAACAACCCAGCATATTATAACTACACGACACTACATGCATCATTTTGATGAGAACAATGGTAGGACTATTTCCTCAAATAAATACAGAATCAAACATACTTTAAAATATAATGGCATAAAGTTCACGGGAAAATATATGCACAGATGCATGTTTTGGTGTATAAAATATCAAGGTTTTGAACTTTAAATGAATAACCCCTTTTATTTAGAATAATTCAGAATGAGTATGTACATATTTAAGTAGAATGTGTCAGATGCAAATATGGAAAGTGAGGAGAATGTTTAAAACACTCCTTCTTCATAATAGAATTTCATAGAACTTGAGCTTGAACTTTATTATGCACAATAATGGTTCATTACCATGGGAAATAATGTGTGGAGGGGATCCTGATAACCTGCATTTTTATCAGTCCCCATGGGTTGCTTTTTGGGGGATAACACTTTATGTGGCAAGTCTCTGGATCATTATTGTTGCTCAGAAAACATCTGAAACTTCTGAGTGTTCTTCCATTTATGAACTCCAGACTCTGACTCAGTTTAGATATTCAAAATGTTCCTTGTTCTAAAAGACTCAATGAGGAGTTTAGGTTACCACAGGACAGAGGGGATGAGGTCCTACAGCATGTGAGAGAAGGTGATTATAATATTTCACTAAGCTAACAGAAGTCACAATCTTCAAAAGCACCATGAGAATAATGGCAGGGTTTATTTGAGATACAGAATCTTCAGTCATATAGGCTCCATAATTACTAAATAGTATTTTAATGTTTTTCCCATTTTGAGTTCTTTTTATAAAAGCTTATCGCATATTTTAACTGGGATGATATAAGTCAATGATTTCTGTCTAAATCAGAGATCCAAACATTGCCAATGGACAGACACAATAATTAACAGGATACTGAGGTGTATTCACTTTGAACAGATAGAGATTCTGTACACAAAGAAGCCAAATCATAAAACAAAACAATACTAGGAAAATGGAGCATAAGGAGCTGGAGGGAGTGGAGGTGAGTCTCTCTCTCTCTCTCTCTCTCTCTCTCTCTCTCACACACACACACACACACACACACACACACACACACAAACACACACACACATGCATACACACCAAAAGGAATCTGGATCAGAGAAACTTGGCCTTATGTTATGGGTAATTGCAAAGATTTAGTAAAAGTATACATTAAAAGTCTCGAAATGGAGTCTCGTGGATTCAATGTTGCGGCAATAAAGTGAAGTGTGGAGCATAATGGAATCCAGAGATATTTCAAGATGTGAAGAGCTATATGAGTTTAACATTACGTGCAGCCTCTATGTGGTAAAACATGGACCATGGAGTTTCTTTTGTGGAAAAAAAGAAAATAATGACATAGCAAATAGGATGAAATAAAGTACAAAGAATCAGAAAAAAAGTATGCTAAAATTTGTGAATTATATTTTTACATTCTCATTAAAATTTAAAAAAAGATTCTATAAATATAATCAATTTATCCTCTCATAAATAGTTTGTATTATGTACCTCCTTTACCTATCAGCAGGATGCCAAGACATATGAAATGAAAGAATATGTGAAGGAAGTTAAATCTTCATTGTCATGTAGAGGGAAGTGTCAAAAGTCTCATGCCCAGAACTGCAGTACAATTAATAGTACCTTCATTGCTCTATCAGCCATAATTGTATGGTCATTTGTAATAGTCACTTGTTTAATCTAATAGAGACTTAGAATAAAAGTGGTCTACAGATATCAGAAAGTACTTTAAGTTATGGGGTGTCATAGTAGAGTGGTTATGAGTGGCACACATAAAAGCTATAAGACTAGAATCCCTGTTTGTCAACAACAACAACAACAAATGTTAGACTGGTGCACCATGATCACAGAGGCGGGTCAGTCATTTCTGTGGTTAAAATATTAGGGATGGAGTCCCCCAAAAGGCATTGAAGGAATAGGCACTTCTAGAAAATCTGACTCGGTTTTACTGTCATGTAATTTTTTTTCTTAGAGTTGATATCTTTTTTTAACATTTATGTATTAATTCAAATTACATCTCAATCACAGGCTCCTCCCTCCTCCCCTCCTGGTCCTACCCTCCTACTCTTTATCTCATCTTCCTATCCTTCTCTTGGGTGAGGGAAGCCCCCACGTATCAGCTCCTCTCAGTTCATTAGTCACATGAGGGCTAAGAGTTTCCTCTTACTCTGAGGGCCACATGGCAACTCAGCTAGAGTATAGTGTCCCACAAACAGGTAACAAAGTCCATAACTGAGGCTATCCCCCATCCGCTAGCTAAAAGATCTGTAAGACCAAGTTGCCTATCATCTATATTTGTATAGGAGATTAATCACTGTGGAGTGAGTGAACATGAGGTCCTGCAACTGACCGTGAAACACAGATGGTGTATAAATTTCCACAGTGAACACTGAGACTGGTCACCACTTGAAACAGCACACACAGGCCCCAGGAATACCTTCCTGAGATCAGCCAGCACCTGTCTGGAGAGGACTGCCCAGCTGAATCATGAGCTGATCTAGCCCACGAGTGGATCCAGCACATAGCTACAGCCACAGGTCAGGACCCCACCTGTATTCCTGAGATCCAATCTCCATGCAGACTTGTCCACCTACCCAGGAAGAGCAGTTGGATCACAAGAGTACAAAGGTAAGTAGGAATTTCTTTCTGGAGTTCCCACATTGGTGGCACTGAGTGTGCACAACAGCTGAGTGGCAGTGGCCAAACCCAGCCACAGCAGAGTTATCAGAAGCCAAGACTGACAGCAACCTGTCACATAATATTAGAGACATGTCTTTTCGGTGCATTGTCTTACCTAGCTCAACATGGTAGCAACTGATTGGGTAATAATTGTCTGGGTAGGAGATTATGTTGTGGGGGGGACACAGTGACATGGAAGATGTGATAACTCATCTGTATATGATTTATGTCACTGTGTAGACTCAAAAACTTTTATAGTTCTTAGAGATCAGAGTTAAGCATTTCTGTTTTGTTTTGTTTTCATCTTTTTACCAAGAAATCATTATCTTAGCCCGAAATAAATTGCAGGAGGAAATCCAATCTGGAGCCCTTAGTTATAATTTGCCACAAAAATAAGCAATCTGAGAAAACCTTAGATTTCAAACCCACAAAGTTGCAGATTCCTTACACCTTCAGTACTTGTTATTGAGGACAATGGACAGTGAAATTCCTTCCAGATGACAAAACCATCCTGTAAACAAAGAGCAGAACAGATGGGATTCTTCATGCTTGCTCACAGTTTCACCAGATTTCGTCATTGTGATGAGTCCATGACACCTACCTTTTCCCCATTTTCCATTTTGAAGGCTGAATTTTCACTGGGCATATCTCATGTCCTCTATGATATACAAGACTGTTTCTGCTAACTATGTACACATCACATTTGTTGTGTGTCTCTACACAGTCATTGGTCACAAAGGACCTGAAGAAGAGAATATGATGCTGCAAAAAAAGATTCTGGACTTCATGATAATTTAAGGAGCTGCATGGGACTTTAGGATATTTCTGTTCAGGAAGGATAATAAGACTGTGTGAAGAGTGGAAAACAAAATACACCTTAGTAATTGGTAAACATCTGTTAGTTACCTGACAATAGATACCAAATTCCCTTGGTACAGAATGAGCTCGTATTTCTCAAATGTCTTTATTGTTAGGTATACCTAAATGACTGGTATATAACTAATGGAATGCTAGTATAAAAGCTCTGTATAATTTACAGGTGTACTCCTAAAAATATCATATTATTAAACTTTCATGATTCAGTTAAGGAAGTTATCATATTGAAGAAACCTGGGTCTGACTACAGGAGGAATTTTTCTTTTTGCCTATAGATGGCTAGATAGAGGACAGCAGTAAATTGTGCTAGGAGGCACAGAGGTTAGGGTGATATGTGTCTTTAATCCCCTACTTTCCCTGTGATACTTTATGCAAATCTGTTATATTCTGTACCAAAACAGATCCCTTAAATGTAAAGTAAGATAGTAACAGCTTCTTTTAAAGAGTTGGTGCAAGGATGACAATTCTGACATAATTGTCAATATGCCTTCCATATGCTACCCTATTCCTTTTGCTTGTTAAACCGAAAGATACAAGGTGAGTGGTTGTTTTTTTGGCTGTTTTGTTTATTTATGATTTGTTTACCACTCTTCCCTGTAACCTGAAACAAAGTATTATATGTAATAAGGTGACTGGAAATATTTTAAAATATACAAAGTATGTCAAAATCTACCAACATGCCTAAAACAAAGATTATTTCAATAAGTAATGTTTATGATCATTGGGATTATTTTAATGAATATTTTATATTTTCATGGAATAACTACTTATAATCTATATAACAAGTATTATTGTGTTGCTTTTTCTTATTTAGTGAGATAATATAAAATAGAAATATTTTACAAGTGCATTGGTTTTCATGGTTTACCTTTTGCTGACATACACTAATGATAGCAGTTTGTTAGTTTAATAGGTGTTATGAACTAAAACATTATAAGTGAGTGAGAAATTTTGGTTCTAAATTATCTATGACTAAAACCATTAACTTATGTAACATTTTTAAAGATCATTGAAGTTGAATCATTAATTCGAGAAGTTTTCAACTGTGGCCCTTCTAACATTTGTAGTAGACAATTCTATTTGTTTGGAATGCTATTGTGTTGTATGAAGCTTAACAATACACCTGACCTCTAGCAGCTGGATGCCAATAACATCCTTCCGGAGGTGACAATAAAAAATGTCTCAGACACTGTCAAGTGCCTCTGGGGAGCAAAACTTCCTTTTCCTGACAACCACTGACAGACAGTTTTCATATGCTCATTTAGCACCTTGCTTATCAAGTAATTAACAATTATTACTTGTGCACCTTTTTCTACTTGACGCTGCTCTAACACACTGGGGCCATATCAGTCAGAAAAACAGAAACATCTCTTCCTTAGTGAAGTTTGTCTTTGATAACGAGGATGAAAAAAATCAAGAACAAAATCATTGCAAAGTCAGATGGAGAGGCAATAAACAAAGACGCTAGAACTAAACAAAGGATGGCACCATGTATTCTGTATTCTGATGCATTGACATCTGAACCATTACTGAAGACAGATCTTCTCAGCATTAGTCAATTCATAGAGAAAGTAAGACCCTGAGCTTTCAAGTTTCAAAAGCTAACTCACCAGTTCAGAGCTCTTAAAGATTACCACCTTTGCTGTTACACATCAAATCACCATCCACATGAGTCGTCATCTCAGAAACGAGTACCAGAGAATGGGCATTTCTTTTACGCCCTTAAGCCTGTTTTCTGTGCCTTGCCCATTGCATTCTGTAGAAGGTACACTAAAGGCCCTTGCCTAGGCTGCCTCTTCCTTCTCCTTGGCATCAGTTGGCACTGGAGCTTTACCACAAGCTCGCCTATTCTCGATTCACCTCTCTACCCAGAACTCTCTTTCATTTGATTTTCCCTGGTTCATTAATATTAATAGACTTCAAAATTTCCACCAACATATTGTATTTTAGAACAAGGACAAGAAGACTAGGGTTTATTTTAGATAGCATGGTAAGAACGACTTCTATGATAAAAAATAAAGGAGCCAAGAAAAATTGGATGGACCATTTTGGTACCTGAAGGAAAATTATTTCTTGAAATAAATATCACAAAGGGAAAAAAATCCCCAGGGATATATATTTTCATATCTAAGCAAAAGTGAGGAGCCTAGGATCATTGGAGAATAATAAAATGAAGAACAGAAGGAGAAGTTGCACAGTGTCTAGGGGTCCAATTATATAGGTTTGTAGTATCCATTGTAAGATTTCTAATATTTGGGTTTATTTTTTAGTTTTTTTGGCTTTATTAAAGTATAATTTATATATATAATTAAATATAACTAGTATGTATGTGATATTTTGATGCATGTATACTTCCCTTTTAAAATAAATATCACAAACAAATTTATAATTAAGTATAGGACTTGATAATTATCTTGGTTTCACATTTTTATTATATTTTTTAAGATTATAATATAATTACGTTATTTCATCCTTTTCTTTCCTCTTTCAGCCTCTCTCATGTATCCCCTTTGCTCTCTCCAGTTCTTGGACTGGTTTTTTAGCTGTTAAATATATGAAAAGGAAGCTCTCAGAATGGAAGAGAATCTTTGTAAGCTATGCATCTGACAGAAGAATAATATTCAGAATATATAAACAGCTGAAAAAACAGAAAGGCAATGAATAAGCCCACCCCCCCAAAAAAAACCCTCCAAAAAACCAAACCAAACCAAACTAAAATAAAAATGAAAAAAACAACCAGAAAACAAATGGGCTTGTTTTCTGAACAGAGATCTCCAAAACAGAAATTAAAATGGCTAAGAAATATTTTTCTAAATGTTCATAATCCCTAGCAATAAGAAATTGCAAATCAAAGCAACTTTGAGACTTTCTTACTTTAGTCAGAACAACAAAGATCACGTAAACAATTGACAACAAATGCTGCAGAAGGAGTAGGGAAAAGGGTATCTCATTGTCTGTTGGTGGGATTGAAAACTAATATTTAGTTTTAAGTATGATTATGACATGATTTTATGTACACTGAAGTTTCCTGCAGTTGTCCTTTATAGGGCAGATGACAAAGGGCCAAAGAGTGAAGTAGGGCAGTAAGTTCAGAAATCAGGATTCCTTCAGGCTTCATCCAGAGGGATCAACTGGACAGGAAGAAGCACTTCATGAATGGAGTCAATAGAACTAACAGGATTTGCTGATAAGTTGGATTCTCTGTGTGGAAACTAATTTGAGGACATAAATTTGAGGTATCTATTCAACATCTAAATGTTTCTGCTGAGCAAGCTCTCATGAATGTGAATATATGAGCATGCACTGGTGTCACAAGTAATGACAGGGTTAATAACTTTTGCAGTTCAAGGACAAAGACAGAAATTGAAACCACTAGGATGGATAAAATAACTGTCAACCATGTATCTTGATTATAGATACAGAAAAAGAAATGAAAGTGAATGATAGCATGTATTTATATTTGGAAAATACAAAGGCTGAAAAGGAAATATTTCAAATGATCAGTTTATTTGTATTTAGAAGTGGGTTTAAATATCACTTTGCATGAATCCTCTGAAGATGCTGTGGCTAATAATTAATAAAATTTTTAATGAAAATATAGGCCCATCAAAGAGAATAATAGAAAAGTGATTAGAGATATAGAGTCTTTCCTGAAAGCCATACTAGTGTATTTACCTAGCTAGTGGGATATAATTTATTTATCTTTATTTATTGGCATAGACCATTTCTCCCCTCTCTTATTCTTTTAATTTCTTCATTTTGGCAGGACACTAGATTACAGCACACTAATGATAATAACGCAGGCAGCAATATCAATTCCAATTAGTCTATGTGGATTAGCATAGTAATGGGTCAATAATGAACTCTGAAGATTTTTCTTAAAAGTGCATTGCCAGTGTAAACACTAATGAGTCATCTGCAGCCATTATCTTCTGCCACTGTTACTACCACTTTGTAAACTTTCAAATAATGTTGTCCCACTAAGTTCCAGCTTCATATGAAACCATTTTCTTGATCTATAACTGAATCTCATTGCACAACACAGGATTGTAAGGGTTTAATACAATGTGAATATGAGATTTATTTTATAAACTTTATGTATATATTTATATGACTCTAATCATGCAATGTACATAGTAGCAGAAATGTCATATTTGGTTTATGTTTTGAAAATTCAATCTTTTGAAGACATGGGAGATACATAAAAGAATATCTGAGAATTCTCTGTACATTTACAAAGCCTTGCATTAAGTCTTTAAGTGATAGAGGTTATGTGCTGGGGTAGTGGTGATAATTTCAAGTTGTGAGTTGTCAGAAATATGCCAGATTTTGGTATAAACTGAAGAAAAGAAAAGGGTGAAAACACAGTGTAGCTGGTTTAAGAAATGGATGATTGAGGACAAGAAGTAAAAGGTTATATAGAAGCCAACTTAAGTGGGAGAGGTAGATGTAGGAAGGGAAATTTAGCCCCACACTTGCTGTTGACATAGTTATCAAAATGTAAAGATAACAATATTCATATATTCAGTCACAGAACACACTCACATGCACAGATACATGAACACACATCATTCCGTACCAATAGTGTGCAGCTTTAAAACATCTGTTTAGTGTTTGTAGAAGTTTGCACTCCCACCAACAATGGAGTAGTGTTACCTTTTCTCCACAACCTCACCAACATGTACTGTCATTTCAGTTTTTGAACTTAGCCATTCTGACAGGTGTGAGATGGAATCTCAGTGTCCTCTTGAGTTGCATTTCTCTGATGATTAAGGATGGTGAACAGTTCTTCAAGTGTCTCTCAGCCATGTTCATAGCAGCCTTATTTGTAATACCTCGAAACTGGAAACAACCCAGGTGTCTCTCAACTGAAGAATGGATAAAAAAAACTGTGGTACATCTACACAATGGAATACTACTCAGCTATCAGAAACAATGAAATCATGCAATTTGCAGCCAAATGGTTGGAACTAGAGAAGCTCATCCTGAGTGAGGTAACCCAGACTCAGAAGGGTGCACATGGCATCTGTTTACTTATGATCAAATTTTAGCCATATAGTACAGGATAACTATACTACAACCAATGCACCAAGGGGAACAGGAACACAGACTTTGTTTCCTATCAATGAGACACTTTGCTCTAGTGATGCTGCCTTGTAGGCCCCCAGTGTATGAGGAGGCTCTTGGTCCTCATATGACTGCTGAACTGGGGTGGGGGACTGTTTTGCAGGGGCACTCCACTCCGGAGGAGTGGGATGGAAGGGATAGGGGGTAGAGGGTGGGAGGGCGGGCCTGGGAGGGGCAGAAAGAGGACACTGAGATGGAGATGTAACCTGAAGTAATAAATAAACATAAAATAAAGATAATAAAACATCTGTTTAGATACTTGTTTTTTGTTAAATAGTGGGACACTATTGGATGAATTTCTTGGGATCTTCTTATTCAAGTATAGGTCCTTGACAAGTTTTCTATTTCCTTTGTGCTTTTTCTATTTTATTTATTTTTATCAATTGTTGTCAGGTAAGGACCAGGGATATATAACTTGAGATGTTTAATTGAAAAATAAGCCAAAGGGAAAAACCTTTCTGTTGTGGAAGGTCTCTGCAGTATAGTAGAGATGAGGTTTCCTCTAGTCACTTGTTGTATGGAAGACCTATGTATGAATGAATATTTTGAAATCACCATGTTTTCCTTAGGTTTCATTAGGCAAAACCAATATGATCAGTTTTAACCAATCCAGTTAACCAGCCTGTTTCACTCCAGTATAGACACAGGTAACCCTCTCTTTCACAGTCTTATCCTATGACTTATGTTTGACACTAATACATACAGTATAGTCCAGCATTACCAATAATTTATGTATTCATTTTTTTATCATAATGTTTTCTTCCTTCTTGATTGTTCTTGTTTTAATCAACAGTTGTTATTACAATTATCACTGTACTCTTTGATGTGTAACAGCCACTTACTGTGGGTACAAGCAGAGATTGAGTGCATATTGGAGAGAGAAAGTTTATAATTCAGCTTATGACCACAGTTCTGTTGTGACAACAGAGATGGATATAGTAATAGGCCAGCGGACAATCACAGGCAGTCAGTCATAAATGACCTCTCATTAAAGTATTTCCTTTTGAAAGTCAAAGTATCACATATGTACATAAAATAAATAAAATATTGACTCCTCCTAAGTATCTTGAAAGAACTATATTGTATTGAAGGCATTGTTATTTGAATATGGAAGTTTTACACCAAAAATGCTGAGTGACATGGTAGACAAGGATTCTCACTGATTAGTTTCATTTCCAGTGTCCTATGATGACTTTTAAATACTTTAGGTATCTCAAGGAGTCCATGGCACTGCGTTGTGTGTATCCTTATCTACTCAGCTGATTGACTCCATAGCTCAAGGAATATGTGCACTGAAGCACTTGTCATGATACACCTCACAAGAATGCCAAGCTACATACCCATAACATATTTGCAGAAGACCTAGCTAAGACGCACACAGGCTCATTGATTGTTGCTTCAGTCTCTGTGAGTCACTATGAGTACTATTTAGTTGAATCTATGGAGAGTGTTCTTCCTGTGTCCTCACCCCCTGCCTCCTACAATCCTTCCTCCCTGTCTTCCACAGGGTGTCACAGATTGGCCTAAGGTTTGGCTGTGGGTCTCTGCATCTGTTTCCATCTGTTACTTGATGATGTCTTTCTGGTGATGATTAGGTCTTATTTTAAAATTTTATGCACAGTTCAGTTGATATCCCTGGGAGGGCTACTCTTTTCTGAAGGGAAACTGAGGAGGAGTGGATTCTGGGAGAGAGGGTGGTGTGTGAGGGAGCATTCTGGGAAGAGTGGAGAGAGGGGAAACTATGGTTGAGATATAATATATGAGAAAAAATAAAAAAGAACAATATCAAAAAAATTAATCTCAAAGGGACTGAAGAACAACATTGTCTACCTGACATATGAAGAATGGAAGAGAAGGTGATACTTGATATGAAACTGAGAGAGAAAAAAAATAACAATAAAAGAAAGAAATATTGTCTAGAATAATGAATCTTTTTTTAAATTTTCTCTTGCTTTCTTTTTTAACATTTATTTATTTCTTCAAGTTACATTTCAATGAGAGCCCTCTTCCTCTACCCCTCCTGGTCCCTCCCTCTTCCCCTGTTCACCCACTTCCTTCTATCTTCTTTTTTTTCTTTTAATTTAAGGTTTATCTTTTCCCCCCAACATCTCCCCATTTTAGTCTAAAAAAGGCTTTTTTTCTTATAACAATAAATGCAGTACAAAGCAATAAGAACAATTAGGCAGCAAATATGAAAATTATAATGTATAACATACATTTCCAATGTCCAGTCCATATGTATTTGGCAACTAATAATAATATTCTATTATCTGTCTTGATGAGTTTAAAGTTCTATACCTAATTCAGTTTTCCATGCTAACTTGGATTACCAAGTTAAAAACATTTTATTAGACCTAGAACATCCTTTTAATTCCTAAACAGCTTAAAATTTAAATGTGAAACTATAATTATCTAGTCTTTAACAACCTCAGAGACCTGAGAATGATAAATATATCTAAATAAACAGGAAGTGCAGAGCCATCAACTTCCAAAACTAAGAAGTGACAGACAATGGCTACCTGGACAGTCCCCAGTTTCTCTCTATAACATTGGAGGATCTATCTTCAGTATCTCTGACAGACTTTAACTGTAAAGCAGGAATTATGAAGGACTTTCCCACCCTGTCTTGGCAGAACTAGGCTGTCGATTTACCTGCTTCCAAATTTTGTCCTTTTTGGACAGCATTCTGTCTGCAGTTGAAGCCAGGGCTTTTTCTTTCCAAGTGGCTAGCTTGCCACTAATACAGTCATCTTCAAGTGGAGATTCTGTGATGCTCATCATAAGCTTGGAATAGAATGAGAAGTGCTGTTAGGAGCTGAACTATCTCAATATCAAAAATTCTTAAGTTTAAAAAAAATCTTAAATGCCATATTTTATAGATCTCTTGAGGTTTTTGAAGACCACCTATCTATCTCCATATATTTGAATAAGCAAATGTTGCTTGTCTCTTAGCAACTTGATTTCTGATTAAGTTAAAAAGCATCTGTGATACATTAAACTAGTACCCAACAAAATAACAAGTTTGAATGACTTAGTTTGCATTTCTTTTTTTAAATATTTTTATTTATTTATTTATTATGTATATAGTGTTCTGTCTGCATGTATGCTTACTGGCCAGAAGGAGGCACAAGATCTCAATATAGGTGGTTATAAGCCACCATGTGACTGCTGGGAATTGAACTCAGGACTTCTGGAAGAAGAGCCAGTATTCTTAGCCTCAGAGCCATCTCTCCAGCCCTAGTTTGCATATCTTAATTATTCTAAACAGTTTGAGATAGTTACTATCAAAAGACCTAGAACTTCACAGTGCCTTTTAAAGAATTACACAAGTATCATACTTTAAAAAGAATTAACCAGTCCAGAACCAGAAGGATGCACATGGCATCTATTCACTTATAGTTGGATTTTAGCCATATAGTACAGGATATCTATATTGCAATGAATGCACCAAAGGGAACATGGATATAGACTTTTTTCCTGTCAGAGAGACACTTTGCCCTACTGGTGTTGCCTTGGATGCCCCCAGTGTATGAGGAGGCTCTTGGCCCTCATATAACTGCTGAACTGGGGCGGGGGACTGTTATGTAGGGACACTCCACTCCAGAGGAGTGTGATGGAAGGGATAGGGGGTAGAGGGTGGGAGAGTGGGACTGGGATGGGTGGAAAGAGGACACCAAGATGCAGATGTAACCTGAAGTAATAAATAAATAAATAAATAAAATTGAAAAAAAAGAGTTAACCTTAATTTTGTATCAATATACAAATATCTTTATTAATGTAGCCACATATAACCTTAATTTTGCATTAACATACAAAGATATAATGAATCTTAGTTTAAGAGTGTCACTCAAATTTTGACTGACTTTTTTTATGCTATGCACATTTTTCATTTGGAGGTTTCTGTTTGGAATGATGTGAAGTAAGTGGTGCTACCCACAAAAGATTATTGGCTAATCTATACCCATAGGCAGTTCAATGTGATTGATAGATATGTAGGTTCTGGATGAATTTTTTTATCATAGTAAACTGGGACAACAAATCGAATATAAGGCCTATATACTAGCAATAGAGAGGGGGTATGGGAAATGAAAATGGTACAGGAAGAAAGGGAATCAAAAGAAAGTATAGTGGTATGTATGTATGCAAATGTCATAATTAAACCAACTAAAATGTCGTAAAATACACTTTTAATTCCAAATAAAATGTATAAAGCATCAGGATAAATGATGCGATGCGGGTCCATAACTAGAATTATGGATTTCTTGACTGTACACCATTTAACCACTTTCAGAGAAACTAATGCGGATCATAATGTCAAGTTCTGATTTCCATGGCAACACTTTATGCATGCTAAAGCACTTACATGGTTATGAAATCACACAGCTTCATATGCAGGAGTCAGAGTTTAATCAGTTCTGTCCTTTTGGGAATATGAAAATTCAGGGAAGCATAAAGGGAGCCAGGAGCTACCAACAGTTGCAATCTGTCACATGTATTTTCCTGAAGGCTAAATTATAAAGACTTTTACTGGACCAGAGATTGGAGTTTGAAGCAAAAGAAAATTGTCTCTTTTGCTGGCTCCAACAAAATGCTGTCACACTTTTTTTTTTTAAATATAATAGGAGATAACCCTTAGAAAACGCCAAAAGAATTTTCCTTTCCCTATTGAATTATTCTGTGCTGCTTTTTCCCTTGGAAGGACTGAAAGTCTCTGGATCATTAATAGAGTCATTTGGCAAAGTGAAGATTATACAGGGCAGAATACATAATATCTACTCTATTCTAATCTCTATTCTAGTTTATCTATCTAGCTTTTAAGAGGTAATTATCCAAAATGGTATAGTTTGTCAAGAAGGGCAGAATGTTGAAATCTAGATAAAAGTAGAGGTGAAATCGCCCTGACATTTTGAAGTTTTTATTAGATTTATTTGTGGGGCATTGAGTGGCATGCACTTGCAATGACACAGTCAGAGGAGAGCTTGTGGGAGTCAGTTTTCACCTTCTGTCATGGGATCAAATTCAGGTCAGTACGATTGACTACTGGTATCCTTAACTGCCAAGGTAGCTCTATGGCCCCTAGTTTTGACATTTTTGATAGTTTAATATATCTACTATTAAGTGATAGTGGTGCTGTGGGTGATATCCCATTTTTTTAATTTGTGTATGTAGAACACTCTTAAATATGTTTTTGTGGATAGTAGGCAAAATATTGTAATTGTTTTATTTTCTGAGGTGTAGCAACAGTAAAAATCTGAGTACTGTAAGTTAGCAGGTTTTTGAGATATAGTTTCAGAGAATTCATATATATATCAATTTGTGTCACCTTAAGTTACATTTTATACAAATCACAATCTGCATTCAGCCTGATAATTCTCATCTGCAAACAATAAATTATAATAAATAATAAGTTCATAAGTTCAGTTATTCTCAGGATTATAGAATGGTCATAATCAAGTTTAAGGAATAAACTCCTGTATTCGTTAAATTATAGTAATATTAAAATTTCACTTCACATGTAGACAGCTGAATGATGGCTCTACCCTTCTTATGTGCATTTGAATTGCGGTCATGGTTCAAGAATTTAATAATGAGGTCCCTTTCACTAATGTACCAAAGAAGATAAATGATGGTTCTTTACAGAAAGCTACTATAGTACTAGATAAAAAGTCTTTATTTAGAATACTGCCAGAGCTTCAAATAAGAAAGGCAGGGGAGTAGTGCCCCTATCTCATAAGACACTTCCTGCTACCTTCCTCCTCCCTCCTCCAATTCGTGCATGAGCTCAGTTTGGAAAATTTATAACATTACTTTGTTAACAAGAGGCTCTGCTCCCAGGGATATCAAGTTAAATTCTGGATAGAGAGTAAAAATTTCCCGTTTAACCTGGCTCGGTATTGTAATCTTCTGAGTATGAGCAACAAACCATACATTTATTGAAGAGATCCTAAATACAAAGTGGTTTTGAAGGGAGTGAGATAAATTCTCTGCAAGGCCCTGGCTGATTGCTGAGAAGCCTTGGTGAAAAGAACCTTGGAAATTCTTGCACAAAGTGAAAGTCAAATATGAGGAGGAAGTGCTACCATTTTTTTGGGTATTTTTCCTTTTAATAATATAATATAATTACATTCTTTAACTTTCCCCTATCTCTTTCCAAACTTCCCACTCTTTTGACTTCAAGGCCTTTTACACTAATTGTTATCACATGCATATAAGTATATGCACATCCATGTACGTTCCTAAACACAACCTGCTCAGTCTATATAATATTACTTGTATATTTGTTTTCAGGACTAACCATTTGACTTTAGATAATCAATTGATGTATTCCTTGGAGAAGATCATTTTTTACCACTCTCAGCATTCCTTAGTTACCTGTAGTTCATTGTATAGAGTTGGGTCCTTTGTGGTATTTCCCTCATCCAATGTGGCATAATTATTCTTCTTGTCCGTAGTCAGTGCTTGTTTAAGCAGTCATGTTGGTGAGACTTTTTGAGTGTATCTTCTGATATTACTAGGAAACACACCTCAGAACAAATTTCCTGATCCTCTGGCCTTCACAACTTTTTCATTGCCTCTTCCTAAATGAGCCTTAGGTGTCAGAGTTGTTTGTTGATATATCCACTCTGACTGGACTTCTTAACTCTAGGTTTTTATTACTTGTGGTCTCTGTAATGGTCTCCATTTGTTGAAAAGAAAAGTTTCCTTAATTAAATGTGAGGGTTACATGTATCTATGTTCTTAAATACTGATATTCATAGTATAGTTACAGATTATTCTGGTTTAAGAAAGTGGTAGATGCAAGTTCTTTTTCAATACCCGTGAGTTCACCAGACCTTGGAAGATGGTTAGGTTTCTAGTACCAAGAACTCTTTTTCCACTTGCTGAGCAGGTCTTAACACCCATTAGAGAGCTGTTGGTTACCACTAATATATTTGTGCCACTACTAAACCCTTAGGGGCTACAACTTTCATCTTTCCATCCATACACTACTTTATTGCCATGTGGGCATATCCTCTCTTTATCATAAAGTGATGAATTTCAAAGTCATAGAAAATATTACTTAAGACACAGTAATTCATCATACATAAGGATAATATCTATGGATATTGTTTTTTAAATATAATGGTAACATAATGGTAGAGTGATGTTTCCACAGAGATAAAAGATGTCCACAAAGACTATATACTCATTTTATATCTGCTTTGTTTGATAAAGATCCAGATCAATTTTTGCTAGCACACATTCACTACCAATATAATTTGTACTTTAAGTTCTTGCTAGAGCAATAAGACAGCTAAAGGAGATCAAGGGGATACAAATTGGAAACGAAGAAGTCAAATTATCCCTATTTGCAGACAATATCATAGTATACATAAGCAACCCCAAAAATTTCACCAGAGAACTCTTACAGCTGATAAACACCTTCAGCAAGGTGGATGGACACAAAATTAATTCAAAAAAATCAGAAGTCCTTCTTTATACAACAAATAAATATGCTGAGAAAGAAATCAGAAAAACAACACCCTTCACAATAGCCACAAACAATATAAAATACCGGGGGGAGGGGGGTAATTCTAACCAAGCAAGTGAAAGATTTGTATGACAAGAACTTCAAGTCCTCGAAGAAAGAAATAGAAGAGGCCATCAGAAGATGGAAAGATATCCCATGCTCATGGGTAGGTAGGATCAGCATAATAAAAATGACCATCCTACCAAATGCAATATACAGATTCAATGCAATTCCTATCAAAATAGCAACCCAACTCTTTATAGACCTGGAAAAAGCAATGCTCAACTTCATATGGAATAACAAAATATCCAGAATAGCTAAAACAATCCTGTACAATAAAAAAACATCTGGAGGTATCACCATCCCAGATTTCAAGCTGTACTACAGAGCAATAGTAATAAAAACAGCATGGTACTGGTATAGAAACAGACCAGTGGATCAATGAAATCAAATTGAAGACCCAGAAATGAACCCACATATCTATGGTCACTTGATTTTTAACAAAGAAGCCAAAACTACACAATGTAAAAAGGACAGCATCTTCAACAAATGGTGCTTGTCCAACTGGATGTCCACATGTAAAAGAATGAAATTAGACCCATACTTTTCACCTCGTACAAAACTTAAGTCCAAGTGGATCAAAGACCTTAACATGAGGCCAGAGACACTAAATCTACTACAAGAGAAACTAGAGAAAACTTTTGAACTCATTGGCACAGGTGACAACTTCCTGAACAGAACACCAACAGCTCAGGACCTAAGACCAACAATCAATCAATGGGACCTCATGAAACTGAAAAGCTTCTGTAAGGCAAAAGACACTGTCATTAAACAAAACGGCAGCCTATAGATTGGGAAAAAATCTTCACCAACCCCACATCTGACAGAGGGCTAATATCCATAATTTACAAAGACTGAAGAAATTAAATGCCAAGAAACCAAATAATCCAATCAAAAAAAAATGGGGAACAGAGCTAAACAGAGAATTCACAAAGAAGGAATCCCTAATGGGTGAGAGACACTTGAAGAAACGCTCAGCATCCTAAATCATCAGAGAAATGCAACTCAAGACACCTCTGAGATTCCATCTCACACCTGTCAGAATGGCTAAGATCAAAAGCTCATATGACAGCACATGCTGGTGAGGGTGTGGAGAAAGGGGAACCCTCCTCCATTGCTGGTGGGAGTGCAGGCATGTGCAACCTCTATGGAGGTCAGTCTGGCGATATCTTAGAAAACTTGGAATAGCTCTGCCTCGGGACCCAGGCATACCACTTCTGGGTATACATCCAAATGATTCCTCACCAAATCACAAGGAAGTTTCCTCACCTATGTTCATAGCAGCCTTATTTATAATAGCTAGATACTGGAAACAACCCAGCTGTCCCTCAATAGAAGAATGTATTAAAAAAACAGTGGTACATCTACACAATGGAATACTACTCAGCCATCAGAAACAACAAAATCATGTAATTTCCAGCCAAATGGATGGAACAAGAGAAGCTCATTCTGAGTGAGCTAACACAGACCCAGAAGGATGCACACGACCTCTATTCACTTATAGTCGGATTTTAGCCATATAGTACAGGATATCTATACTACAACGAATGCTCCAAAGGGAACATGAACATAGACTTTTTTTTTTTCCTGTCAGAGAAACACTTTGCTGTACTGGTGCTGCCTTGTATGCCCCCAGTGCATGAGGAGGCTCTTTGCCCACATATGACTGCTGAAGTGGGTCAGGGGACTGTTATGTAGGGACACTCCACTCCAGAGGAGTGGGATGGAAGATATGGGGGTAGAGGGTGGGAGGACCGGACTGGGATGGGTGGAAAGAGGACACTACGATGGAGATATATCCTGAAGTAATAAATAAATTAATTAATTTTTTAAAAATTAAAGAAAAAAGTCTTAGAATCACAGTTAAGTAAGTAAAAACTTAGAATATTGTAACTATACATGGATACAAAATATGAATGAATATGCACTTAGGTAACAACATTATATGGGTATTTGTTCAATTGTGATAAAGAAAACACAAGGAAAGAAGTAAAAGTCAATGGAGAGAAGTATATCTGAGGTGTGAGGTGTTATATGCTGTCTTCAAGGTTTTTATTTAAGACTTTTCTAAATTGTTAAAAAAATTTTTGTCAATGGTTAACTTTAATTGAGTATAAAGTTGAATATGGATTTAGAAGAGTCAACAATTTCATAGAAGAAAAACATTCAGTGTTTATCATTGATTTCAAACTTCAATGTTCCACCAATTAAGCTATTGTGGCATTAATATAGTCATATGTACAGCAATCAGTGAAACACAATAAAGGTGAACAAGTGGTTTTCCTTTGTGGTGTACTGGAGATTCAGGGTATTCCCTATACTCAGCAAATATCTGAAAACTTTGATATCAAAATATTATTATGAAAAACAAATATGAAATCAAAATGTTGATACATTGTAATATACAAAATTTTAAATGAGTCCCACTTGCTGGCCTCTCTGATATGTTTAATGTCATGCTACAACTCCTGTATGCCTCACTTGGTTGCTTTTCCAATAGCTGAGGATTAGTGTCATATGAATTTATTGACATGAGTGATGATGTGTTTATTTTCTAACAAATTCACTGCTTCAGATCAGAGAGCATATACCAGATTATCTTTTCTGTGTCACTTTTTTTTCTGTGTTTTTGTGTCCATTTATCTGCTTCAGAGCATGCAAGCCTAAAGGACATTATTAACACTAACTTCAGAGTCCTAAAGAGTTTAACAGATTTAGTGGCAAGATGCCATTAAGAAGTATTAGATATGTGTAAAAAAACATCTGCTGTTTTTTTTTCCTTGCTAAGGAATAGATTGCTGGGGACTAGTGAGATAGCTCACAGGGTGAGGGAAGGTGGTTAGCATCAAAATCTATGTCCTCAGTTAATTTCTGGGACCCATATGTTGGAAAGACAGAACCACTCCCATGCATTGTACTCTGCCCTCTACACATGCGCTGTAGCAGGCTCACACCCTTCACACTTTCCACTCAAACACGCAATAAATATGGAGGTGCAATAAAAGTTATCTTACAGACACTGGTTTTAGGGAGAAGGAGAGATGGCTCACTGAGTAATACACAATGTGCTTGCTGCACAAGAATGAGAACCTGAGTTTGTATCCATCGCATCCATATAAGCTAGGTATGATAGTGCGTACCTATAATATCAGAACTGGGAGACAGAGACAGGAAATTCCCTAGGATGTGCTACACATTCAGTCTAGTAAGTCAATACACTATGAATTTGAGAGACCTTGTCTCAACAAATAACATAGAGAGAGACTAAGAAGACATCTGATGTCAAACTCTGCCCTCCTGCACATTCCTCCACATCATCACAACATACAAACACACACATACACATACTCACACATATACTAACACACACTAACACATATATAAACAAAAACACGAATTATGTTGTTGCTAAAGACCTAAAGATGCCAAGAATAGGGTTTTCTTCATCTTTATTAGATTAAAAATTACTCAAAGTGGGGGTAAAAGTAGTGGTGCTTTACCAACCTTATGTTTGCAGTATAAGTTCTCTTTTCTTAGCAATTTTAATTTGATGGTTAAGTAATCAGCATCACAACAAATATATAACAAAAATCTTCTACAATAGATCTGTGCATGCTGGTTATTTTCTATCTAAAAACAAAAATATAAAACAAATCTTAATCTTTATATTAATTTTTAATATTAAAATCTATGTTATGAAGTCTTCTGGCAGATAAATCTTTCAAGTGTAGAGAGAAAAGAAAGTTAAAACTGGTATTACAAGCAGCAAAGTGGAAAGTAAGTGGCAAGCAAAACTGGGAAAATAAAATAGGTTTGCAGGGTTTGGTGATTTAGAGGGAATTGTGTGATAACAGTTTGAATTTAGATAGCAAAAGACTAAAGTGGCCCACAAGCTAGAGAGTTGTTGGTGAACTGTCTGTGGGAAAAATGCATCTTCCTTCTCTATTTCAAAGAGAAATAAGGGCAGATAAAAAGAAAATATGAAATATGCTAAAAATAATGTTCAGGGAGCATATTTGGGGATTACTTTATGATTTTTGTCCATTTGCCAAATAAGAGGAATTTAAAAGATCTAATTCAGAAAAGGAAGGAGTTAAAAATATTTTCCTCCTAATTCTGTATTTTGTTTTGGATGATTCTTTTAATTTCTCCATAATACATATTCATCGCAGTCCCACGGTAGATTCTAAAATGGTTTTGTGAACTTAGCTAAAGCACCTTTCAACTAAGTCCCAGTCTTTGTGAGTTCATAACGACTTCAACTAAGTTCCAGTCCTTGTGAGTTCATAACGACTTTAAAGGAACAATACCTATCCGTTCCACTGGGGCACGCCCACAGGTTTGTCTTGGCAATGACCATAAAGTTATCCCTCGATTCAATTTTGTCACTTTCCTAACTTGTCTGAAGCCAGCATGGTCTATCCAGAAATCCACTGTTGGCCCAAGAAGGAGCCCTGCTAGAGTCCAAGGAAGTTCAAACCTGTTTGTTTACCTGATAACAGAGGCTCCATCTGCTGATCATGAAGTGGACTCTCGCTCTAGCACCAGCCCCACTGATCAATGTCCTAGCTAGTCCTCAAAGCACACATGGACCATTACAGGAGCCAGGGCTTTATAAATCCTGTACACAACAGGCATTCCAAATGTGGGATCACTGACCTCCACTATGGATTGGCTTCACTTCCACTCAACTGCATCCTCAACTCTATCAGCTTCAGGATCAGGAGAATGTACTATCTACCATAAGTAACATGGAAAGACTAGCAAAGATCTCTGTGCAGAAATCAAAGCAAAGCTACCTGGATTGTGAGCCATTTGGATTCGGGAAACAGAACACCATCAACATAAATTACAAGGTTCTAACGACCAATCTCATAGAAATTGAACTTTTAAAAGTGGAATAGAATTCAAAGCGAGATCAAACAACAGCTGCTGAGAATGTAAGAAGCTGTTGGTTCCAGGGTCTGGCTTCCTGATAGGTTTTATAAGCCCAAGTGGACAGCCTTAAACATATGCACAACAAATAAATATATGGACATATGAGCAATACTATTTCTCTCTCTCTTTTTATCTTCTGTTTCTCCTTCTGTGTGTGGATGTGTGTATGTGTGTAAAATAATAATTGAAGAAGATATCATGGATTTGAGAGAGAATAGAGAGCATGGGAGGAGTTGGATTGGGGAGAAGGGAGGTTGGGGAAATTCACAATAATCATTCTAAGCATTGAAATTCAAGAAAACTGATAGGTGACTAAATGAAATGGGCTAAAAAAGAATATACTGAATGAGGTTAATAAAGAAATAGAAAATATTAAAGAAAAACGATTAGATATCCTAGAGTTGAAAACTCCAATTACAGAATTTAAAACTCAATGTATATATTTTTAGCAGCAGCCACAATTATGCAGAAGAAGAACATAAAATGAGCATTGCCCACTCACAATTTGTAAATTAGTCAAACCAAAATTCAAGAGTGTAAGGAAGCCCAAAATCATTTTGGGATATCATTATACTTATGTATATATGAATTATGGAAGTTGGTGGGAATAGAAGAAATGAACAAAAAGGTTACTTGAAAGTCTTTATTGGTTAAAAACATCCACAGTCTAGGGAAGGATATCAACCTCCTGGTTCATGATGTTTTAAATACTTCCATGAGATCCAAACAAATCAATGTACTGAAAGTTACATTACAGTCAATTTGTGTGAGAGACTATCTTTAAATGAACAACAACAACAACAAAAATTAGAGGAGAGGGAGAGAAGGAGAAGGGAGGGCGGTAGAGACACTATATATAAAGGAGCCTCCATAAATGTGTCATCATACTTCTTAATGAAACTATTTCCAGCTATGTTAGAATGGGAAAACATATACAAAACAAAACAATCACCATCCCCTAACACACACAAAACAATGCTTACTCAATGACAGTACAGCAGGACAACTGTGCAAATGAATTCCAAGTGTTTGTGTTAACATGCACAAGACTGTGAAAGCTCAGTCCATACCAAATCACAGTATGGGGAGGAAGTCTCTCCTCTAACCTAAGGGCTATTGGCAATGAATAGTTTCTATGACAGGGAAAGTCAGTTTTCTTTAAGAATATAGGGCTTGGTACATCAAGCACGCTGCAGAGGAAGGACATGCATCCAAGAATGTGTGGGCAGCATGAAGTGGACTTGATGGGTGTGGAGAAAGAGGGCACAACATTGGGTAGGCCAGGAAGGATGGTTGATCTGTGAGTTGTGGGGAAAGAGAACATGATCAAAAGACAATGTGCAAATTCTCAAATAATTAATAAAAAATAAAAACAACTATCCACTATGAGCACTATGGCCCACAAAGCTATTGTTTGGAAATAAAGAAGAGCTAAAGACTTCACATTAAAGTTTATCACCCTGAAACCTATAAAACATGCTGACAGTATGTCCTCAAACTCCATCAAAGGACACTAAGTATCGGCATAAAAACATATGAAAGTATACTACTCATTATAAATGTCAGGATGTAGTAAAATGTAGAACATTTTTATTGTATGCTGGTGTCTTTTAAATAAAATTCAAGTCTAACACAGAAGTTAAAACAGAACAATCCTAAATTACATCCTCAATCATCTGTTAATAGGTACACAATATTAAGAGATGTGAAAGGGAGACAAAAAGCAAAAGATAGGAAAGGGAAAGGGGGCAAACATTTTGTATGTGATTGAAGCTAAAAGTACAATGATACAACTCTGATATGTTTTACTCATGTTTCACAATAACCAAAACACACATACACAAAACAATAAACAATAGTTTTAGTGTGTGTAGTCAATGCTTGCTGTGAGAGACAACATGAGAGGGAGGAAGAAACAGTGAACTCCAAAGCAGAGATTTGCCAAAAGAGAAATTGTATATCCTTTGAGAGCAATACATACTATAAATACACTGTAGAAAATGGGTAATTAGTAAAATTATTTACCACTATTTAAAGTATCAGTTAATTGATCCAGCGGGGCTAATCCTTACCTCACCATTATAAATAAGCACACACAGACTGCATGGATTTTAAGAAGCCTTGGCCTGGGTTCACTCTTAGCCCCTCTAAGCTAGCTCATAATTCTATTCCCCAAATATATCCACATATATGCATATCTCCCCTTGGGCTGTTATCTTCCACGTTATGCCGATAGATATTCCATGCCACGTGGATTGATGTTCTTTTCTCTAACCTATGGCATGTGTTCTCCTTCCTGCTCTTGGCTTCTTCAACTGCTTCTCCTGGAGGCTTCTTCTACCCATGAACTTCTCTGCTTCAGAAGCCGCACCTTAGTCCCGCCTACCCTGTCTTTGTCCAATCTCAGGCCTTAGCATTTATTCAACCAATCAGAGACAGTGGATAACAAGAAAGGTAGCATAGCTTCACTTGGTGTACAGCAAGCAGGCTTCTGGGAGCAGGTTAATTAATATTTAGAATGTATAACTCACCCTATCAATATACATAATATTTTACAGTTAAAATATTATAAGAAATCCATTTTACTCATATGTAGACTAAAAGGAAGTGAAAGTATCTCATGAAAATTGTACCCAAAAGACAGCTAAGATGACCATAGTTAGAGCAGACAACAGATTTTATGTTGAGATCTGCACAAATGCAAAGAAAGTAACTGTATAATGATAAGAGATCAACCCTCAAAGAAGACATATAGTTATCAATCTAGGTATTGAGGACATGTCTTAGTTGGTAAAATGCTTTCTGGATAAGCATAAAGATCCATGTTCAGACCCCCAGCACTCATTTAAATGACCAGGCACAGTAACTGCATTTGTAATCCTTATCCTGGGGAGGCAGCATACATTGTGATCAAGAATTCAAATTTCATTAAAATAGGTGTACCGATAAATATGATATATCCATAGAAGAATCAACTCAAAAAATATTATTATCTCTATTGAGATATGATTTAAATTTTTAGATAAAACTCAACAATCTTATGTGTTAAAATCCCTTAATAATACAGTAAGAAGCGATCTACTTCAACACAGTTAAGGCCAGATATAAACTGAGAGGTAACCCTGTGCTCTAATGAAAGGCTGGAAACTTTACTTCTAAGATTAGGAAAAGATAAGGAGTGTCCCCTCTCATCACTTTTTTTTTATAATATATTTTTTATTTCTTCAAGTTACATCTCAATCACAATCCACTCCCTACTCCCCCCTCCAGTCCCACCCTTCACCCTCTTCCCCTCAAACCCCCATCGTCTACCATTTTTTTTTAGTTTAAGGTATATCTTCCCCCCCCCAACAGCTCCCCCTTTCAGTCCAACAAATGGTTCCTTCTCTTATAACAATAATTACAATACAAAACAACAGAAATAAATAGGTCACAATTATGAGAGTTATATGGCTTAGCATACATTCCCAATGTCCAGTCCATATGTATTTGGCACCTGACTTTAACATTCTACTATCTAACCATCTCCATGAGTTTAAAGTTCTATATCTAACTCAACAGTCATACCTACGTGCAACACAATTTTAAAAGCATCTTCTTAGATCTATAACACTCTCTTGACTCCTAAACAACTCAAAATTTAATTATGAGACTCTACCTATGTATTCTTCAACCACCTCAGAGACCTGAGAGGTATAAATATATATGATTATATAGGAAGTTCAGGGCCCACAGCTTCCAAAACTAAGAAATGGCATACCAGTGGCTGCCTGAACAGTTCCCATTTTCTCTCCATACATTACAGCATCAATCTTCAGCTGTTTGGCCCCGTTTCTCTGACAGACATTGATTGTAGAGCAGGAATTATGAAGGACTTTCCTACCCTGTCTTGGCAGAGCTAGGCTGTCGACTTACCTGCTTCCAAGTTTTGTTCTTTTTGGATAGCATTCTGTCTACAGTTGGAGCAAGGGGTTTTTTCATGCCAAGAGTTAGGCTTACCACTAATTCAACCATCTCACACTGGAGATTCTTCGATGCTCATCTTCTACTTGGAGTAGAATAGGGGGTGCTGTCAGGAGCTGACATGTCTCGATATCAAAAAATCTTAAGTTAAGAAAACATCTTTGAATGTCATATTCTGCAGATCTCTTGAGGTTTTTGAAGACGCCCTATCTATCTCTTATATTTAGATAAGCAAATGTTGCTTGTCTCTTAGCAACTTGATTTCTGAGTAGCTTAGAAAATAACTGTGATAGACTGTCATAGTAACTAACAAAATGACATGCTTGTATGACTATTAGTTTGCATTTCTTAATTATCCTAAACAGTTTATGACAGTTCGTAGCAAAAGGCCAAAACTTCACATTTCTTTTTAAGCATTTCTAGGTACAATACCTTTAAGAAGTGTTACCCTTAATTTTGTATCAATATACAAAGATCAATACCAATGTGGCCAAATATAATCTTAATTTTGCATCAATATACAAAGATCAATACCTATGTAGCCCAATACAATCTTAATTTTGCATCAGTATACAAGGGTCAATACTATTGTGGCCAAATATAATCTTAATTTTGTATCAATATACAAAGATCAATACCGATGTAGTCCAATACAATATTAATTTTGCATTAATATACAGTGATCATTACCAATTTAGCCAAATATAATATTAATTCTGTATCAATATACAAAGTATAAGGGTATATTCAATAATCTGTCCTTTTTTCTTGATCTTTCCTATACTATGTCTATGTCCCATTTTTTCTCAAGTCTGTTCACTCCTACATAGGAGAGAAAGACGGATACAGAAAAGAAAAAGAGAGAAGTCCCTGGGTGTAACCTCCAAAACCCATTTAACCCTTTGGTTTAAATAAAACAAGACTATTTAACAGCTTGTAGTCTCTTCCCCTAAGTAACAAAATTTTCTATTATCCATCAAATAACCAAAGGGGGGGGGCACCCTCCTCACCTTCTGGGGATGAGACGTCACTCTCTTAAAATGACTTCCTGCTGATTTGGGATGTAGTAAACCTGTTTGGGGCCTAAATAAGAATGGAAAAATGGTTAAAAATGTTAATATAATCATTTGATGTTCAGTCCTTTTGTGCTCAGCTATTTAGATGTCCCAAGAAGTTCGTAGACAGAAGATGATCTCCAGGGCTTTACTGAAGTTCTGGCTGGAGCAGTCTGTGGAGCTGAAGGATCTTAGCGATTCTGAGTTGTTGTAGTTGTAGACTTTTGAGGAAACAGCTATTGAGGAAGTCTGCAAGACTGGATCATCTGGGCCACTGATCTTCTTTGGTGTCTGATCTGTTTTCTTCTGAGGTTTCCATTGTCCAGTTGTCCCTGGATTCCTTGAATGGATGCTTTAAATCTCCTGGAAAGATAAGAACAGAGCCCTGCCCTAATCCCACCTCTGGGACAATTACCTTTTA
This sequence comes from Lophiomys imhausi, assembly GCA_907164525.1. Lineage (NCBI taxonomy): Eukaryota > Metazoa > Chordata > Mammalia > Rodentia > Muridae > Lophiomys > Lophiomys imhausi. The sequence continues at coordinate 26,473,303 of CAJQZJ010009649.1, read as the reverse complement.
TTTGGGGGGGGGGTCTTCACTTCTAATGGGTGCCACAGGAATGGAACTCCTAGACAGGACAAAATTTTATTCAATATATATTAAAAATGTGACAGTAAGATTTGAAATGAAACATCCTTAAAGAAAGCACATAAGTTATTAAGAAAAATATCAGGGACCTCAGTTGGGACTGACTTCTTGCTTGATTAAGTGACACTACAACCATTCTATAGCAGTAAACCTTTTTGCCATGCTGAAAAAAGTATTCAAAGACCATGAATCATTTTGGCAATGATCTTTTTGTCTATATATGAAAGCACAAACAATAAAAGCAAAAAAAAATAAATGAATAAAATGAGTGGGATTACATCAGAGTTAGAAGTTTCTGTACAGCAAAAGAAGAAAATAAGCACCATGGAAAAGCAATATACAGGATGGGAGAACATATTTGTTAAACATATATCCATAAAGGAATTAATATTCAAAGTACATGGTGAATGACAGTGGTAAGAAAATGAGCAACATGCTTTAAAAATTTGTAAGACGGGTTCAAGAAGGCCTACAGGGCCTCAGGAACATTCAGGTTAGGCTGTTCCACACAATTCTCTGCCTGCTTGGTCCACCCAGGGCTCAGCCAGAAGAAGTGTGCTTTGATCTATCCCCTGAGTTCCAGGACCATTGTTTTGCCTCCCTTCCCAAGGAAGCCTGTAGGACCCCAGGAACATTCAGGTCCAACTGAAGCACTCCAAGCAGAGGTGAGCAGCATGGTGTTCCCTGAGGTCCATTGCCGAGCCCAAGGATCTGCTTGCCTTCCTGAATAGTCCTGCTATCATCAGGAATATTACCCAACACCAGGGAAAACCAGATGGCTAAAGGCCAAGATAAGAACATAATTAATTAGAGCCAGGATAATATAGTACCACCAGAGTCCCAGTATCCTACTATAGAAAGTCCTGGATATCCTAACACAGCTGAAGCAGATGACCTTATATCCAAATTTATAAAGATGATAGAGGCCTTTAAAGAGGAAATGAATAAATCCCTTAAAGAAATTTGGGGGGGGGGATGTCAGAAGGATCTGAATAGATATTTCTCAAAAGAACTCAAACAAATAGCCAATAGATTCACAAAACCTTAATCATTAGTCATGTGAGAAATGCAAGTAAGCCCACAATGAGCTATCATTTGACACCGATTATAAATGTTGAAAGAAAACAAGTATTAGCAAGAACACAAGGGAGCAGAACGCTTTGTCACTGTTTATGGGAGGATGAAAGGGTTAAAAACAGTAGAAGTTACACTAGAATCATGAATGAATGAATGAATAGTAAATCAAGTCACTTATGGTTAAAAAAAAAACCAGTATTGGGTATACATCCAAAGGCAATGAAATTATTGATTCAAACCAAGCAGCTGTAAAGTAAATATATAGTCTTTGTGGATATTTTTCCTTCCAGCTCTTTGTAAACACCACTCTACAGCTCTGTTACCATTGTGTTTAAAGAGCAATAATTATAACACTATCTTCATGCATGATGGATTGTTTGCATATTGTATTCATTTCATTCATGTCATAATAAGTAAAATAGGAAACAACATTCATATCCAAAGCAGGATGAATGTACACACAGGGGCACTTTATTCAGTAATAAAATGAAGAAAGAAAGAAAAAAGTGGAAGTACGACATTTGTGTACACACGGAGAATCTGGAGAACATTTGCCAAGCTCTGAGGCACAGAAAGTGTCTCACTTCCTGATATGAAGAAGTTGAAGAAGGCCAGGTTCTAGAGACACCCAGTAGAATACCATTTGTCACTGGCTAGAGGGTGAGGACATGTGCAATGGCATGACGTTTCAATTAGTTAAATGGTTTCTCTGTGCTTGACTCTAATGTGGAACCTTGTTAACTACACTGTAATGCTTACTTCAGACATGAGAGGAACAGACATGTGGCTTGGTAACCACACACATGGCATGCATATATGCATGATATCACAGCTATCTAGGCTGGATGGAAAGTTAGAATTGGTCACATAGTTACCATATTGTGAATGTGTGTATGTACAGTCATCATTTTGAATACCTTG
>CAJQZJ010009649.1:26457183-26471226 GCA_907164525.1 Lophiomys imhausi | reverse complement strand
AATATACTAAAAATACCTAAATAAAATTGTAAGAGATTATTCCATATCTTTTAAGCATGTGGGAAGAAATTTATGTGTTCCATGTGTACAATAGTTATATCATTTTAATTATATATAATTATATAATAATTACATTAATTGCCATTTATATTTTTAATTTACCAGAGTAATTTACAATATATTTACTGAATGATAAATGTATGCCTCTTTTGCAAATTTTATAGTAAATTTTAAAATTACAAAAATAATTAAATGCATTTAGATATATGTATAATTAATATTTTTTCAGTCTGTGGGACTCATGAGATATGTACCTAACTTAGCCTTGCTTATGTACATACAGAAGTATTTATGGCATTTCCTTTAACTTAGGCTATTATGGATCCTCTGAGAACATGTGACTGACATAATGAATACCTACAAAAATTAAAATTCAATTTATTTACAGCAAGGTAATAGTTAATGTAAGATGATTTTTGATGGATTTTCAAAATATAAAAGTGAGTTTGTGAGAGATAAAATAGATTTAGTTATTTAGTGGAAAATCTAGGTATTTTCTGAGAATAGAATAAGGACTCTTACTAATATAACAAAATCTCATATTGTTAAACAGTGGGCAAAATCTATTATATTTCAATTTCCATGTTGCAGACAAGAAAGCTAATACTGTCAGAATAAAAAGGGATGGAAATTGAATTTTTTTATAGCACGCTGTGGGTGGTTTCCAATTATTTTTCAATAAAGACTTTGTGTAAATTCTCCAAACTCTCTTAGACATTTCAGCAGATATATCCTATGCTAAAGACTGCAAAGACTTTTTATTTTTGCTTTGTTTTTAAAGGATTTAGCATTTGGGCTCTCAACAGCTCCAGTGGCTCAGGACTAAGATGGACTCCTGATGTAAAAGTGATTTTAGTGTAATAGTTTCCACACACATACTCTTTTTAAAAATATTTATTTATTACTTCAGGTTACATCTCCATCTCAGTGTCTTCGTTCCACCCATCCCAGTCCCACCCTGCCACCCTCTACCCCCTATCCCTTCCATCTCACTCTTGTGGAGTGGAGTGTCCCTACATAACAGTCCCCCCGCCCCAGTTCAGCAGTCATATGAGAGTCAAGAGCCTCCTCATACACTGGGGGCCTACAAGGCAGCACCACTAGGGCAAAGTGTCTCATTGATAGGAAACAAAGTCTGTGTTCTTATTCCCCTTGGTGCATTGGTTGTAGGATAGTTATTATGTACTATATGGCTAAAATCCGATTATAAATGAATAGATGCCATGTGCATCCTTCTGAGTCTGGGTTAGCTCACTCATGATGAGCTTCTCTAGTTCCATCCATTTGGCTGCAAATTGCATGATTTTGTTGTTTCTGATGACTGAGTAGCATTCCATTGTGCAAATGTACCAGTTTTTTTTTTTTAATCCATTTTGGTTGAGGGACATTTGGGTTATTTCCAGCTTCTAGCTATTATAAATAAGGCTTCTATGAACATAGATGAGGAAATGTCCTTGTGGTTTGGTGAGGAATCATTAGGCTGTATACCCACAAGTGGTATGGCTGGGTCCTGAGGCAGAGCTATTCCAAGTTTTCTAAGATATCACCTGACTGACCAAGTTTTCTAAGATATCCATAGTGGTTGCACAAGCCTGCACTCCCACCAGCAATGGAGGAGGGTTCCCCTTTCTCCACACCCTCGCCAGCATGTGCTGTCCTTTGAGCTTTTGATCTTAGCCATTCTGACAGGCGCCACACACATACTTTTTATCTAACTAACTGGATCAATATAAAGTCTTTTACTAGAGTTTCCAACATCTTTTTAAAAATACATATAAAAATCATTTTTTATACCACCAATTAATGCATATTTAAAAGTACTTCCCAGGACATAATAAATACCTCCATGGCTATAATAGAGGGGGGTTCCAATGGAATACAGATGGTGAGAAGTTTCTTGCTTTGTTGTTGTTGCATATTTATTTATTTATAGATTTATTTATGTTTATTTATTACTTCAGGTTACGTCTCCATCACAGTGCACTCTTTCCACCCCTCCCAGTCCCACCCTCCCACCCTCTACCCCCTATTCCTTCCATCCCACTCCTCTGGAGTGGAGTGTCCCTACATATCAGTCCCCCACCCCAGTTCAGCAGTCATATGAGAGCCAAGAGCCTCCTCATTCACTGGGGGCCTACAAGGCAGCACCACTAGGGCAAAGTGTCTCATTGACAGGTAACAAAGTCTATATTCCTGTTTCCTTTGGTGCATTGGTTGTAGTATAGTTATCCTGTACTACATGGCTAAAATCGATTATAAGTGAATAGATGCCATATGCATCCTTCTGAGTCTGGGTTAGCTGACTCAGGATGAGCTTCTCTGGTTCCTTCCATTTGGCTGCAAATTGCATGATTTTGTTGTTCCTGATGGCTGAGTAGCATTCCATTGTGCAGATGTACCAGTTTTTTTTTAGTCCATTTCGGTTGAGGGACATCTGGGTTGTTTCCATTTTCTAGGTATTACAAATAAGGCTGCTATGAACATAGAGGAAAAGTTTCTTAGGCAGTGTTCCTCTAGCTCTTTATGGTTTATCTGAAAATGTGTTGCAGGCTCAGGAAAAAGCTCCCATCTCTGTTCTTGTTCCAGATTCTCCAAGCTTTCTTTTGGACATATCTGCTTACAGTTAAACTGTGTTAATGTGTTAGTTTTGTATTAAGCTTTGACCTAATAATAAATGCTACTGTACATTATAATTCTGCTAATGACACAGGGTTTGGTTAGAGTGTGTCACCTAGACACGAACTTTGAATGTATGACATTGAATTCTCTAATCAAGCGTAGTTAGTATGTTGTTGCATCACTGTGAGTCAGTTATGCTGTCACTGAGATGACACAACACGGTGTAGATTGTAAAAAGCACATGACTGGAATAGCAAGGAAAGAGTTGGATTCTCATTGTTGTCCACTTTCTTAGTGCCAGAGAGGATCTGAACTTCTCCACAGTCACGAGACCTTGATGAAAGCCTTCCTGCCCTTGACTAAAATGCTACAAAATGTAACCCTATGAATCATTCACAAACAATGACTTCTACTGGAACTTGCCCAGAAAATGTTTTTATAAGACATGCACACACACACACACACACACACACACACACACAGAGAGAGAGAGAGAGAGAGAGAGAGAGAGAGAGAGAGGCACACACAGCCTCTGCTTCCCTGTCTCCCTGTGCTGCCCTCACTGTTATCCAAATTCTCATCCATTCTCAGTGCTGCAGGTTCTGAAGAGGTGATTAGGAAACACATGTTTTCAGTTTTTCCATCTCTTTATGAATTTCCATAGAATTACATTGACTTTTAGTCCATAATCAAGTTGAATCCTCAAATTCAGGAGACTTCAAGGATTACTCTTTTCTATTTTTTAGTGTATCCTTTTGGTCAGTTTTGTTCAAACAAAGCCTACCTTTTCTGGCTTCCTAGCATCAATCTTCATCTGCAAAGGCAGAAAGGGTTTTGATTTCTATTACCCTTTTGAGAGATGTTCTGTTCAAATCATAGTTGCTGCTGTTTAGACATTCTACAGTGTTCTTTAGCCTGCATAATAGGGATACTGTATATCCTGGTTTTGTCACATCTCTGCGTCTGTGAGGAGTTAATTCACCATGATCAAGGACCACATTCCCTTCTGAATTGCACTCAGCCTTGATGACCAAGGATTCAGTGAAAAATGTACTGGCTTGCTGGAATTTACTTGTACATTGACATTCTCTTCTTAGTTTGCCTTAGCACAACAATTTCTTGTCCTGAAACAAGGTAGGGCAGAAATAAAGAAATGCATGTGAAGGTGCTTTGATTTGATTTTAGTTTTCAATCCGATTCCAATGGTTCCTGGGTCATAAATTGGAGGCTTGGGCATTCCCTGTAGTTTATTGAGATGATAAGATCTGTAAGGGGTAGGGATTAGAAGGAGGTTTTTAGGCCACTGCACAGGGGCCTTCAAAAGGAATCAAGTTAGCTCTCATAGGACTATGAAATAAAGAACAGTCCAGGATATTCCCCAGCACCTTTGACGTCTTTCCATCACACTTGAGTCTTCACTGTGATTTCATCTGTCATGAGTTCTTCATCAGAACCAAGCTGATTCAAGCACCATGCCCCTGCAGCTTTTATAATTTTAGAATGAATATATTTCTTTCTTTCAACATTTTATTTCTTCAAGTTACATCACAATCACAGTTTCCTCTCTCCTCCTTCTTCTAGTCCCATCCTCCTACCCTTTTCTTCCTCTCCCTCCTATCCCGCTTTTTTTTTTAAATAAATGTTTATTTATTACTTCAAGTTACATCTCCATCACAGTCCTTTCTCTCCACCCTTCCCGGTCCCACCTCTTTGCCCTCTCTCCCTTCTCCCATCTATCCTACTCTTCCTGAATGGGTTGCCCCTACATATCAGCCCCCCTCAGTTCAACAGCCATATGAGGACTAAGAGCTTCCTCATGCACTGGAGACCTACATGACAACTCCATTAGGGCAAAGTATCCCACTAGCAGGTAACAAGGTCTATGTTCCTATTCCTGTTGCTTTTGGTGTGTTGGTTGTAGGGTAGTTATCCTGTACTATATGGCTAAAATCCCATTATAAGTGAATAGATACCATGTGCATCTTTCTGAGTCTCGGTTTGCTCTCTCTGGATGAGTTTTTCTAGTTCCATCTTTGGCTGCAAATTGTATGATTTCGTTATTGCTGATAGCTGAGTAGTATTCCATTGTGTAAATGTATCACAGTTTTCTTTAATCCATTTTTCGCTTGGGGGACATCTGGGCTGTGTCCAGTTTCTAGCTATTACAAATAAAGCTGATAAATGAGAAGATGTTCTTGTGGTTTGGTGAGGAATTGTTTGGATGTATACCCAGAAGTGGTATGGCTGGGTCTTGAGGTACAGCTATTCCAAGTTTTCTAAGATATTGCCAGCTTGAAAAAAATGCTCAACAACCTTAATCATCAGAGAAATGCAACTCAAGACGACTCTGATATTCCATCTTACACCTGTCAGAATGGCTAAGATAAAAAAATCTTGAATGACAGCACATGCTGGTGAGGTGTGGAGAAAGGGGAACACTCCTCCATTGCTGGTGGGAATGCAAATTTGTACAATTGATTTTTTTTTAATTTAAGGTGTATCTTTCCCCCCCTCAACAGCTCCCTCTTTTAGTCCACTAAAAGGCTCTTTTTCTTGAAAGAATAAATACAATGCAAAACAATAAGAACAATTAGGCAACAATTATGAAATTATACAGTATGACATACATTCCCAATATCTAGTCCATATGTATTTGAAACTGATAATAATATTCTATTATCTTTTTTTCTCTATGAGTTTAAAGTTCTATACCTAACTCAGTTACCATTCTAACTTGCATTACCAACTTAAAGATATCTTCTTAGACTTAGTACATCTTTTTAATTCCTAAACAACTTAAAACTTAACTGTGAGACTATAAATATCTAGTGTTCAACCACATCAGATCCCTGAGATGGATAAATATATCTGAATAAACAGGAAGTGCAGAGCAAGCAGCTTCCAAAACTAAGAAATGACAGATAACTGGTGCCTGGACAGTCCCCCAATTAAATATATCTGTTTTATTTATAAATTTAACAAGTCTTGGGTATTTTATTATAGCAGCATAACATGTACTAATACACTAGTGGGTATATGCTGGATATAGTAAAAATTAGAAAAATGAGAACACACACACAATAAATAAAAAACCAAAAAATTTTGAAGTCCATTATATGTTAGTTAGCTATTTGTTTTATTTGGTTACAATTTGTTTGTTTGGTTGGTGCAGTTTATTTTAGTTTTTGTTTGCTTGTTTTGTTTTGGGGGATCTGTTTTATATTAATTTTTGATGGTTTTTGACACAGAACTTAGAATTGAGTAGGTAGGATACAGGAGGGGATATATGAGGTTAGGGTAGAATATGATCAAAACATATTTAAGTTTCAAATTTGTTTTTAACAAATAAAAATATAATATAATAGGGCAAAATGAAGTAAAGTAAAAATAAAAATAATGGAAAAATTCATGCCAGCATTTCATTCTGATAAGGGCAAAAGCAAATTCCTTTGAAAATATTTTTCTATATGTTTTTTCCTTAAAACATCTCAGCATATTTTGTATGTTTACTGCTCTAGTTTCAAGCCCATCACTTCTGTAAACAGTGTATGTGATTTGAAAATACACACAAAATAATATCTGAGAATCTCAGATATGTTCAGTATCTGAGCTGCATGTTTTTCTGTTGTTGTCCTTTGTGTTCATTCTTAATATCTGAGATTTTTTTATAAAGGGTGTTTTTCTTTTAATAAGACCTGCTCCTCAAGGGTTAGCTAGTTCTTCCTACCCCTCCTTGAAAAATGATTCTGTGATTCCTTTTGGGTACTTGTAAGTGATGTTAATTCTCTGAGGTTGCAGAAGCCTGAAAGATGGCAGGGTCAAAACTGTAGTGAGAATCTTTGTGTGGACTGGAATGATTAACACCCCCACCCCCAGCAACCAGTAGAGGAAAGATTTCTCAGTAGTGATAGTTACCCACCATTAAATATAAACATTACCCCATATTACTGCTAAAATAACTAAATACAAAATACAGAAACATCAGTTCCTTTTCATTTTAGTTGTATTTTTGCGTGTTTCTCATAGTTGCACTGCTCACTACCCCATGTGATTTCATATTGATTATTTACCCTCTAAATGTAATACATAAGACAATAAAACTAAGTTGAGATTTGAGCATGTGTGAATTGGCTGGTAAGCTGGAGCTCCACAGACCCCCAAATGAAATAGTGTGGCCCAATGTAAGTTAAAAAGTATCTTAAAGATAAAAACTGTTGTTTTGCATTGTATTTATTGTTATAAGAAAAAGAAAAATGTGTGGGAGGGAGGGGGGGGGGGGGGGGGGGGGGGGGAAGATATACCTTAAGCTTAAAAAAATGGTAGAGGATGGGGATTTGAGGGGGAAGAGGATGGGAGGGTGGGACTGGAGGGACTGGAGTAGGGAGGGGATTGTGATTGGGATGTAACTTGAAGAAATAAAAAATAAATTATATGTATATAAAAAAAGATTGGGATTCAGGGCCCCTGGGGGGGGGAACTTACCTTACATAAAGTCCAATAAAGAAATGATTATCTTCACTCTTCTTCATTCGTAGAGTAAATTTCTCTGTTCTCAAAAGGGAAAGAAGAGGATTCCTGATAAGAGATTTCTTTCTTTCTTTTCTTTTTTTAAAAGCTACAGTTATTTTTATTTTTTCCATTAATTAATTTACTCAATCACTTTACAGCTTGATCAAGGACTCCACCATCCTCTCCTCCCAGTCCCTCCCTCACATTTCCCCCCATCCATCTACCATGCCCTTCACCTCAGAGAAGGGAAGGCAAGGCCCCTTTGGGTACCAACACACCCTGGCACATCAAGTCCCAGCAGAACTTCCTCTCCCACTGAGGCTAGACAAGGCAGCCCAGCTACAGGAAAGGGATCCAGAGACAGGCAACTGAGTCAGACATAGACTCTGGTTCAGTTGTTAGGGGACTCACACGAAGAACAATTTGCACAGCTGCTGCATATATGTAGGAGGTCTAGTTCCATCCCATGCATATTGTTTGGTTGGTAATTCAGTCTCTGTGAGCCCCTATAGGCCTAGTATAGTTTCCTCTGTAAGTCTTCTTGTGGTGTCCTTGACTTGTCTGGCTCTCTCAGTCTTTCATCCCATTCTTCCACAAGACTCCGCTAGCAGGACAAAGGTTTTATGGGTGGGTTGGGGTCCTCCTCCCCTGACTGGAAATCTGCCTGGCTACAGGAGGTGGCCACTTCAGGTTACATATCCCTCACTTCTAGGAGTCTCATCTAAGGTCATCCCTACAGAGGACTGGGAGCCTCCCTCAACCCAGAGATGCCCCCACCAATTTACACACTCTCTCAGTCCTCCACGCCCCCTCCCCACACTTGATCCACACCCCAGTTCCCCTCCCTACTCCCTCTCCCACAAATATCCCTCCCTTCATCTACTTCAGATGTCTATTTCCCCTTCTGAGTGAGATTCAAGCATTATCCCTTGGTCTCTCTTTGTTACTTAGTTCCATCGGGTTTGTGGATTGAAGCATGGTTATCATTTCCTTTTTGGCTAATATCCGGTTATAGGTGAGTACTTACCATATATGTCTTTCTGGCTCTGAGTTACCTCCCTTAGGATAATATTTTCAAATTCCATCCATTTGCCTGCAATTTTCATGGTGTCCTTGTTTTTAATGGCTGAGTAGAATTCCATTGTGTATATGTACCACATTTTCTTTATCCATTCTTCAGTTGAGGGACCTCTAGGTTGTTAGCAGTTTCTGGTTATGATGAATAAAGCTGCTATGAATATAGTTGAGCAAGTATCTTTGTGGTATGGTGGAGCATCTTTTGGTTACATGCCCATGAGTAGTATAGCTGGGGCTTGAGGTAGAACTATTTCTGAGAAACTGCCAGATTGATTTCCAAAGTGTTTTACAAGTCTGTACAAACTCCCACCAGCAATGGAAGAGTGTTCCACTTGCTCCACATCCCCACCAGCCTGTGCTCTCCATTGAATGTTTGATCTTAGATATTCTGAGGGGTGAAGATGGAATCTCAGAGTCATTTTGAGTTGAATTTCCCTGAAGACTAAGGACATTGAGCATTTCTCTAAGTGCTTATCCATCATTTGAGTTTCTTCTGTTGAGAATTCTCAGTTCTAGTTCTGAACTCCCATTTTTAAATGTATTATTTGATTTGTTGGTGTTTACTTTTTTGAGTTCTCTATATATTTTGGATACTAGCCCTCTATCAGATGTAAGGTTGGTTAAGATCTTTTCCCAATCTGTAGGCTGCCTTTTTGTTCTCATGACAGTGTCCATTGCTTTCTAGTTTCATGAGGTCCATTTATTGATTGTTGATCTTAGAGCCTGAGCTGTAGGTGTTCTGTTCAGGAAGTTGTCTCTTGTACCAATGCCTCCAAGGTTATTCCACAGTTTTTCTTCCATTAAATTTTGTGTATCTGGCTTTATGTTGAAGTCTTTGATCCACTTGGACTTGAGTTTTGGGCAGGGTGATAAATATGGATCTATTTGCTTTATTCTACATTCAGACATTCAGTTAGACCAGAACCATTTGTTGCAGATGCTTTTTTTTTTGTTCAATTGTATATTTTTTGGCTTCTGTGTCAAAAACCAAGTGTCCATAGGTGTGTAGGTTTATTTCTGAGTCTTCTATTTAATTCAATTGAGAAAACTGTGTGATTTTATGCTAATACCATGTGACTTTGTTTGTTTGGTATGGTTTTTTGTTTATTTTGTTGGTTTTGTTGTGGGCTTTTTATTTTTATTTTTTTTAACTATTGCTCTGTAGTACAGCTTGAAATCAGGGATATGATACCTTCAGAAGTCCTTTTATTATACAGGTGTATGGTACTGCTTTAACTATCCTGGATTTTTTATTTTGAGATTTCTTTCTTAATGTAACTTTCTCAATAATTTGTTTCCATTTACTAGGATTCTATACCTCATAATTTATATTAAAATTAACAATTCTTCTCAGTTAAAGATCACAAAATATGGATTTGACAAACATTTGATTAGTGTCCATTTCAACCTTCCCATCCCAGTTTCCCTCCACCTCTGAAGGATTGCGTGGGACCTTTTCCAGGTACCCACCTATTTCAGTACCCTAGTTTTTGTGATCTCAAATAACTTTTTCAGGAAAAAATAATAGCACATTTCTTCAAGAGCTTGTGGATGGCATCACCATGATGACATATTCTTCAGCAGAGGGTTATTTAACCTGCTCATGAAAATATGGTGTCTGTCAGTACTTTGGAGTTCTGATGGCAACACATTCCTAATTCATAATTTTTTTTATTTTTAATAATTTATTTTTTATTTCTTCAAGTTACATCTCAATCACAATCCCCTCCCTACTCCCCCCTCCAGTCCCACCCTTCCACCCTCCTCCCCCCATAACCTATCTTAAAATTAACAATTCTTCTCAGTTAAAGATCACAAAATATGGAAGTTTAAGGTATTTATTTTTCCCCCCAACAGCTCTCCCTTTCAGTCCAAATAATGGTTCTTTTTCTTATAACTATAAATACAATACAAAACAACAGAAATAAACAGGCCACGATTATAAGAGTTATATGGCTTAGCATACATTCCCAATGTCCAGTCCATATGTATTTGGCACCTGACTTTAACATTCTACTATCTAACCATCTCCATGAGTTTAAAGTTCTATATCTAACTCAGCTTTCGTACTAACTTGCCTCATAATTTTAAAAATATCTTCTTAGATCCAGAACACCCTCTTGATTCCTAAACAACTCAAAATTTAACTATGAGACTCTAGCTATCTATTCTTCAACCACCTCAGAGACCTGAGAGGGATAAATATATCTGATTATATAGGAAGTGCAGGGCCTGCAGCTTCCAAAACTAAAAAATGACATACCAGTGGCTGTCTGGACAGTTCCCATTTTCTCTCCATACATTACAGCATCAATCTTCAGCCATTTGGCCCCATTTCTCTGACAGACATTGGTTGTAGAGGAGGAATTATGAAGGACTTACCTACCCTGTCTTGGCAGACCTAGGCTGTCGACTTACCTGCTTCCAAGTTTTGTCCTTTTTGGACAGAAGTCTGTCTACAGTTGAGGCAAGTGGTTTTTCTTGCCAAGAGAATGGCTTACCACCAATTTAATCATCTCCCACTGGAGATTCTTCGATGCTACCAACCGACATAAACTGTTTAGGATAATTAAGAAATGGAAACTAATAGTCATGAAAACGTGTCATTTTGTTAGTTACTATGACAGTCTATCACAGTTATTTTCTAAGCTACTCAGAAATCAAGTTGCTAAGAGACAAGCAATATTTGCTTATCTAAATATAAGAGATAGATAGGGCATCTTCAAAAACCTCAAGAGATCTGCAGAATATGGCATTCAAAGATGTTTTCTTAACTTAAGATTGTTTGATATCGAGACATGTCAGCTCCTGACAGCACCCCCTATATTACTCCAAGTAGAAGATGAGCATCGAAGAATCTCCAGTGGGAGATGATTAAATTGGTAGTAAGCCATTCTCTTGGCAAGAAAAACCACTTGCTTCAACTAATTCATAATTTTATTTCCAAACAAATGTATGTCTATCTTCAGATAGTCTTCTCATTGTAACATTTTCAGCTACTATATCCTATGTTATATATCACTTAAGATGTATCTTAATGACCATAGGATTTCTATGCCTACACACCCCCAGACACACACATACATACAAATATACAATAAAGAAAGAAAGGAATAGAGGGAGAAAAGGAGGGGGGAGGTAGATGGAGGTAGAGGGAGGGAGGGCGGGAATAAGGAAGAAGGAGAGAACACTCTGCCTTTCTCATTTAGGTGCCACTCTTGATCTTCCCTATGATTCTTCTCAGCTTCTCACACAGATTTACATGTGTGGTTTGGGTTATAGAAGCAATGTGCTACAATTCATTAAGGCTATGAGAGACACCTAAGAGTGGGTCCAAACCTGTACCGTCTGGTATATTCTACCAATGTCAGTTATCACTCCCCCATTCTTGGCTGCTTGCCAGAGACCAGGAAGTCATTGTTCCTCAGAGACTTTGACCACCTGAAGAGCTGTGGACATTAGCTGAGTGAGCAGTAACTGCACTTCAGAGTGTGTGGGTAGCATAGCACTGGGGCTCAGTGAGGTGTTGCAGCTTTTCATTCTGTAACCAGGATGTCTCAAATAAAGATGGGAGCAGAGGAACAACATGCAGCTGAATTTCAGGCAGTTATCCTAACACTGTTTGTCTTGTTCAATGTGGTTCTATCTTCTTGTTTTGAAAATAGCAGTCCATTATGTTAAAGAAAAATGTCTCCCTCACATTATAAAATTATGAGAATCTGCTACTTTACAGGATGAACAACTAATCACACGTGGCCTATATAATAGGGTCACACAATAGAAAGCCTTTCCAAAACATGATTACTGTCTAAAAATACCTGAAAATAACTGGTAATTATGACACACGTTTATCTTCTTAAAATACAGCACCCTGGATCCTGAAAAAAACCCACCAGTCACACTTTCTTATCCACATGTAGGTACTAGATTATTAGTTCAACTGATAAATTCAATAACATAGTCTAACTAAATTGTAGTCCAATTAAGACATGCTTACATAGAATTCTATCTTATCATAGGTATGAGTCTATCTTTATAAATTGCTTTAATCTAATCCTATACCCACAAAAGCTGAGGAAATTGAGGTCAAATGCTTTCTTGGGACTCAATAACTATATTGCCCCACAGGCAAAGGACTGCTTGCTAGTGTGACTCCCATTTGTATTTACTTCACCCAAGACAAACCCCTGTGAGATACAACTCCTTTTTGTTGAATTTAGCTTTATTATTTCTGTTTCAGACCCTTCATTTATACATACTTATGAGGCCTTCATAACTCTTAAGATGATTTTCTTATTGAACAAACTCTGATGATGGTCTGTTATACTTCTTGTTTTTTGTTCTAGTGCACATCCAAAATCAGATTCTAAAAGAATAATCACAGAAAATTCTTTATAATCCTGGAACACCCTTTAATTCCCTACAGTGACTTTCATATCATTCAACCCCTTGATGTCCTGGAATGTGGAGCACCTATGCCTTAATACCTTCTTCAACTACACCTACATCAGGGACAAAAGTTTATAACTCTGATTAATCGGTTTTTAGTAGCCAGAGCTATGCCTTGGGTTCTGAGTAATTGTTATCAGGATCAATTTATAATCGCATTAGTTACTTTCATGTTAGTTCCATGACCACGTGCAATTTAGAGAAAAAACTTTATTTTGACTATGGTTCCAATGGGATGACTCCATCCTGGTAGGCATACATGTGATCAAAAGTCAGGCATGACAGCAGAAGCAAGAAGCTGAGATAGTATATATTGAATTACACACAAAAGCAGAGCAAGTGCCTGGAAGAGGAATGCTGCTGTATGCTCTTAAATCCTTTACCCAGTGGCATATTTCTTTCAGCAAAAAAGGTTTCATAACCTCCTCTAACAATACCACCAACTTGGGATCAAGTACCCAAGTATGCGAGTCTATCAGAGACATTTCTTACTCAAACCACTACAGTCACCATCTCAGAAGGAGGAGGGATTTCATTCAGCTTAAATGTGATGAAGGAGTGGGTTTCAAACACAGTATATCTGAATTTAAAATTATGCAGGGACAACAATTAAATAAAGGAAACTCAGAGTTCATAACTTAGTGCCTAAGCATCCCTTATAAATACAAGTAACTTGCAGTTTCAGTGGTGGACATACTGACTTTAAGGACAATATGGAACATTTAACAAACAGCTTAAACGTTCTAGCAATACAGATATGTTATCTGATTTACTAACTGACAATTTGGTTAGGTATATTAAGGTAGGGTTTATGAATTGATGATTTAGTTAGGCATGCAATTATGAGTGGTATCATGTACTGTCAATGGGATGGCTGGTTGTAGTTAAGGGTGGAGTGCAGGAGCTGCAGCAGAAAATGAAAAGACCAACCACCATTTGCTATGAGATTTTATTATTTTTATTATTTTATTAAACTTATGATTTTAGATTCCACTAATAACAGATAAGTAATTATTATTTTGTTGAGAAAAGAATCTAAATTGTTAGACCAAAATTTGATACTCTGATTTATAATCTTTCACAGCAAATGAGCTATTCTGATTACTGACTAATAAGTGATATTACTCAATAGTATTTTTATAAAAATTCTTATTTTAATATGCTATCATTGGTAAGAAAGATAAAAAGGTCTGGTCTACAAATTGAGTCCAGGACAGCCAGGGCTACACAGAGAAACCCTGTCTCGAAAAACCAAAAAAAAAAAAAAAAAAAAGTAAGCCTCATCTGAAGGGGCTGATAGATTAATATAAGTTAGATTTAGTGAATACC
>CAJQZJ010009649.1:26398596-26447183 GCA_907164525.1 Lophiomys imhausi | reverse complement strand
AATAAATAAATAAGTGTTAAATAATAATTTAAAAGTTCGGTTACACTCATCTCTTACCTTTCATACAAAAAATCCTTTCTTGCATGAAAACATTAGTATCGTTAAAAATACCAAAAGTTCATGACAAATAATATGTTTGCATTATCAATTCACAGCTATAAATATTGGGCTTTTTGTGTTGCCAAGAGTACTGAAATTTCAAGCTGAAATTCACAAGTTTTAAATATCAATTTTAGTATTGATATTCTATAACAAGGATATATATATATATATATCCTATAGCAAGGTTGTGAGCAGCATTCATATCATCTCTTGAGGACAGAAACAGATACAGATGAATCCCTGGATCATGCTAGCCAGCCAGCCTAATTAAATTCAGGAACCACAGGTTCAGTGAGAGACCTTGTCTTAAACAACAAGAAGGTGGAGAGCAAATGAAGAAGATAACAAAAGTCAGCGTCTGGAGTCTTCTTCAGACATGTGCACCCAGAAAAACACATACATACAGGTGAGCATATTTACACACACAGATACAGAGAGAGAGAGAGAGAGAGAGAGAGAGAGAGAGAGAGAGAGAGACAGAGAGAGAGACAGAGAGAGAGAGAGAATAAGCTCAAAATTGACACAGAGTTTTTGTAACTCATACATTTTATTAAGTCACTAAATATTTCTCTTTTAAATATCAAAGTGCCTCAGTGACGTGAGGAATGTGCAGATTGATGGTGATGCTGGAACAGACTTCTAAATCAGGATGACTACTGGAGGAGAATATCCTCTTGGCTTTGCAAATTTGTCATCTTATCCTACTCCCACTCAGAACTTGAACATCAAATTGAATATTTTCACAACCTTAAAATTCAGTTGTGCTCTCTCAGGAGCGAAGCTAAGAACTTGTCATGAACAAATTGTCGAGACCCTCGAGGGGTTGCTTTAAGAGCCTGTGCATTCGTTTGACTGCAGTGTAAGTACTTTGCACGATCTTTAGTTATCATTCCCTGATCTCTGGGTCATTTGAAAGAGATGTTTGACCTACCTTCTGGAAGCAGTCTTGCCCACTACTTGAAGCTATTGTCTACCAAGTGGTCTTTCCCTAAAACCCAGCACTTCTACGTTTGTTTCGGTCACCTACAAAATGCAGTGCTTGTCTTTTAGAATTTATTTTTAATTTTGAACACCTTTATGTTCTGAACTTAAAAGCAATTAAGTTGTTTTGCTTCCATTGTGCCATTATCAGGCTCCACACACTAAAGTTTTAGTACATCACTATCAATTATTGATATTAAATAAAACTTAATAAAAGGAAGAGTATACTCACAGTAAATGAATGTAAACTTTTTCATTTTTGTTGATGCAGAATTATTTTCTATGCCACAATTTTGTTATGATTGATGTTGTAGTTTTAAGAGTTATGTTTCCTTAAACCATCCTTAAAAAGAAAAAAAACCAAAACAACAATATACTGAAACTTACTTGTATCAGTAGGGTTAAAACTGAGTTATGAATAAACAAATGTAAATTTTGTTTTCCTAATTTAGTTAATAGTGTTGACATGTAAATTAAAGATAATCTTGATTAAAATGAGAATGATATGTACACACACATGCAATAATTATAATTAAATAAAAGCTGTGTAGTAAGACAAGCACTCACCTTATGTGTAGTTATCACAAAAGAGTCAAAGTTTCTAAGTACCAGACTGTTCTATACTGGTATTCCCCAGGTGATGACGAACAGTCTGTAGGCCACTCCTGGCTCACAGATTATATAGCTTGGGGACCTTTGTTCTGACTCTCAGTTATAATTCTTAAAGGGGTAAACTTCACTCTGTAGTGAAGGTTTTGAAACTGTGTTATGAAAAATGTGTTTCTGGTGCGGATTTCCATGTAGCAGAGAGATGATAATACAAGACAAGGCAAGGACAGGTGGAATATGGCCTTGAAAATCAGTGCGAGTGATTTGACCTTGAAGTTACAGGAGCTTCAGGGACAGGGGAGACATGACGATAGGATAGTCATGTCTTAGCAACCTCTGCTGTGGTAGAATATTAGAGTTTCATGAGGAGAAAGCCATCATGTAAATAACCTCCAATAAAATCAAAGTTAGCATTCTCATAGTATGTTATATTAAGTCATAAAGAAAACACTGGGAGAAAGAACAAAATACATGCAGAAATATGACTGCTACACCTTGTTATAGTGTGTTATGGATGGTGAATGTGTAAGATATATTTTAAAATGATCTAAGAAGGGAATTTGTATGTATTTACTATAAAGAGTGATAAATTTCTGAAGAGAGAGATATCTGTAACCTGATTTATAACACAGTTTATAGGTGTGTGGGAACTTCTGTTACCTCACTAAAATATACAGTTTCACATTTTATATATCGGTGAAATTATTGCACACAAGAAAATAAGGTTAGGTGACACTGGGGATGTTCATCCCAGATAAATTTACATGGATGCTGTGTAAAACCTTGATTCGACCCTCCCAGGGAAAGTCTGATATTAAACTCTCTGTTCAAAGTTTCTCTTTATTCAGTGATTTGACAGTTTTCAGGTCATTCCCAACAGCTTGGTGACATGCATTAGCCATGACCACTGAAGCGTGAAGAAATTAAACAGCTACAAAAGACATTAAGGAACCATAAAAACTCAAGGACTGAAAGTAGCAAAGCAAAGTTCCAATTAGCCTACTTTAATTATTTTTAGAATATATTTAAATAGAGTATGTAAACTTGAAAACAGTACAACCAAGGGTAGACTCATCTCTAATATTTCAAAAAACTGTGAACATGTTGCAGTAAAAATCAATTTCAGTTATTTCAAAATCATTAACTTTTATACGAATATGTATAGATTTCATGTATTGTCTTAAACATCCATCCATTTTCTTTTTAGAAAGCTTCAAATTCATTTCTTTATACATATGTGTAAGACTTTGGAAAAGATGATTTAACTTTAATTCCAGAGGTAGAGGAGAAAAATGAGCCATGGATTTCATAGAGATAAATAGAATAAATCAACCTGATATCTTCAGTCATCTTCCAGTTCCCTTTTGTTAGATATACAGATATACAGATGAAAATAGCCATGTTCTATAATGAATAACTAGGGATCTTATTAAAGGTCAGAAGCCATCCCAGAAGAATAATGATTTTAGGAGACTATTCACATCTACATAGTTACTTCTGCTATTAGAGCCATATGGAGATAGAAGTCTTGAAAACAAACATCTTGAAATTTGTTTCCACTATTTAGGAAACAGGTTGTTAAATTTAGTAGGTTTACCTTTTCTGTGACTTTTGTATTACATTGATATGAAGATAACCTCATGAAATCATTATTACCCCCCAAAAGACATCATTTCCTTAATAGTATATTATTTCAAAATAGTAAGAAATTTTATTTCCTGAATACATGAGTTCATTCACTCAAGAATCATTGATTGTAAGTCTACCATTTGTGAGAGATTACTCACTTTACTATAGGGATTGTTATAAAAAGATAGAGAGGGGATTTGTGCCCGTTCACTAATGTCTGCATAGAAATCTTAAACATTAAAAAGTGGGCAATATTTTGTAGCCATATGGAGACTAGAAGAACCTTCCTCTTGTGAGTTGGGCACCACAAGCTGGAGGTTCTAGAGTAGGAATGGATTGATTTGTCACATCCTTCAGTGACTGGAAAAATTTGAACACATATAGTGTATTCATTAAAATTGTTTAAACATGTTAAATAAATATGGATTCATTTTGCTATTGAAGAAACTAAACAAAAACAAGTTTTGTTATTTCCTAGGGTCCTGTGCGCATTAGAGAGTACTAGGAGTTACAGATGAGGAACGAAATTCTTCCTTGAGACCTTGGCATCATTTAATTCCACTGGGCACTGTTAATTAATTTGATTTACCAACATGTTCTCAGACCCAATTTTATTTTATTGATTTCTGTTAAATATAAGGTTCATTGCTTATTTCATAATGAGCAATGTGGGACTTTCACTTAAACTATAATCACATGTTCAAGGACCAAATTCATGACAGAAGAAGACAGACATATATAAAATGGATGTTCACACTTGGACAGAAAAATGGACGCAATGAATAGTCTGTTCACAGAGGACAGAGAATGGAGTGATATTTGTTTAATAGAAATGGTGAATGCTTTTATCACATAAGCTTTTTAAAGACACATATGATATCCATAATTAATAATGGATTGTATTTAATTTAGAAAATATGTAAAGAGATTAAATCTTAAAAATTAATTATGAAGTTTAAGGTATATCTTTCCCCCAACAGCTCCCTCCTTTTAGTCCAATAAATGGCCCTTTTCTTATAACAATAAATACAATACAAAATAATAAGAATAATTAGGCCACAATTATGAAAATTATAAAGCATAACATACATTCCCAATGTCCAGTCCATACATATTTGGTAACTGATATTAATATTCTATTATCTATCTCAATTAGTTTAAAGTTCTATACTTAACTCAGTTTCCATCCTAACTCACATTACCAACTTAAAAACATCTTCTTATACCTAGAACATCCTTTTAATTCCTAAACAACTTAAAATTTAACTGTGAGGAGACTATAACTATCTAGTCTTCAACCACTGTGAGACTATAACTTCTCAGCCTTCATCAGAGACCTGAGAAGGATAAATATATCTGATTATACAGGAGGGCAGAGCTAAAAATTCTGACACAAATTAGAATATTTAACATATTATGATTTATAAATGCTGCAACTTTTCTCTGTCACATTCAAAATAAGCTCATTGATAAGAAACTGAGATTTTTAAGTGTGTAAGCAAATATCTAAAGATGATACCTTGATTTCTGAAGATGAATTGACTGGGTGCATATTGTACAGGACTCATTTGATCTTTTTCTTTAGAGCTTGTCTTGTGTGCAGTGAATGCCCTGTTTCAGGTTTTTCTCTCCCAGTGTCTGTCAGCTCTTGACATTAGTCCACAGTTCTAAGCTCTCAGCTTTAGATCCTCTTCCCTGTGCATTACAGGTGTCTGAAATTTGGTCTTCCCTTTTCCTTTGGACCATTTGAGAAGTCTTCTGAATGGGAATGACTTCACATATTGTTATGGATATTGTTTTTTCTTTTATCTTATAATTTCTGAGAAGTTTTGAGAATGAAGCAGAATGATATTTTCAGTAGGAAGTGTTTTTACATGCCTTTCCTTCAATCCTTATAATTTAATAATATAGGGAACAATGTGGGTTTTCAATCAGATACCTGTATTAAAATCTAATTCTATCTCCACAATAGTTGTGTGAATACTAGAAAGAATTGAATCCCATTTTATAGTTCCAATATCCTCATTCTTAATACTACAGTAGTTATCACAGTGAGATAATAAAAGGGGGGGTGAGCAGTGAATTTGCCAAGGAGAAACATACATTGCTTCTTACATTTTAAGATAGATGGGACAGGGCTGCAAGAGTAAACAGGAGTTGGAGTTCAAAGCTTGGGCACTAATTTTTGGTAACATGCTTATTGTTTTATGATCTTACACAGTGACTCCAAATTTTTGAGCCTTATTTTCCTCATATTTAGCATGAGGTATAGGTGTATACATAGAACAAATACAAGTCACTGAGAATTCTAGCTGTATATTCATAGTGTATATCTCTAGCTGTAGTTGAGCTGGAACTAGTTTTCTATTTTTAAGATATATATGTGGGTATCTGAGTGCATGTGTGTATTTTTTCCGTGTTTATAGGAAGAGACGTCTTTGGTAAAAAGTTTTCTGTTGAAATTAAGCAATTCTTTTGATGCATCTATTTATGTTGGCAAAGCTGTTGGGAGGAATGCTAAGTACAGAGTGAGATAGCTGAACTGTGTGAACAAAGGCCACTTTGCATATTTTCTGTCATATCTTCTGGCCCTGGGGAAGCCGACTGCTGCTGTCCAGCCTAATTCAAGTCCCTTGTCAGGCAATTTCCAAGGCTGTCCCTTCTCTCTTTTCT
This sequence comes from Lophiomys imhausi, assembly GCA_907164525.1. Taxonomy (NCBI): domain Eukaryota; kingdom Metazoa; phylum Chordata; class Mammalia; order Rodentia; family Muridae; genus Lophiomys; species Lophiomys imhausi. The sequence continues at coordinate 26,441,189 of CAJQZJ010009649.1, read as the reverse complement.
CTTTTCGTCTTCACTCACATATTAAGAAGCTCTTAAGTGTTGGCTTTATAGAGAATCTATAAAATTGGAAGTTATTTATATTTATCAGTCACTTATATTTCCCAAGGAACTATTATTTCATCTTGCATAGACAACTAAATATTTCTGTGTACATTTCACTATAGTTAAAAAAAGAAATTTCCAATTTAGTACTTTATTATGAAGGGAAAGAGCAGCAGAGTTATAACCAAGCTCTTTGCAGTTAAGGGACATATCTGCATTGCTATTATTGGTGTATCTTTGGATGTTTGGTTTATTTTCTCTACCTAGGCGGAAATAGCTGGAAAACAACAGATGTATACCTGTCTCAAGGAATTTAGAAATTAATAAAACCACAAGGATGAAGAATTAGACACTAATGAGTATGTGTAGCTACAGATTCCAATAAGAGAATAGAAGGAAATGATCTGGTTGTTTGGAAGCATTACAACCTAGTTCAGGAGTTACTTGATTGCATAATCAATGCAACAGGGACAACATTCCTAAAGGTGGTATTTAAAATAGGACTTGGGCAATGAGAAGGAAACAGTCAAGTGGAGAGTTACATTAGAGCATTCCATATGGGAAATCATTTTTACACAGTGAGGTAGTTTCATAATTCATCTACCAGTCAATTAGTTTAAATATTAAGAAAATATACTGAGAGGTCCAGATGGACTTTTTTGGTCCAATATTGCAAAATCTACTGGCTACACATTGAAATAGATATACATGGGAAAGGAACAAAGCATATCCTTTTACCTTGGAAATAGAGTATGGAGACTGTGAAATGAAGAAAGTTCAAGATAAAGGAATGAGAAAGAAGAGACGAGGTTGACTTGACACTAATGACCTACCTACCAATGACAGAATGCTAAAAGATGCATAGAAAGTGACTCTAATATCCTAATGGAAGTAGTAGTCTATAAATTTCCAGACATAGCTATGATTAATTTTGATTGTAAAATTACACAATTGTTCTTAAATGCAATTATATTCGCATTTACCAATGTTGTTTTATAGCAGTGGAAATACTAATCTTAGTAGTATTGTGGGTGAAAAATTAAGAAAAGTGTTAGTATTTATAAGTACTATAGCTGGGTAAGTATCAGAATCTGCTGATAGAGGTATGAGCTGCAGCAGGAAGGAATCTAGAATAATTAAAGGCCCATATAACCAACTAATATTGACAATGGATTGGGAGTGGTTGTTTTACAGGGTCATTTGTTAGTATCTAGTCATTTTTGGTTATCACCAACTTCAGGTAACTGGTTAGCAGTTATGAGTGTCCCTGGGTTTAATGGGAATAAGGGTGAGGGGAATGTTTAACATCCTACAACACATAGCACAGCTGTTTTTCCACCTTTCCTGTAGCAAAGGACTGTCTATCCCCAAATGTCAGTATTTCTGATGCTGAGAAACCCTCAGCAAAACTCCTTAAGACTTTGATATTGAGTGCTGAATGAAGTACAAGCTTTCTTTGCAATTGTATTTGCTGTTAGTATTACTCTATCAAAGGTACCAAATAGTATATTCTGAATCTACTAGAAATAATTCTTTTGTCTGTGATTATATCATTTGACACACCCTTTTTTGTGTTCTGTTTGATGACACACATGCTCATATGAGCAATACACACTTATAAAGACATCAGTCCATGGACATAGGCACCATATACATATGTAGCTGATGGCCAACTTGGTCCTCATGTGGGTTCCTTAACAATTGGAGTTGGGGTTGAACTCTGTTGCCTGCCTTTAGATCCATTTCCCCTAGCTGAGCTGCCTTGTCTGGCCTCAGTGGAAGAGGACGTGATTAGTCTTGATGTGACTTGATATGCCGGGGTAGGTTGATATGGGGGGGACTCTCTGTCTCTGAGGAATAGGGGAGAGGGAATGGGGAATGAGGATGGACGGTTGGGACTGGGAGGGAATGAAGGAGGGGTCTATGATCAGGAGGTAAAGTGACTAAATAATTAATTAAAATAAATCATTCCAGAAAAAAAAAAAACTCCTTAAGCATGTCACACATACTCAAACCCTAATATTGCAGACAGTATTAATCATAAACTTTGCCTTAGAAAATTTATTGATCCCTCTGTTAGATTCCTTTGTGACATAATTTATTTCTCATAGCATCTAAACAAAAATACATACAAAATCACACAAAAATTCCTGTTTCAAAAACTTTTCTGCAGTGCAAGTAAAGAAATCTGAGTTATTTATGTTGATCCTAGCAGACTAGGACAAGAAAACATGGATATTTTCATGAAATCCATTTTGATATGTAGAAATCTACCCAAGAGGGTAGTTTATTGATATAATATCTACATAATCTATGAGAAATAAAAAGCAGATTTTAAAATACAAGCATGTGTTAACTTTCTAAAAGGCACAGAAAACATGGTAGTGTGGTACAGATACAGTACTGAGGTAGATCTCATGGACTGTTAAGGACACATGAGCCATAGCTTTATAGACCCTAGGATCTAGGTTGAAAATATACTCCTTGTATTCTGATAAATTAGCATAGTGTTAGTCCTATTAAACTGACTCCTAATGACTTATGTGTATGCCCATAGATTAGTGCATCTCTCAACAATCATCTGAGAAGCATCGATTTTCAATAGATAGTGATTCGAACAAAGGCCCACATCTGGAAAGAGTAAGATACCAAGAAGTGCTCAATTCCAAATGTGATATTTTTATCATCCCCTTCAAAAGTTCAGAGATCACTGTAGAAAATGGGGTGGAAAGACTGTAAGAGCCAAAGTTAATGGATGTCAGTAGATTAACGGAGCTTTCCAGGCATAACAAGAGAGATGCACATATAAAATCAGTGGTGTTACAGCAGACCACAAGTCTGTGCAAGATTAATATAGACAAGAATCCCAGAAAAGAAAAAGGATGGTAGTTATGAAGTCTTACCTCTAGTTAAGGTCTGTTGGTGATTAATGGCTGCTAAAAAAAGTCTCAACTTTCTTCAAGGATATGGCCCCTGGGAGCTAACCCTGATCCAATACAGGTGTCTACACTCATACACACATTGGTGGCACTAATTGGACTATGGACCTAAAGAAAACTAGAACATGCTAATTTGGGAGAGATTAGTGGTAATTGAATAGGGGAAGAAACAGAAAGGAGGAAATAGAAGGTTAAGTTTACCAAAATACATTATACACATGCTTGACAATAAAAAAATAATACTTTTCTGCCTGAAACCAGCAAAAGTCAGAGAAAAGATATAGAATGCTGGTTCTCAAAAATTTAGACAGTAAGCAGTGAAGGACTGTGATCCTTGTAGAAGGCAAATAAGATCAGCTTTTTACTGTTGCAGCTTAATTCCTGGAAAAAGCCTCTGGGCCATGGCAGAAAAACATTACTGAAATCCCCTTAGGTTGGGAGGTAGTTGGCTGGGAGTCCTGGCAGCTCAAAATCCCTGCATTTCACAAATCAAAAAGAAGAGAGATGCCCAGAAAACAACCAGTGTCTTTGTGGAAGGAAGGATGCCTGCAACTTTCCCTTGCGTTCTAATCAGCACAATGTGTGAAGAAATCGTTCAAAGCTAAGAAAAGCCATGGGAAGAAATTAAAAAAGAGTGATACTTGGAGCTCACACAGGATTGAGAGCAATGCAACTAGCAGAGCCAGAAAGACAGGAAGCACATCATCGATTATTTAAGGCTAGGCTGAAAGATGCTTTGTAAATTTCATGTTTGTAAAAATCAGCCATCAATTTTTCTAAAATATGTTTACTTAATACAGTCTAAATTCATTATTAGCTGTTGAGTGAAGGAAGGCAAAATATTTTATTTTTTTTTCCTTTACTTTTTATTTCTTCAAGTTACATCTCAATCGCAGTCCCCTCCCCATTCCCCCCTCCAGTCCCACCCAGAGCTAACTAGAGAATTCACAAAGGAGGAATCCCTAATGGCTGAGAGACACTTGAAGAAATGCTCAACATCCTTAATCATTAGAGAAATGCAACTCAAGACAACTCTGAGATTCCATCTCACACCTGTCAGAATGGCTAAGATCAAAAGCTCAAATGACAGCACATGCTGGCGAGGGTGGGGATAAAGGGGTACCCTACTCCATTGCTGGTGGGAGTGCAGGCTTGTGCAACCACTATGGAGGTCAGTCTGGCGATATCTTAGAAAACTTGGAATAGCTTTGCCTCAGGACCCAGCAATACTAATTCTGGGTATACACCCAAATGCCTCTTCATGGAATCATAAAGAAGTTTCCTCATCTATGTTTATAGCAGCCTTATTTGTAATAGCTAGAAACTGGAAACAACCCAGATGTCCCTCAACCAAAGAATGGGTTAAAAAACTGTGGTACATCTACACAATGGAATATTATTCAGCTATCAGGAACAATGATATTATGCAATTTGCAACCAAATGGATGGAATTAGAAAAGCTCATCCTGAGTGAGCTAACCCAGACTCAGAAGGATGCATATGGCATCTATTCACTTATAGTAGGATTTTAGCTATATAGTAGAAGGTATCGATACTACAACTAACACACCAAAGGGAACTTGGACATAGACTTTTTATTTTTTATTTTTATTTATTTATTTTTTTATATATTTTTTATATTTTTTTCTATTTTTTAGTCTTTTTTATCTATTTGTCTGCTTATTTGTTTGTTTGTTTTTTAGTTCTCTCTCCTGGGCAATGAGATACTTTTCACTGATGGTACTGCCTCATAGACCCCCAATGAATGAGGAGGCTCTTGGCCCTTATTTATTTATTTTTATATTTATTACTTCAAGTTACATCTCCATCACAGTCCCCTCTCTCCATCTCTCCCAGTTCCATCCTCCCACCCTCTCTCCTCTTCTCCAACCTATTCTACTCCTCCAGTGTGAGGTGTCCTACATACCCTCCCCCCTCAGTTCAGCAGTCATATGAGGGCTAAGAGCTTCTTCTTGCACTAGGGGCCTACAAGGCAGCTCCACTAGGGCAAAGTGTCCCACTAACAGGTAACAAAGTCTATGTTCCTGTTCCTTTCAGTCTTTTGGTGGTAGGATAATTATCTTGTACTACATGGCTAAAATCTAGTTATAAGTGAATAGATGCCATGTGTATCTTTCTGGATCTGAATTAGCTCACTCAGGATGAGCTTTTCTAGTTTCATCTATTTGGCAGCAAATTGTGTGATTTCCTTGTTTCTGAAAGCTTTGTAGTATTCCATTGTGTAAACATACCACAGATTTTTTGTCTTTTATGCATTTGTTGGTTGAGGGATTATTGTTTCTGGGTTGTTTCTAGATTCTAGCTATTAAATTAAAGCTGCCATGAACATAGTTGAGGAGATGTCCCTGTGGTTTGGTGAAGAATCGTCTGGATGTATACCCAGAATATTTTAAATGACAAATAAATAAACAAGATTACTTGGTATTTTATACATCTTTTTCATGGTATCAAAGTCAATTAAAATATTATATAAGAACCTCATAGAGATTCATGATTAAGTTTGTATGTAGGTAAAAGTATTTGCCCAGAGGGCCTAGTGAATTGAATTAGGTCTCTGGACCTCATGTGGTAGAAGAAAACCTACCAGGAACTTTTCTCCATACCTTCTGGGGTTACTATTGCTAGTGAAGCAGGACCCATTAAAAGGAGAAACAGATAAAGAAAAAAAACCCACATGGGTTAAGCCTCTGTATTTTTATATTTTTATGGATATTTAATATACTTTTATTTTATATAATCTAATATTTTTTTGAAGGACAGAAGTCTGAGTTTAATGAGAGACACTAGTAAGGACACATCAGAGCTTCAAGAGGTAGGTGAAGAGAACAGTCTGTCTTGGGGTTAGTGTCTTATACCCACAACCTGCTGAATGAATCTGTGTCTGTAACATATACTTAGAATGAGAGTCTTTGCTACATATAATTGCATCTTCTTTGCCAAGAGGAATACAGGAATGTTACTTGCTTTCATGGTTTAGGAAATTCTCCCTCTGGAGCTAGTAAAACAATCTTTGTATCTACATACATATAAAATTTACTTTCTTACAAGAAAACCTAGAATATTAGCACAGTATTAGTGAAATTCTCCCTGAAATTAATTTTCCCTTGCTTCACTCTTTCTTGTCTCTAAGACTTGAGTGGGTAGTATGCCATTTTCACAAGCTAAGAATGTATTCTTCAAAGTTCTAAATTTAATTCACAGTAGGAGCTGGCAGGAAATAGATATTTCAATCAGATTCTCCCTATTGAATAAAATTGGTTGAGTTCATAGTAGGGACTTTGCAGTCAGGTTAATTAAGGAGAGTGTTTTCATCTCCATGAAGCAGGAATAGAATTTGTTGGCTGGGATATAATAATAATGCAATGCATGTGATCTACTTCACTCGTGTTTGCCACAGTGAGTGATCGATGAACAGTAGATACAACATTGAAGCATCCTAACAAAGTGGAAAGATACTGAGTCATATCTTGGAGGAGTCAATTCTGTTGATTCTATTGTATTGTGATTTACCACTTGCCAGCCCCCACATAATTATTTTCAAAATATTTTTTTTAATAAAATTGTTGTCATAGTAGAAAAGAAAGAAGAGGCCAGAGTAATAAAGATGGGAGAAAGAGAGAAAAAAAAAAACATGGTTTGGGCTGAGAACTAAAATGAACAAAAAGGAAAAGTAATGAGTTGAAGGGAACTGCTAAGTAGATTGAGTACTAAGGTTGCTAATCCATTCCTGATTCTAATTAACCTTAATTTGTTTGGAGGCTAGGCAACACGAAATGAATATAACTAGCCAATTAGCAGACAATCAACAAGAGTCCGGTTCACTAAAGGATGTTTATCAGCTGGACATGATGAGGAGGAAATTCTGCTAATTTTGTCATAAGTGCCAGTATGGCTCTGTCTTTGCTTAACTCTGGAGGTATAAAACACAGGTACTCTGAGGTACTTAGTGTAGAGACGCCAATATGAATGGTCTGTGCTTCATTTGAGAAATTTATTTGTAAGTACAACTCAGTGCTTAAAAGTGAATATTCATGTATTCTTGAGCCCATGGGATTTAGAATATGATTAATTCTTCATCACATACAGTTCTTAGCAAGAACTAAATGTTCAACACATGCTAATGGGGATGCTTGTTTTCTTTGAACTTTACCAACTATTTGCTTTTTTTTTTTAAATCCACATTTTCCATTTATCATATCCATCCTCTGAACTTCAGTTACAGGTGAGGTCTGGAAAGCTCTGTCAGTAAGGTGCTTCTTGAGCAAACATGAGGTCCTCAGTTCACATACCTATGCCCACATTACAGCTGTGTATGGAGGCACATGCCTGTAACCCCAGGATAGGGGAGGCAGAGACAGGAGTGTCCTTTGATGTTGCTGGACAGCCAATCCAGCTGAATCCTTTAGCTCAAGATAAAAATTAAGGTGGGAGGGAGTGAAGAAGATACATGATACTTTGTCCTCTGGCCTCCATATTTACCTGCACACACACACACACACACACACAACAACATTTGTTTCCGACTATCAGAACAAGTTGAAGTGAAATCTTTGTAAAGATGATACTGGTTATTAAAATTACACTTTCCATATCCAAATATCTTATCACAAATACACAAATAATATTGAGAATAATTTGTTGCCCCAATAAAAATCATGCAGAAATAAAACATGAATTCCTGTTAGTACTGGGTATTATGAAATGAGGTTTCAAAATGAGAAAGGGACAGAAGACTTTGGTCCACCTCTGATAATAACTTGTGCAGCCCTAGGGAGATTGTCATTTCAGAGAGCCTCTACTTTTGTCATGGGGATAATGATGCACACTACTTCTCAAGTGTGTTATGCAGATTAATTATTTAATGTTTGCCAACCTTTTGAAGATGAAGAATAAAGGCTCGATGCTAACTTTCTTATTTGGAATAGACCATCTCAAGCAGATTCGATGTATTTCACCAGTAAGTGTTGGTCGGGAAATTGGGGGTGGTGGAAACAGTTGAGAGAGTGTAAGAAATGAAGATGAAACAGCCACTTCTCAATGATTCTGAAGTTTTCCTTGCTTGCTACTTTTTGATAAAATGTGTCTGACAGCTAAGCATGGCAGGAATGTATTTAAAATTATTTCCAGAAAATACCTTCAGGGCCAAAGCAATGTCAAGTTGATTTCTCTCATACCTATTTTAACTGCACAATGAATTCATGTTCTAAATAATAACAGAAGGACAACAAAGACTTGCTACCAAAGGATAACCATGTTTAGAATCTCACTGCTGATAAAATGTTGGTTAAAGGCAAATTATTTTTAGTAGAGTTGTAAAGTAAAAAAAAAAAAAACTAATTAAAGACTCACAAAGGGGTAGCAACAATAAGGCTGATATAACTAAACTATAAATGGAAAATCACAACCTTCAGTTTACTTTCTCATGCTCATCTTTTATATAAACATTGAACATTCAATGAAGTGACACCCAACAGCATGTCTTGGACTGAGCAAAAATAATCAGTCTAGATAATGTCAATATCTCATATTCCTTCCCTATGGTCCCCTAAATACATAACAGTAAGATTCATACTTGACTATCTACTGTATTCTGTTACAACTTTCATCTAACACTGATGAATTAATTTTAAAAATCATTTAAAGAATCCTTTGGTATAAACATAAATACAACAAATTGCAATTAATTCATGTATTAGACTTTATATCACTGATAATCACCAAAAATCAATTTACACAAGGAAAGATTTATTATGCTTAACAACACTATCAAATTATGGCTACATCAATGGCTAAATTCATAAAACAGATCACAGATTTCTTGATTTACTGATCTTAGTTTTATCCTTAGGTGGGAACCAACCCTTAAACATGTTCCCTTCTTTTGGAGACAGTCCATACCCAAATCAAGCCATTCCACCTCTGATGCCCTTCCTCTCCACATGGGCTCATGTTCATAACACAAAATCCACTTGCCCCCTCTGTAAGAGTTCCCAAAGTCTTCCCCGCCCAAAAAAAATGCTCAATACCTCCTTTTAAAAATTGATAAAGCAACTAAAGATAAAATCATGACACAGGACTTGAGCAATGTGAACCCATCAAATGAGTCTAACAAACATCCAAAGAACATTCAATCAACAAGAGAATGTTATGACATTACATACACACTTTTCTTAAGCATATTCAGAGAATTATCCCATCACTCTTTCAAGAGTCCCAAACCCCTTTGGAACTGAAGGCAACTTCTTATCAGTTAGTCTCTATACAACCCAAAAGAAAAATTCTTTATTTACTGGATAGTTCTTTTGTTTTTAAATTTATTTATTTATTTATTCATTTTAACATCCTGTTCACAGCCCCCTTCCTCCTCTCCTCCCAGTCCTAACCTCCCACCCTCTGTCCCCATTCCCCATTCCCCTTCTTCTCAGAGAAGGGTCCCCACTCACCGACATCCCCATGTCACATGTCTCATCAGAATAACTGCATCCTCTTCCACTGAAGCCAGTCAATGCAGTTCAGCTAGGGGAAAGGTATCCAACTGTAGGCAACAGAGACTTTGTAAGGGATAGCCCCCACTCCAATTGTTAGGGTGCCCACATAAAGACAAAACTGTCCCTCAGTTTCATAAGTGTAGGAACCTGGGTTCAGTCTATGCATGAATTAATTTTAAAAATCATTTAAAGAATCCTTTGGTATAAACATAAATACAACAAATTGCAATTACTTCATGTATTAGACTTTATATCACTGATAATCACCAAAAATCAATTTACACAAGGAAAGATTTATTATACTTAACAACACTATCAAATTATGGCTACATCAATGGCTAAATGGTTCAATCTCTGTGAGCTCACAGGGATCTAAGTTAGTTGCCTCGGTTGGTTTTGTGTAGTTCTTGTCCCCTACCGGTGCCTCTATCCTTTCCCCAACTCTTCCAAAAGACTTCCAGGTCTCTGTCCAATGTTAACCTCTGGGTCTCAGCTTCAGTTTCAGTCCTTTGCTGAGTGAAGTCTCTCAGAGGACAGTCATGCTATGTTCCTTTCTGCAAACATAGAGGAGCATCTCTAATAGTGTCAAGGATTGGTTCTCTCCCATAGGTTGGGTCTCAAGCTGGGCCGGTCATTGGCTGGCCATTCCTTCAATCTCTGCTCCATTCTTAACCCTACACATTTTATAGGCAGGATAGATTTTGGGTCAATAATTTTATGGGTGGATTGAGGTTCCTCTCCCTCTGACTGGCTTTAAAAGATAGCTACTTCAGTCTGCATATCCTCTGCTGCTAGGATACTCAACTGAAATTACCCATATGTTCTCACAGGAGCCTACCCTGTGACAGACCTCCAGTTTGTCTCAGAGATTCTGCCCCCATCAGTCTTCCTTCTCTCTTCCACCCCTGCTTTCCCCCACCGGATCGCCACCCTCATTCCCCTCCCTACCTGATCTCCCACACAGTTCCCTCTCTTCATCTATTTTTGATGTCTATATTTTTCCCCTTCTGAGTGAGATTCAAGCATCCTCCCTTGGTCTGTCCTTGTTACTTAGCTTCTTTGGGTCTGTGGATTGTAGGATGGTTATCCTGTGTTGTATGGCTATCATCTACTTATAAGTGAGTCCTACCATGTATGTCTTTCTGGTTCTGAGTTTCCTCACTCAGGATGATCTTTTCTAGTTCCATCCATTTGCCTGCAAATTTCATGATTTCCTTGTTTTAAGTATCTGAGTAGTAGTTCATTGTGTAAATGTACCAAATAATCTTTATCCATTCTTCAGTTGAGGGACATCTAAGTTGTTTTCAGGTTCTGACTATTATGAATAAAACTGTTATGAGCAGTTTTATGTCAATTTGACACAAGCTAAAAAGTCTTTGAAAAGAGGGAACCACAATTGAGAAAATGCCTACATAAGGTCGGGTTGTAGGGGAATCTCTAGATCTTCTTAATTGGTAATGGATGAGGCAGAACCCTGCTCATTGTGGGTATGACCACCTCTGGAATGGTTTTACAAGAAAGCAGTCTGAGCAAGCCAGGGAGAGCAAGCCACTAGGCAGCATCCCTCTGTGGCCTCCATATGAGCTACTGCCTCAAGGTTCCTGCCCTATTTGAGTTTCTCTCCTGAATTCTTTCAATCGATGAGGAAATGTAAGCCAAATAAACCCTTTCCTTCCATTTGTTTTGGTAATGGCTTTTTTGTCAGAGTAGTAACTCTAACTAGGACTCCATATTTTCAGTATACAGTGATATGGTAGTCAGAGGGCAAAGGTTACTATTCCAAAATTGAGGGATTTGACAGAGAAAGTAGAGTTGTAAACAAATCAGGACTGAAAGCAGCAGATCGTGTTGCTCCAGGCTCAAAATATGAAGTACGTGATGAATGTGATCTCCAGTGGGCTAGTATAGACCAAACCCTAGGACTTTGCTTGTAGATTGTATCTGCTCACTGTGTGCCACTTTGCTATCAGGTCCATGTCTTTGGCGTCTCTTCTTTCTTAAGGTCTCTACCATATCTTTAACTTGATATGAAGCTCTCACTTAATACACCATCTGATAGTCAGGGCCACAGCATTTGACAGCCCCTTCATATTGCTTGAACTGTGACAATTCCAGATACTGAAATAATCTTATTTCAAGAAGTAATTTAAATTGCAGCTCTTGATTCCTGCTCTCCTAACTTTATTAATCTCTAGTAATGGGTGACAGGAGAGAAGTTTATGGATCACCTGATGTTTTTTAACTCATGACTCCCTGAGTACCTCTAATAATGGCCAACTACAGGTCAAACAATTCTCTCAATTTACCTCTCATCATTCTTCCTCTGAAATCTGTAAAAAGGACCCTCACTCTGCCATGTCAGTTCTCCTTAGCAGCTCTACTTTGTTGCCACCTTGGTGTCAGCCTATAGCATTAATTGCTTGCCCCAAAGGATAATCCACCCAGTGCTCCCTTGGAACTCCATACCTAAAATCTTTCATCACCCAGTCAGGGGCCGCTTGTAAGGAATTGGACCTGCTAAATGCTGCCTGGCTTTCCAGTTTCTCCTCCAAAATCAGGGTGTGATCTTCCAGGATTTCACAACTCTTGCAGTTTTTATGCCTGGAAAATCAATATCACATAGATGATGAAAAAGTACTGCCAGTAAAAGGAGTGTCTAGGCTCTCTTAAATCACAGCATCTGTGTGACTGGGTAGGTGAAGATGCATGAAAGAAACCCTAGAGATTAAAGGTCCTAGTTGCCAAAGTGTGAACAGATTACCCAGGCAGCACTGTCTTCTCAAGGGAAAGCCTTCTAGTGAGTTTATATTTTTATAGCTAGTAGCCTAGGAGAGGTGAGGTTTGGTGAATTCTTAAGATATCTCCAAGGCACCTTTCCTGATATTTACAAGTAAAGTGCTTGATTTCTTGTTTATGCTGCTTATTTATTTAGCTACCACACCCACCTTGTTCACAACTTTTCATGTATTTTTTTAAAAGACCTTTTGTAGTCTACTTTTTAAATGATTAAAACTACAAGTATGTTTTTGGTTGTGAGCCTAGGCTGTAACGGCTGAGCCATCTCTCCAGCTGAGAGACACTTGAAGAAATGCTCAGCATCCTTAATCATCAGAGAAATGCAACTCAAGATGACTCTGAGATTCCATCTCACACCTGTAAGAATGGCTAAGATCAAAAGCTCAAAGACATCACATGCTGGTGAGGGTGTGGAGAAAGGGGAACACTCCTCCATTGCTGGTGAGAGTGCAAGCTGGTACAACCACTGGGGAAATCTTTCTGGTGCTAGCTTAGAAAACTTGGAATAGCTCTACCTCAAGACCCAGCCATACCACTTCTGGGTATACATCCAAATGATTCCTCACCAAACCACAAGGACGTCTCCTCATCTATGTTCATAGGAACTTTATTTGTAATTGCTAGAAACTGGAAACAACCCAGATGTCCCTCAACCTGAAGAATGGATAAAAAACTGTGGTATATCTACACAATGGAATACTACTCAGCCATCAGAAACAATGAAATCCTGAGTTTGCAGCCAAATGGATGGAACTAAAGTGAGCTAACTCAGACTCAGAAGGATGCACATGGCATCTATTCACTTATAATCAGATTGTAGCCATATAGTACAGGATAACTATACCACAGCCAATGCACCAAAGGGAATAGGAACATAGACTTGGTTTCCTCTCAATGAGACACTTTGCCCTAGTGGTACTACCTTGTAGCCCCTCAGTATATGAGGAGGCTCTTAGCCCTCATATGACTGCTGAACTGGGGCAGGGGACCATTAGGTAGGGACACTCCACTCCAGAGGAGTGAGATGGAAGGGATAGGGGGTATAGGGTAGGAGGGTGGGACTTGGAGGGGTGAAAAGAGGACACTGTGATGGAGATGTAACATGAAATAATAAATAAACATCAAAAAGCATATAAATAAATTAAACTATAAGTGTGACTAAAAATGCCAACAAGTATGTTTTCACAGCTAGAATGCTGGAGTTCCTCTGCTATATTATTTAGATTGTCACCATTACATTCAGCCTCACAGCATGAGTAATGTAAACAATTTCATTGACAAAAGTTGACAGAGCAGCATAACATGAATAGCTAGTCCTTATATGTAGGCATAAGATTATTGTGTAATTCAAATGCTGATTTCTGTACCCCCCCCCCCCATATCTGGTTGCAATCCTTGTTCTGAAAAATCTCTTTTCTCAATGTTGTATAAACACTGTTCCTCAAGTGTTCCCTGATATGCCAATAAAGCAGCTTATAGTCAATCCCTGAGCAGGAGAGAGAATAGGGCTGACTTCCTGCCCTCCAAGGGAGGAGGGGTCAGAGACAGGATAGGGGGATTCAGCCACAGGAGAGATGGAGGAGACATCAGGAGAAAGGAGCTGAATCAAGAAAGTCACAAGTGTAAGAATCTCTGGGATTTACATGGGGAGGGAATGTATGATTACCATAGGGGGTTAAGAATAGAGTAATAACTCCTCAGTATTGTGTTGTGAATCTTGTCTAACAAATAATATAATAGAGTCTAAATTATTTGGGTGATAGTGAGGTTAAGAAAGAAACTGAGAAATAAAAACAATTATGTAAATTTACACTAACACATATACCAATAGGAATTCTTACTCTAAATGAAACCATGAGTGCACACTTTTTGCAATCTGCCTTCCTATGGGATTTCTGAGTGGTAGTCAGAATTACCTGCAGAGCTTTGCTTACAGAATTCTGGGACTTCTCTAGACCATGCCATTAAATTTAGCCCAAATTTTCATGCAATTTCCAAAGGTTTCTGAACCATACTTTCAAATAGTCATAGTTTCATGCCTTCTTATTGATGCAAAATTTCCAGCCATGGTCTTTTGGCCCCATTTCTGTGGCTCACTGGTGAGGACACTTATCAAGGGAGAGAGGGGACAAAAAATAGGACTGTCCACTTCAGGAAGTCCAAAGATGAGAGAGGGGAGAGAGAATAGATGACCCCAAAGGATCTGTTTTCTCCAACAAGGCTCCATATCTACAGGCTACCAATTATAGCACTACTCTAGGAATCTACCAGATTAGCCCACTAGTTAGGCTATAGTGTCCATGATCCAATCCCTCGCAATGGCAGCTGCAGTATATGATGGAATGATGGCTCATTGAACCTTTAACACATGTGCTGTTTGAGCATTCCTTCATGTCACAATGAGATCAATATACTTCTCTAGTTGCTCTTCAGGCTTTGGTAGATTAGATATTCACACTTCAGCCACTGTGCTGCATTTTTAAGTCTCTTTTTTCATACTTTATTCATACATTGCTCCTTGGTTTCTATGGTTTCATACACTGGGGTCCTTTTAAGTGATTCCAATGGTATTATGATTTCACTTGCTTAATTTTTTTTTTATCTGAAGCTACTCCAAGTTTAAGGTTAAGAGAAGGAAATTTCTACTAATGGCTATTCTTCCTCTTTGCTTCCCCTACCACTCTCCATCTGCCTTCTCCCCTCTTCCCTCTCTCCTCTCTCTCTTAGACAGCTGATTGCTGTGTAGTTCAGGTTGGCCTTGTACTCCTTCCTCAGTTTCCTGAGCCCTGAACTGTAAGGTTATGTATGCATCATCAATGGCCAGATTCTACTTCTTTTTAACTAAATCATATCATTTATTACCCAGTTCTAACATATGAGAATTTTCATATTTATTTCCCAACATAAGAGTGAGTAGTATTTCCTGAATGTCATCAGTGAGAATAAGACTACCCTAGATCTTTGAAACTTTTTCCAAATAGGAGGACCTTCTATTGTGGGCAGCTGATAATATCTTAATCGTTTTTAATTAGTTTTCATTTTTTTAATCTTTATTTATTACTTCAAGTTACATCTCCATCACAGTGCCCTCCTTCCACACTTCCTGGTCCCAGCCTCCCACACTCTTCCCCTTCTCCCAGAACTCATAATTTTTTTTAAATTAGGCCAAAATTATAAAAATTATAAGGTATAACATACATTCCCAATGTCCAGTCCTTACATATTTGGCACCTTATATTAATATTCTATTATCTATCTATTTCACTAGTTCTTGTCACTTCAGCTTTGTAAGTTTTGTTCATATTAATTAAGTGTTATCATGAAAGGATAGAGGGAAAGAATCTAGTAGAACATTGGATATGTTTTAGGCAGTGGCTCTTTGGATCATTTTTCATCCCACCTCCTTTAATTATAAATATATACAGTATCAAAATCACAATAATGTCATACAAAGTACGTTTCTACTGTTATAAGAATCAGACTAATCCTTCTACTTTAGTTGTTTTATTTAACTAAGTTCATTGATTTATACTATTTTCTTTATTTAGAACAGCAATCATTTAGAATTAAAATTCTTCACATTGTAAAGATAGCAAAACTTGAAGCTGCTCATATAGTAAAAGGAGAATGCTTGCAATGACATTCATTATTATGTGGTTTACTGAGTGCTTACTTAGTACTAGTTCCATAACATGTATATGAAAGCTTTATTACTGGTCAAGTTTTGTGGTAAAAATAAATGAAGTAACTTCTTAAAATTTGAGATGACATAGAACTGGACCCAGCAACGTGTTTCTGAAACCACATGGAATTTGTTGAAATAGGTTTTCAGACTTAAAATGTTCACATTTCACATCACCTTCTTCTTTATTTCCTGTTTGAAAAATACATGGTTTATTGACTTGGCTGTGGGTCATCTTTCATGTCTCTGATCTTTTCTTCCAAATAAGGCCTCTGGCTCTGAAAAGGTAGAGGTGCTGTGCCCCTCTCTGTGTCTTCACAGTCTCTAAGTTTGCCTTAGTGACATTAGCAGGCAGGGCTGCAGGTGTTTGGAGAAAATGCAGTGGGAGAGATGATCCTTTTATGACACAGATAAAATAACACAGGTAAAGAAAGACAGGGGACTATTAACTAAAATGACAGCCATTGCAATATCATACAACAGACTCAGTGATGGGTCATTTTACCCATCCACTTTAGTTGGCCATGGGATGCAGAGAAATTTTGTCAATCATCCTGGGTGTGTCTGTAGTGTATTTTTGCTTTCTTATGAGATTAATATGAAATCAGTAGCCTAAACAAAGCAGATCACTCTGCCTATCAGTAGTGACTCTAACCTAAGCAGTTTGAATGAAACAGTTTGTCTGTTCTGCCAGCAGGGAGCAGGTCCTTCTGCCTGACTGTGTCAGCTGAGATACCTGGAGCCTGTCACCTTACAGACTGTAGCTATCTTATGGCTCTCCTGAATGAGCAGGTTGCTGACAGAAGAGCGAGGCTTCCTCTACCTTTGCAGCTGTTTTAGTCAGTGTGGTTCAGTTTCTTTAGGTGATTATAGTGCAGCATGCTTTGACAAACATTGACTGTTTGTCAAAGTTCTGTTCAAACTGCTTTCACATGTGTGCTGTGGGTCTACCCTCTGTATAGACTTACACTAGCATATGGAGAAATGAAAGGTAAAGGACATCTTACCTGCTCACGAGGGTATTTTAAGCCAAATTGAGATCACAGACATATGCATAAAACATAAACAGTAACATATGCTGAATGTCAAATAAAACCTGTAGGAAGTACTATTAGGATCTTGAAGGAATGTTGCTTGCTTCATAGTAAGTGTGGCAGGGACAGTTGGATATGCCTTCTGTCCGGACTCTATTATTTATAGCACTGTTTCACTCTTAACAGTGTTCCAGTTAGATAACAAAATATAAGGTCACCTTACTCACACATGCGGAATGAAGGAAAGGTTTCTTTCTAAGGTGAATTGTGGGCCAAGCCTAAAAGGAAGTAAGAGACATGAATCACAGATATGGCATTTTGAAATGCATCTTTTTTATCGTTTCTTTAAATTTGAAGCCATGAGTTTCTTCAGTCCTGATGCCTTCTTTAATTCTGTACAGTTCTGGGGGGAAATAAGACTTATTTTACAATAAGGGAACAGAATATCTTGTAGATATGTTGCCTCAGCTTCTGTACTCCAGAGAATAGCAGTTCAAGTTCAGTATCACTGTACCAGCATATGTGATAAGAAGGCATGTGGTAATATAAGCCCCTTTGTAGTTATAGTTGCTAAAAAAATTACTAGCTAGGAATTAATATTAACTTGTGTAAATGAGGTAAAAACTCACGCATTTGACTTCCATTCACTAATCATAATTGCTGCTAAATTAAAATTGGATCATATTTGAGAAGATAATGTAAATTTGTCTTTACTGGACCTGTTTAAATAGTTAGCAACATGGATGGGAAGAGTAAGCATTTGGGGAATGCTAATATAACATTTAAGTATGTTTTGCATGAAAATCATGTTCAATTTTACAAAGCAATGTAAAGAGGCAACCAATGGCAGCTAATGCCACACCCTCTGATAGAATTCACTTCTCCACCAAGCTTCAACAAGGTCAGAATTTTTAATTAAAAAATGAAGAATCCGGGATAATAGATATTCTTTTCCCATGAGGGACACAAAGTGTAATGTATTATTAATGAGTAAAATTTTATAAACAAATGATTTTGTAAAGAATTTGTTAAGGGATGGTGGAGTTGGTAGAGCATTTATTTAACATGTCCATGGTCTTAGCAGCATGTTAAGTCACTGGTCTCTAACACCATACAACCCAGACATATCTGTAATCTCAATATTTTTGAGGTGGAGAGGAGAGAACCATAACTTTAGGGTCATTGTTAATTTCATAATAAGCTTAAGGCCATCCTAGGATATGTGAAACTCTGTCTCTAAAAGTCTAAAATTAAATTATTCTGCAGGGAAATGCAAAATCTCTCAGCTCAGTGGTGAGCTGCTTTGAAAACATTGAGAAAAATTATCTTGGTATATTCATCTTGGTACCACTCATGAACAATACTTTAATAATACTTGCTGAAGAGTAAAGTTATTAATTTTTTTTTATTTTGTGAAATTAGAATATAGCCAAAATATACCCAGGTGGTGACACATGCCTTTACTCTCAGCATTTGGTTGTCAGAGGTACATAAATTTCTGAATTCAAGCCCAACCTGTTTTACAGAGCAAGGTCCAGGATGGCCAGAGCCAGGGCTACACAGTAAAACCTTGTCTCAAAAATAAAAAATAAACAAACAAATAAGAATAGAATTACATGACTTCCTGAAACTCAAGATGACTCTGAGATTCCATCTCACTCCTGTCATAATTGCTAAGTTCAAAATTTAAATGAAAGCACATGCTGGGAGGTTTTGGAGAAAGGGGAACACTCATCCTTTGCTTTTGGGAGTGCAAACTTGTACAACAACTATTGAAATCAGTCTGGTGATATCTTAGAAAACTTGGAATAGTTCTACCTCAACACCAAGCCATACCACAAGGACATCTCCTCATCTATGTTCATAGCAGCTTTATTTGTAATAGCTAGAAACTGGTAACAACTCAGATGTTCCTCAACCAACGAATGGATAAAAAATTGTGGCACATTAACACAATGGAATACTGCTCAGTCATTAGAAACAAGGAAATCATGCAATATGCTGCTAAATGGATGGAACTAGAAAAGCTTATCCTGAGTGAGCTAATCCAGACCCAGAAAGATGCACATGGCATCTATTCACTTATAACTGGATTTTAGCCATATAGTACAGGATAAATATCCTACAACCAACAGACTGAAAGGAACAGGAACATAGACTTTGTGATTTGTTAGTGGGATACTTTGCCCTAGTGGAGGCGCCATGTAGGGCCCAGTGCAAGAGGAAGCTTTTAGCCTTATAGTACTGCTGAACTGAAGGGGGCCGATATGTAGAAACACCCCACACAAGAGTAGAATAGGTAGGAGAAAGGGGAGAGGGTGGAAGGGTGAGATGGTGGGCCTGGGAGGGGTGGAGGGAGGGTACTGTGATGGAGAAGTAAATTGAAGTAATAAATAAACAGTAAAAAAATAATTATATCATTTCCACCATCTCTATCCTCGCTCCAATTCCTTCCTTTCTTTGCACCCCTTCTCTTCCACTTTCTTACAAATTCATGGCCTCTTTTTCTCTAATTGTTGCATATATTTTCCTCAATTTGAATATGGATTTTTTTCCATGCAAATTGAAATTTGTCTAACCTGAGTACCAGGAATTGAACTATGGTCTTCTGGAAGAACAGCAAACAATTTATCACAGAGGTGTCTCCTTATACTTTGTATAGTAGATATTTAAAAATAATTTTTAATTAAGTTTATTAAAGTAGGCACAGAATGAAGCTTCAGTTGGCAACTGACTTTTGGTAATATATTTCTAGGAGTTTGGTATATATCGTTTTGACTTTTGAACTTGTGTGCTACACTCTTATGACCACCAGCTGCTAGCTATTGCACATTTAGCAGAATTAAGTATTATGGAGAAACTTCAGTATTTTAACTATTTCGTTTTTTGTTGTTGTTCTGTTCTGTTTTGTTTTGTTTTTCCAGTTAGACCCTTCCTTGGGCAATTCAAATCTTAAATTTTTCTGTGATGTCTATTAAAATGTCACAGTTCCTGGAAGTTCCAACTCTCCCTGCCCTTCTATGCTTATATAAGTCAAAGTGTAGAGGGTCCTCATCTGGAAAATCACACAGCCTACTTCGTAAACAACGAAGAAGAAATCCTAGGTTGTAGTTATCATTGTTTTCTGAGAATGTGATCTCAAAGGAATCACTGAACCTCTGTGAGCCACAGGTCATCCACGTGATGCTAGTTGGTCTGAGAATTGGTCTTAGACACTTTAGATCCTACATAGAATACATGATCTAGAAAGTTTAGAACTGAGAAAAGCAGTATGTACCAGTTTATATTATATGTGGCATTTTTTTTTTAGGGATGTGAAGATACAGAAAATAAAGCAGGGGAGGTGGTTCTTTTTATATCCATCAGAAAAGGGAGAAATTGAGTTTTTATACTAACAGACTAACAATTTTCAAGCTCAAAGTATTTATTCACTAAAAATCTAGGAATATATAAAAAATATTTCAGCCAAGAACAATGCGACTTAGATGAACTATTTAGAACCTAAACTGCTAGGGTAGGATATTGTTTGATATTATTAGAAGGAATAAAATGACAAGGGGTTCATGTGAAAACCTTTTACTAGGAAAAATCTCCACTTGAATTATATTTTTTCAATGTATCATAAATTAAATGCAGCTGAGAATAATCAACTATCCACATAACTTCATACTGTCTTGCCATATTTATGAAATACTCATTCTTCATCTGTTTTGGTTTTTTTGGGGGGATAGCAAATCTCTTGAAACTTGCAACATACCAGCACATTCTATAGCTTTTGCTAAATTATACTACATACCAAATAAAACTGCTCAAAACAGAAGTTAGGGCACATACAGCACCAACATGTTTAGTTCTTATTCACATTTCTTGAAGCCAGTAGACCCACTTTAATAGTGTTATAGTCTGGAAATGGACTGTGAATTTGCTTAAATGTCCCAGTCTGAATGTTCTGCCCTTATATTTTGGTGATATAACCATAAATGTTTACATCATTAATTTACATGTTGAAAACTCGGATCCTGTGATGACAGACTTTTACTAGGTAGTTACATTGTAAAGGTGAAACCTTCAAGAATAGGATTGGTGTCCAAATACTAACATCTCCAGAAAGCTTCTGTGCCCTTCTGTCATGTGAACACTTAGAAGACCAACCAATGTAGAAAGTGAACCTCACCGTGTCTGTTGTTTGTCAGTCCTTTAGTTTTTGGCTTCTGAATCAAATTTCCATTGCTTGTAAGACACTTAACTTAGTTAGTGTATTCTGTCAGAACAGCTTGAGTAGAATGAGACACTGTGGCTTGCTTTACTTGTAGCAGAATATGAGAACTTTACAAATAAAGAGATAGATCCTAGAATAAAATTTAAAGCCCCAGTTTGAACAAGACCTATACAATAGTCATTCTCTTCCTGCAATTTCCAATGTCTGTCACATAGTCAGAACCAACCCCAGTAAGAATAAGATTATCAATACATTTATCTATCCATCATCTGTCTATATTTTACATCATCATTCATTAGAGAATCTCATGAATTTGAAAAGATATTATGATACTACTATAAGAAATGGTAAGGTTTCAAATATTGCAAATATCCCCAATGACCACCATTTTTCACAGGAAAATAACACCATAAGCTTCCATTTAAACTTTCCCGAGGTTCCAAGCAAAATTTTATGTCTTCCAGGAAAAGAGCCAAAAGCCACGGAACTTCTTTTTTTCTGGAATAGCTCAACATGTTTGATAAATGATCTTGAAAAAAATCACATCAGGTGGTCATTTCTAAGGCAGCTTCTTTCCTTCAACTTTCTGACTTACTGAATTGCCAAAAAGTCTGTGGGTATTCCAGTGAGATTGATTTTCTCAGTGAGACGTTTAGAAGGAGGAAAGATTGATAAATGAGTGACCTGAAAAATATTCCTCAGCAAGAATAATATTGAAATTTAACCTTAGAAAATGAGTTGGAGTTGCGAACATTTTGTTCACATTGCTTTTGGAGTAAAGCTATTAGCACTATATTGTCAGAGCTTAGATTAACTCCAAATCTCACCAACTTCAAAACCTTCCAAGCTTTAATTTCCATCCTTCTGTACTTTCTGAAGAAAACAATTGTGTGATTCTTTCCAGATCCCGAGAGACATAGACAAAAATACAATAATTACAACCAGTAGATAAATACTTTGAGAACTGTAATATTCTTTTTTGTTATTGTTTTTTTTCTCTGATTTTGGTATCAAGGTTATATTGGCTTCATATAAGGAGTTTGGAAGGTTTATGCAATTTCTTCTATTTAAAGAATAAATTTCATTAATAGTGGTGTTAGATCTTCCCTCAAAGTCTGGCACAATTTTGCAAAGATTCCATGTGGTTCAATTTGTTGTTGTTGAGAAAGTACTTTCTATTTTTTCCAATACCATGGCCAGTTGTAACACTGTTCTGACTATTTACTTCATCATGGCTTAAATTTGGTAGATCATATGTATCTTGAAATTAATCTTATAGTTGGATTTTAACCATATAGTACAGGATATCTATACTACAATCAATGCACCAAAGGGAACATGGACATAGACTTTTTTATTTTTTCCTGTCAATGAGAAACTTTTCCCTAGTGGTGCTGCCTTGTAGGCCCCCAGTGTATGAGGAGGCTCTTGGCCCTCATATGACGGCTGAACTGGGACGGGGGACTGTTATATAGGGACACTCCACTCCAGAGGAGTGGGATGGAAGGATTAGGGGGTAGAGGGTAGGAGAGCAGGACTGGGAGGGGTGGAAAGAGGACACTATGATGGAGATGTAACCTGAATCAATCAATAAATAAAATTTTTAAAAGAAGTATTCTTCTAATACCCTCATGACCCTACTTCCTTCTCCCGTTCTCTTTACCTTCAAAGTGTGTCTTGGCTTCTCTATTTTGGATTCTCTGTTTGCCACCCACCCCCAGTCCACTGAAATTACTTCTGTTAAGGTCAAGAGTGTTTTCCATATTGCCAGGTCAAATAAATACTTCTCCATCAGCAAAAACATGTAAAATATGAAATATAAAATTTCTAAGCAGATAAGTCAAAAGTCTGTTCTTTGAATACACCAAGAGAGATTAAAAAAAAGAAATTAATCTGCTTTGTTTAGATTTTCTAATTCAGTGGAATTTTCTGAATTTCATTGGTATCTGTTGTGATGTCTCTTTTTCATGTCTAATATTATTAATTAGGGTCTTTTATTCCCTTTTGGTTAATTTGGCCAAGGGTTTGTCAATATTGTTGATCTTTTCAAAGAACCAGTTCTTTGGACTTTTTGTTTATTTGGTTGTTTCATTTCAGTAATCTCTGCTTTGTTCTTGATTGTTTTGCCTGATTGTTTTTTGGTATGGTTTGTTTTTGTTTTTCTAAACCTTTGAATTACAACAGTAAGTTACTGATTTGGGTTCTGATTTTTAGCAACTGTAATTGAATGGCTTTATGACACCACATGCCTTTTTACACACACACTGACACAATGATGATGAACTTGCACTACCACTGTGTATGTGTGCATAAATATTAAGCACTAGCACTCGTGTCATGGCATGTGGATGGAAGTCAGAGGACAACTCATGAGTTGGGTGTATCCAATCACCATGTGAGTTCTGGGAGTCCAACGCTGGTCATAATTCCTTCTGTCTGTTGAGCCATCTCACAAGCCTATGATATTTTACCAATGATGTTAAATTAATGAGATGAGTCAAACAATTTTGGCTATATGAACTTGAATTAATTCTTGCATATACTACCTTTTAAAAATGAAGGAAAGTAGTGTTCACTTAGTCATTGAGTAAAGACTATGTAATCTAGATAATACTAATTTGGAAATTTGGGAGCAAAGTAAGTTATGTTAGATTATAAGCTATTTATCTTTTCCAAATAATAGCACACATTAGTTCATCACTTTGACTATTTTTATTATTTCCTCAGTTAAAATATTTATGGTATTGTGGCCACAGAAAGTCTCAAATATCTTAATAACAGTGTTCAATACTAATACTAAAATCATTTGCAGAGTGATTGAACTTTTTCCTTTTCTTTTTTTAAAGGGGAGTTATGTTTCTTTCTAAAATTTTTTTAATGTTAATTTATTACTTCAAGTTACACCTCCATCATAGTACGCTCCCTCCACCCCTCCTGAGTCCACCCTCCCATCTTCCCACCCTCTCCCCCCTTCTCCCATCTATCCGTCTCCTCCTCTGATATGGGGTGCCCCTACATATCAGCTCCCTTCAGTTCAGCAGTCAGATGAGGGCTAAGAGTTTCCTCTTGCACTGGGGGCCTTCATAGCAGCTCCACTAGTGCAAAGTGTCCCACTAACAGGTAACAAAGTCTATGTTCCTGTTCCTTTCAGTCTGTTGATTGTAGGATAGTTATCCTGTACTATATGTCTAAAATCTGATTATAAGTGAATAGATGCCACGTGCATCTCTCTGAGTCTGGGTAGATCACTCAGAATGAGCTTTTCTAATTTCATCCATTTGGCTGCAAACAGCATGATTTCTTTTTTCTGATGGCTGAGTAGTATTCCATTGTGTAAATGTACCATAGCTTTTTTATCCATTTATTGGTTGAGGGATATATGGGTTGTTTCCAGAACAGCTTTATTTGTAATAGCTAGAAACCAGAAACAACTCAGATGTCCCTTTTCTTTTTAAATATTTATTTATTAATTCAAGTTGCATCATCATCATAGCCCCCTCTCTTCATCCCTCCTGGACCCACTCTCTCACCCTCTACCTCCTCTCCCACTTATCATACTCCTCCGGTGTGGGGTGACTCCACATTCCAGCCCCACCCTCAGTTCATCAGTCACATGAGGGCTAAGAGCTTCCTCTTGCACTGGGGGCCTACATGTCAGTTCCACTAAGATGAAGTGTCCAACTAACAGGTAACAGCATCTATGTTCTTATTCCTTTGGGTTTGCTGATTGTAGTATGGTTATCCTATACTATATGGCTAAAATCCAGTTAAATGTGAATACATGCCATGTGTACCTTTCTAGGTCTGGGTTAGCTCACTCAGGATGAGCTTTTCTAGTTCCACCCATTTGGTTGCAAATTACATCTGGAGGTATCACCGTCTCTGATTTCAAGCTATACTACAGAGCAATAGTAATAAAAACAGCATAGTACTGGCATATTAACAGACCAGTTGATCAATGGAATCAAATCAAAGACCCAGAAATAAACCCAAACACCTATGGTCACTTAATTTTTGACAAAGAATCCGAAACCATACAATGGAAAGAGGAAAGTATCTTCAACTAATGGTGCTGATCTTACCGGCTGTCAACATGTAGAAGAATACAAATTGACCTATATTTATCACCTTTTTCCTTTTCTTGATTCACAATGTTTAATGGGCCAGGGCTTAGGGGTTATGGACTTAGGGCTTTTATGACGTGTTTTAAATCATGACTGTCATCCTGATGGGAGTTAGAATTGCTATGAAAACAAGCCCTGTGATCATGTCTTTGAGGTAGTTTCTAGAAAAGTAATTGGGTTGGATAAATCTGCTCCAATGTGAGTGCTACCATTTCATGGGTTTCAGACATGGACAGCACAGAAAGAGTAAGTGCTGAGTACTGTGATTCAACACTCTTCCTTTAAGGTATACATATAATGTGAAGAGATGTGTCCAACTTCTGTCACCATACTTTCTCTGGCACAGTGGATTGTTACCCCTGGAATAGTAAGCCAAAACAAACTCTTCCTTCCTATTACTGTTTTGAGGTATTTTACTACCACAATTAGAAAAAAAAACTGATACAGAAAAGACAGAAATTGAATTTACTGATATCACTATTTTTGCTATCACCCTGAAGCAACTGCTATTATAGAATGGTGAAATAACCTTTTAAAGACACCAACTAACTGCCAGTGGCCTGATGGGAGTATGGATCATGGGTCTCCGAAAGGTTTTAAATTCTCTGAATCAATACCAGATATACAATATTGTTTTTATCACAGACATAATATGTAGGTCTAGACATTAAGAAGTGAAAACATGAATCCTACCACTCACCTTTAGTCAGTGACCCAAAGTGAATATTCCTGCTTCCTGTTTCCACAATGTTGTGTTCTGCTGGTCTAATAAAAGGGAAGGTGACCCTGCCTGGAGGCACAGCAAACTTTCCATTGAACTGGAGAATAAGACCTCTTCTTGGTTGCCTTGTGTTCCTGTAGCCCCTGATGCTAAGGAGTTGCAGTGTTAGAAGATACAGTTATTCAAGGCAGCCTCATGGAAACTGGATTACTTTTCCACAATAAACTAAGTAAAAAGTATGTTTGGAGTGCAAGAGATACTTTCTGGTATCTCTTGGTGTTTTCATGTTCTGTTATTAACTTCAATAGAAAACCAATCTAGGCAAGATGATAAATGCTCCCAAACTCTTTAGTCATAAAAATTTGGGAAACTCCCTCTAAGGTAAAGAGTCAAGACCTGATGAGGTACTTGTTAAGGGTAGAGGTAACATAGAATAGGTAGTAGAACATGGTAGCTATACTAACTAAGGATACATGACCAATTGCAAAAATGAGGATTACAATTGACGCGTATATTTGTGTCTTATTTGTTTAGAATATATACATGCATATCATACAAATACATTAAACAGGTATATGTCTATCTTTTATTTCCTTTGTGTTTACCATGTTTTATAACAACAATTGAGATTATACTAGTACTTAATGATGTTAAATGTATATTATCACATTTCATTTATAGGAGCTAAGGAATCCCTCAAAGGGTTTAATTAATGGTAAATCTATATTATCATATTTAGTTTATGGTGGCTTTAAGTGTTCCTCAAAGGATTGTCCTATATATTCTAGGGGAAGAATTGTGTCCTTTAGTTGTATGTGGGATAATTGTATCATTGTAGGTACAATAATACTAATAATCTTGTCTTAATTTGGAAATTAAACATGATATAAGGAGATGTAGCTATGCATCAAATTGACAAGGGTTGGAGCTATCATGGTTAATATTGAATATCAACTTTATTAGATATGTAATCAACTAACAAGCATTCCTCTGGGCAGGTCTTTAGGGAATTTGAAAAAAAGTATTAAGTGAGAAGAGAATGGCTTTCCTCAGAGAGGACAGTGCCCTCCAGCAGGAGCCAAGCTATAAAGAAGTTTGAGGGCTGGAGCGATGGCTCAGAGGTTAAGAACACTGGCTGCTCTTCCAGAGGTCCTGAGTTCAATTCCCAGCAACCACATGGTGGCTCACAACCATCTGTAATGGAATTTGGTGCCCTCCTCTGGCCTGCAAGCATACCTGCAGACAGAATACTGTATACATAATAAAATAAATCTTAAAAAAAGAAAGAAACTTCTTAAAAAATAAAAAAAGAAGTTTGAGGAGAAAGCTGTGCTACTTTCTTACTTGCCTCCACTTTCTGCTATTGAGCATGTCTGTTTCTCATTGTTGATGGTGCTCGTATCCATGATTGACACCAGGGCCCAGTTTCTTGAGTTTTTAAACATAAACTGAAGAGCAGCTCTCCAGAATTCTCCAGGCCTTCAGGGTCCTTTTAGTACTGCTTAATCATCCAGCATAAAACCATCCATTGTTGGATTACCTCGCCCATATTTTGTAAGCCAGTGTAATATACATTCTGTCATATAAAAACACTTTTTGTAGTATATATTCATTCTGTCAGTGCTGTACTTTAGAAAACCCAGGCCAACACAACAATCCTTTAGTCTTTGTAAGAAATCTCAAGGGACTCTATCCAAAGACAAAGAGCTATAGGCAATTAAGGATTTCTAAAACAGGGAGTTAATCTTCCTCAGGGATAAGCCCCTAATTGGTTATTTAGTACCAAATGATTAATACTACAATATATCCACATAAGCAATACTAAACTAAATAAGGTTATATTTATTCCTATGTGTATATGTATTTGTGTAACAATAAAAATTAAAGAAAAAAAGGCCATGAGTTTGAGAAGGAATAGGGAAAGGGGCATGGAAAGAATTGAGGGCAAAATGATGCAATGCAAATAAAATTTTAAAAGATAGGTACAATAGTATATATTGCATTATTTTTGATTTTTTTTGTCTTGAACTCAGAGCTTTCTGATAAATAAGCATCTGTACCAATGATCTACAATCTTAGTCTCAATAAATAATTATAAACATGTACTTGCACAGAAATCTACAGATCCTAGAAAACTTGTCTTAATTATAGTGTACAACTTTGTAAGCAGTAGACAGGCTTTCACATCTCTACTCTCTGGAGCTGCTTCATTATTTGCGACTAGATTACAGGTGCAATGTTTCATGTTTCACTGGAAGGAACAGACATTTGTAATTGTGAATATTCTTTAGAAATTATGAAATGTGAAAGGACAGATTTTAAAACAAATGATGGCTCTTGTTAGACCTCATACCTTCTAACATCATGACCTCTGTAAGCATTCCAAATGAAGTACACATATCTAAATATTCAAAGTTCACATCCACAAATGAGAGGATACATACAGTATTCATCTGTCTGGGTCTTGACTTCATTAGAAATTTGTTGCCCATCCAGTTTCATAGATACAAATTCATTTCAGGTTAATTAATATTTAGAATGCATAACATCACAGTTGTATCTGTGAACTCACAGAAGATGTGAGAAAATGCACCAGACAGTTCCAAGTCAGTCCATTAAAAAAAAAAAAAATCCACCATAGAGATCACAGAGGAGCTGTTGTTAATTGTTAGATGCCAAGGTAGGGAGAGTGAGATTTCCTTAATTAATATTAATAATTCAATAATAGCTGAATGATATCCCATCATGTAAATGTACTACATTTTTATTATTCATTTATATATTGATGGTTACCACTAATAGAGTTGTTGGCTAATGAGTTCCCATAGATCCCAAAATATTCCACACTGTTGCATTGCTCTTGATTACCCTCCAGAACTTGACAGTAAGGCTCATTGCTGAAGACACCACATTCTTAAACCATAAAAGAAGGAAAGATAAAACTGGTACAAAGCTCCAACATCATCCACAGTACAGGTTTATAGTAAAGAAAGGTGCTATACAAACAAGCTGGTGTAAAAATAAATAATTATTGGTTTTACTCAACTGTCTATCCTGCAAGCTACAATAAAGTCTTGGATCACAAGATATGTTCACTGGTCCAATAGAGATGTGGATATCATGAGAGTAGCCAACCACTTTTCAGTTGGCTTTAAACACTGCTCCACAAGATGGAAATCATACCTGGCACCATTATTGTGCCATGAACCATTGGCTAGACAAGGCATTGTCTCAAGTTGGGACCTACTGCTGTTACTTTGCTAAAGGGATATCATATTAAACTGCTTCTTAATAATTTATCACTATGTACCTAGATTGGTGCATCTCTCCAACCTCATCAGAGAAGCTTACCTTTGCTTGACATGGTGATTACCAGAAAGAAACATAACTGGTGAAGGTGTAGATATTAAGAGAATAAAGAATTCTCAGTCCTAAATGGGACATCAGTATCAAACCCCTACTACCAAGGCTTAGGTATCATTTTGGAGAAAAGAGACAGAAAGAGTATAAAAGCCAAGTGCTGTGGATAACTATAGTGAGAAAGTGTACCCCTAGAAAAACAATGCAGTTGTATGGAAGAAATTAATTAGATTATTACTTAGTATTTAAATTATATTTAATTGATTGTCAGTGTTAATCTTTAACCCACCATTATAAATGAGCACACAGAGATATCACATGGATTTTAACAAGCCATTGCCTGGATTGTGTAATGGTAGCTCATCTAAGCTAATCCTTAATTATATTCCCCAAATATGACCCTATATATACATACATCCCCTGTGCTGATTTTCTCCATCGTGTGTCCTCCTTCCTGCTCCTAGCTTCTTCTCCCTTCTTCTCTCAGAGGCTTCCTGTACCCATAAACCTCTTTGCTTCAGAAGTCCAAGAGTGTTAGTCCTGCCTATCTCTATCTTTGCCCAATCTCAGGCCTCAGCATTTATTTAACCAATAAGAGACAGTGGATAACAATAAAAGTAGCACAGCTTCACATGGTGAAAAGCAAGCAGGCTTCTGGGAGCAGGTTAATTAATATTTAGAATGCATAGCATCACCCCATCAGAGCTGTATCTATGAACTCACAGAAGTTGTCAGAACATGCACCACAGTTCCAAGTCAATCCATTAAAAAAAAAATCCACCATAGAGAGCACAGAGGAGCTGTTGTTAATTGATAGGTGCCAAGGTAGGGAGAGTGAGATTTCCTTAAGGGCATGGCCACTGGTAGGCTGAACAAGCTCCAATGAATGACCACATACACACAAGCATGTAGTTATCACTCATTAAAATAGACTTTATCTTAATGAATATTAGGACACCAAATTTTGTGAATATGGAATGGGTAATGAACCTACAAAGAGCTTGGGGATAGGGAATATAATCAAAATAGTATAAACTTAATTCTCAAAGTGCATATATATATGTATATATACTATACATATCATCTTATATATGTGATATATATATATATATATCATCGTTCTTTTACAGAATGGATGATCACATATATTTATTTTATAATTTTTTTAAATTAAAACTGAATATTTAGATGAGCAAATATTGCTTGTCTCTTAGCAACTTGATTTCTGAGTAGCTTAGAAAATAACTGTGATAGACTGTCATAGTAACTAACAAAATGACATGTTTGCATGACTATTAGTTGGCATTTCTTAATTATCCTAAACAGTTTATGACGGTTGGTAGCAAGAGGCCAAAACTTTACATTTCTTTTTTTTTTTTTTTTTTTTTAGGGTTGTGGTTTTTATTTTTTTTATATATATAAGTACTTTATTTTTTTTCTTCAAGTTACATCTCAGTCACAAACCCTTCCCTATTCCCCCTTCCTGTCCCACCCTTCCACCCTCTTCCCCCCCAACTGCTTCCCTTTTCAATCCAACAAATGGTTCTTTCTCTTATAACAGTAAATTCTATACAAAACAGCAGAATTAAATATGCCACATTTATGAGAGTTAAATGGCCCAGTATACCTTCCCAATGTACAGTTCATACATATTTGGCCCCTGACTTTAACCTTCTACCTTCTAACCATCTCCATGAGTTTAAAGTTCTATAACTGACTTAGCTTTCATACTAACTTGCATCACTATTATAACCATCTTCTTAGATCTAGAATGCCCTCTTGATTCCTAAACAACTCAAAATTTAGCTATGAGACTCAAGCTATCTATTCTTCAACCACCTCAGAGAGCTGAGAAGGATAAATATATCTGATTATATAGGAAGTGCAGGGCCTGCAGCTTCCAATACTAAGAAATGACAAACCAGTGACTACCTGGACAGTTCCCATTTTCTCTCCATACATTACAGCATCAGTCTTCAGCCTTTTGGTCCAGTTTCTCTGACAGACATTTATTGTAGAACAGGGATTGTGAAGGATTAACCTACCCTGTCTTGGCAGAGCTAGGCTGTCGACTTCCCTGCTACCAAGTTTTGTCCTTTTTAGACAGCAGTCGGTCTGCAGTTGAAGCAAGGAGTTTTTACATGCCAAGAGATAGGCTTGCCACTAATTCAACCATCTCACACTGGAGACTCTTCGATGCTTATCTTCTAATTGGAGTAGAATAGGTGGTGCTGTCAGGAGCCGATATGTCACGATATCAAAAAAAATCTTAATTTAAGACCACATCTTTGAATGCCATATTCTGCAGATCTCTTGGGGTTTTTGAAGATGCCCTATCTATCTCTTGTATTTAGATAAGCAAATGTTGCTTGTCTCTTAACAACTTGATTACTCAGTAGCTTAGAGAATATCTGTGATAGACTGTCATAGTAGCTAACAAGGTGACATGCATGCATGACTAGGAGTTTGTTTTTCTTAACTATCCTAAACAGTTTAAGACGGTTGGTATCAAGA
This sequence comes from Lophiomys imhausi, assembly GCA_907164525.1. Taxonomy (NCBI): domain Eukaryota; kingdom Metazoa; phylum Chordata; class Mammalia; order Rodentia; family Muridae; genus Lophiomys; species Lophiomys imhausi. The sequence continues at coordinate 26,409,249 of CAJQZJ010009649.1, read as the reverse complement.
GGCCAGAGCTTCACATTTCATTTTTAAGTATCTCTAGGTACGATACCATTAGGAAGTGTTACCTTTAATTCGGTATTGATATTTGTATATTGATACAAAATTAACATTATAGTTGGCCACAATGGTATTGACCCTTGTATATGGACGCAATATTAAGATTGTATTGGGCCACATAGGCATTGATCTTTGTGTATTGATACAAAATTAAGAGTATATTTAGCCACATTGGAATAGATCTTTGTATATTGATACAAAATTAAAGGTAACACTTCCTACATTTCATTTTTAAGCATTACTAGGAACAATACCTTTAAGAAGCATTACCCTTAATTTTGTATCAATATACAAAGATCAATACCGATGAAGCCCAATAAAATCTTAATTTTACATCAATATACAAGGGTTAATACCATTGTGGCCAAATATAATCTTAATTTTGTATCAATATACCTAGATCAATACCAATGTAGCCCAATACAATCTTAATTTTGCATTAATATACAATGATCAATACCAATTTATCCAAATATAATATTAATTTTGTATCAATATACAAAGGTATAAGGCCAAATTCAATAATCTGTCCTTTTTTCTTGATCTTTCCTATACTATGTCTATGTCTCATTTTTCTCAATTCTGTTCACTCCTACATACATAGGAGAGAAAGAAGGATACAGAAAAGAAAAAGATAGAAGTCCCTGGGTCTAACCTCCAAAATCCATTTAACAAGACCATTTAACAGCTTGTAGTCTTGAGGTGGTTGAAGAATAGATAGCTAGAGTCTCATAGTTAATTTTGAGTTGTTTAGGAATCAAGAGGGTGTTCTGGATCTAAGAAGATATTTTTAAAATTGTGAGGCAAGTTAGTATGAAAGCTGAGTAAGATATAGAACTTTAAACTTATGGAGATTGTTAGATAGTAGAATGTTAAAGTCAGGTGCCAAATACATATGGACTGGACATTGGGAATGTATGCTAAGCCATATAACTCTTATAATTGTGGCCTATTTATTTCTGTTGTTTTGTATTGTATTTATAGTTATAAGAAAAAGAACCATTTGTTGGACTGAAAGGGAGAGCTGTTGGGGGGGGGGAAGAAATACCGTAAACTAATAAATAAATAAATGCAAAAAAGAAAAAACTGAATATTTATCTTACAGATACTGAGTTATTGGACAGTGAAGGAAGACAAAAAGTCTTAAGGCATTAAAAGTTACAGGAAGTTTAGTTATAAATTTTCATTAAATGTTCAGTTACTATAAATAGCAAACTATCCTACAGTGTAGAAATAGAAAAGGAACTAAAGAATTATTCTCAAAATTTTTAACATTTAATAGAGTAAAAGCTACAAGATAATCAATATGGCAATAATCTAAGAAGAGGTAAACTTTAATGTATTGGGAAACAATTAGCATGAGTTGACTGAGTAAATAGAGTTAAATTTAGTAGATTTTATAGATAAAATTGTGTCTCCTGTGTTCATATGTTGACAACTAACTTCTAGTACCTAAGAATGTGACTACATATAGATAGACTTTAAGGATTACATTACAGTAAATTAGTTGTGTGTGGACTCTATGGGATTGCTACTGTCTTCTTTTTTTTTAATTTTCTTTTTCCTTTATTTTTTATTTCTTCAAGTTACATCTCAATCGCAGTCCCCTCCCTATTCCCCCTCCAGGCCCACCCTCCCACCCTCAACCCCCCATCCTCTTCCCTTTTTTTTTCTTTTAAGTTTAAGGTATATCTTATTTCCCCCTACAGTTTCCCCTTTCAGTCCAACAAATGGCTCTTTCTCTTATAATAACAAATACAATACAGTACAACAGAGGTAATTAGGCCACAGTTATGAGGGTTATATGGCTTAATGTACATTCCCAATGACCAGTGCATATGTATTTGGTACTTGACTTTAACATTCTACTATCGAAACATCTCCATGAGTTTAAAGGTCTATATCTGACGCAACATTCATACTAACTTGCAACACACTTTTAAAAGTATCTTCTTAGATCTATAACACTTTCTTGACTCCTAAACAACTCAAAATTTAATTATGAGACTCTAGCTATCTGTCCTTCAACCACCTCAGAGACCTGAGAGGGATAAATGTATCTGATTTTATATGAATTACAGGGCCTGCAGCTTCCAAAATTAAGAAATGACATACCTGTGGCTGCCTGGACAGTTCCCATTTTCTCTCCATACATTACAGCATCAATCTTCAGTCGTTTGGCCCCGCTTCTCTGACAGACATTGATTGTAGAGCAGAGGTTATGAAGGACTTACCTACCCTTCTTGGCAGAGCTAGGCTGTCGACTTACCTGCTTCCAGGTTTTGTCCTTTTTGGACAGCATTCTCTCTACAGTTGGGGCAAGGGGCTTTTCCTACCAAGAGATAGGCTTGCGACTAATTCAATCATCTCCCACTGGAGATTCTTCGATGCTCATCTTCTACTTGGAGGAGAATAGGGGGTGCTGTCAGGAGTTGATATGTCTTGATATAAAAAAATCTAAAGTTACAAAAACATCTTTGAATGCCATATTCTGCAGATCTCTTGAGGTTTTTGAAGAGGCCCTATCTATCTCTTATATTAGGGTAAGCAGATGTTGCTTGTCTCTTGCCAGTTTATTTCTGATTAGCTCAGAAAGTAACTATAATAGGTTGTCATAGTACCTAACTGAATGACCGGCTTGCATAACCATTAGTTTGCATTTCTTAATTACCTAAACAGTTTATGACAATTAGTAGTAAAAGGCCGAAACATCACATTTCATTTTTTTTCTTTACCTCCTAACCCTTCCATCCCATTTCTCTGGGGTGGGGTGTCCTTATATAACAGTCCCTCATCTCAGTTGAGAGGTCGTATGAGGGCCAAGAGCCTCTTCATTCATTGGGGATCTACGAAGCAGTACAATCAGTGAAAAGTGTCTCATTGCCCGTGAGAGAGAACTACTAAACAAACAAACCAATAAGCATACACTAGATAAAAAAGACTAAAAAATAGAAAAAATATAACTAATATATAAAAATAAAGAATAAAAATTAAAAATAAGAAGTCTATGTCCAAGTTCCCTTTGGTGTGTTAGTTGTAGTATTGATACCTTCTACTATATCGCTAAAATCCTACAAAACGGCAGCCTACACACTGGGAGAAAATCTTCACCAACCCCACACCTGACAGAGGGCTAATATCCAAAATCTACAAAGAACTCAAGAAATTAAATGCCAAGAAACCAAATAATCCAATCAAAAAATGGGGGACAGAGCTAAATAGAGAATTCACAAAGGAGGAATCCCTAATGGCTGAGAGACACTTGAAGAAATGCTCAACATCCTTAATCATCAGAGAAATGCAACTCAAGAGGACTCTGAGATTCCATCTCACACCTGTCAGAATGGCTAAGAACAAAAACTCAAATGACAGCACATGCTGGCGAGGGTGTGGAGAAAGGGCTACCCTAATCCATTGCTGGTGGGAATGCAGGCTTGTGCAACCACTATGGAGGTCAGTCTGGCGATACCTTAACAAACTTGGAATAGCTCTGCCTCAGGACCCAGCCATACCACTTCTGGGTATACACCCAAATGCCTCTTCACGGAATCATAAGGAAGTTTCCTCATCTATGTTTATAGCAGCCTTATTTGTAATAGCTAGAAACTGGAAACAACCCAGATGTCCCTCAACCGAAGAATGGGTCAAAAAACTGTGGTACATCTGTACAATGGAATATTATTCAGCTATCAGGAACAATGAAATTATGCAATTTGAAGCCAAATGGATGGAACTAGAAAAGCTCATCCTGAGTGAGCTAACCCAGACTCAGAAGGACACATATGGCATCTATTCACTTATAGTAGGATTTTAGCTACTGTCTTCTTATAAGAAGGAAAAATGTAGAGAAATGACCATGAACAGGTATCATACAGAAATATGCCTAGAAGCTAAGATGGGATACACAAAAGTAAAGCATCTTTGCTTACCCTGTGATCTTGTACTTCTAGATAAAGTTGTTTCACTGAAGTGATGCACATTTGTTATGCTGCTAACACAAGCCTAGTAAAAACAACAGAGCAGATAAATAGACACAGGGGCCAAGCTGCTTACCACAGGTTGTCATTGTTTTGAAATACTTAACTGAAGTATTAAATACTTAATACTTAACTTAAGTATTTGAACTAATTAAGCCTCGTGAGAGGTGATAGTAGAATGAGACAAAATGCTAAAGAGATAGAACATAACAGAGTTTTATGTGGTTATAGAATAAAGGAGTTTTATAATTTACTTTTAAAAATATGTTAAACTAGAAATCAGTTTGTCAAGCAAGTATGCCAGAGTCAGAAAGATAAATAACATTTTTCTCTCATATATGGAATCTAGACTGAAGTATATGTTAATAAAAATATGACAAATTGAAATGGGATTAATTGTGGGTAGTAAGAAGGTCAGCAGAGGATGGACATTGAACAAGAGAGAGCAGTGGAAGGTGAATAAAATAATTTTTAAATATGGAAATGTCATAATGAAACTCACTATACCATATGATAACAAACATGGCACTTTATTCTATGGATGAAAATTGAAAAACACGATTGAGCTCATTGAATTGGAGGGTTGTTCACTTATTTCTATATTTACAGGTGGCATAAACAAACTAAAACCTTGATTGTAGTACTCAACCCTCACCAAGAAACTTCTATTTGCAGCATACTAAGACCTACAGAAAACCACAACTAACTAAAAGGCAGAATTGTGGGACACAAAAACAGATACATTACAATACAAATCTTACACTGAAGGTTCAGGAAAAATTGAAGAAGAGGGGGCAGAAAGATTGTAAGAGACAGAGGATCCAGAAGTTTACTGTGACATTGTGTTTCCCAGGAATGTTAGAGCTACACCTATGAAGTCTCACCAACATGGATGCTTACACATGAGATGAACAAGGGCAACAAGAATAGACGCTCAAGGGGACATGGAGAAACCCAGAAGGAGGCCTCAACACTACTTAAAGAACTACAGGCAACCGAGCAGTGTGAGAGTCAGAGAGCTAGTCCTCCCCAGGGATGAACACACTAATTGGTTATCCAATACCAAATATGTATGCAAGTAACATCATACAGATTGAGAAAGTTGCAATTATATATTTAAGAATATATATGTGTGACTATATACATATGCCCAGGCATGTGTAACAATAAATAATTAAAATAGAGACAGTAAATTTGAAAGAGAGCAGACAAGGGTGGGGAGATTCTGAGAGAATTTGAAGGGAAGAAAGGGAAGGGAGAAATGGAGGGAAGGGAGAAATGGAGGGAAGGGAGAAATGGTGTATTTATATTATTCTCGAAACATTAAAGAAACAAGAAACACATATCTAGCCAGAATTTGAACGCATATATGAATAGTTGGCTTTGTTTCTTTTAAAATGTGAAATGTTCTTCACATTAAAGTATGTCAGAAGATATGATATGAGTGAATGAGAATTTAAGAAAGTGTTCGAAAGTTGTTTCTAGTATAGGATATAGGAATCTTTTTATCTAATAGACAAGCAATTTTTTGCTCTCCAATAGGAATTGGCAAAAATGGATTTTTCAGTATGTCACAGTTTAATATTCTAAATATTGATGTAATACCACCAACACTTTGTGAAATACTTATATTTGGTAATGTGGTTCTTTTTGTAATGTCAATTCTTGAGGCATAATAGGAACAAAATAAAAATATATGCAATTAAATTGAATTTATTGGTTTTGACCTGACCTGAGATTGGTTGTCCAAACATTAGGCAAGATTTTATTCTCTGGAGCAAAGTTTAACATTCCATTTTTTGCAGGTGCTGAAGGCTATATGAAATGAACAGAGCTTCTGTTCTCTTCTTTAAAAATTATTTATTACTTCAGGTTACATCTCCATCATAGTGCCTTCTTTCCACCCCTCCCAGTCCCACTCTCCCACCATCTACCCCTTATCCCTTCCATCCCACTCCTCTGGAGTGGAGTGTCCCTACATAACAGTCCCCCACCCCAGTTCAGCAGTCATATGAGGACCAAGAGCCTCCTCATACACTGGGGGCCTACAAGGCAGCACCACTAGGGCAAAGTGTCTCATTGACAGGAAAAAAAGTCCATGTTCATGTTCCCTTTGGATGCACATGTCATCTATTCACTTATAATTGGATTTTAGTCACATAGTACAGTTCTCTTCTTAAATGGCCTTGGGGTTCTAACTTATTATTAACTCATGCCAGATTAGGACATTTACTGAGCCAGTGTTAGTTCCAATCTTAAAGGTGTTCAGACTAGTCCTGACGGATTGCTTTGTTTTGTTCATTTCAAACACAATATTTGTGTGCCTTCCAGGTCTCCAGCCTCTTATGATTTGTGACTTTTACAAAGCATGCTGAATGCCAATTCACTTCTGCCTCACATCTTTGTAAACTTTCAACAGAAAGATATAACTGACTGATGTGAATAGTTTTAATGAGGCTTTTGAAGAAAATCCCTAGTAGATTAAAATTTCATATCTTGATCAAGTAAATGAAGTGCTATTGAAGTGACAAACAAGTTAGAAAGGAGATAAATCCAGTTAGGGGGAAATCCAGGTCAATGAGTGGAAAGGACAGTCCATCTACAACTTCCAATAAAAATAACAACTTCAATTAAGCACAGGGCTTTTCCTAAAGCTAAAGACGTTATTCACAGTTTTGGAAATTATGCTATACAGAAAAGTGTGTACTAGATGGCAGTCTAAGTACCCTTTTCATTTATGTCTCAGTATGCTGTTTGGTTTCTATTCCAGGAGAACGGGAGGAAAATGCTTTTCAGTATTTTGCCAAATAAATGTTTTTTATTATTGCAAAGTGGCACAGTGCATAAACAATGAATTGAATTCAAGTTTAGAGTGTCATAATGCATTCTTTACTGGTATATCATTCTGCACTTTAACTGTATCTAGATGCAAAAAAAAAATCCTACAATGTGCCTTGACACAATTAGAACGATGATTGTTACATCATTAGCCACATGTCCTTTAAAGACATTGTCATTGTTCTTCCATCCTCAGTATTGTATTTTAAGTAAATCAGTAATCAGTTAAAATGATAAGAAAAACACATGACTATTTTGTAACTTCTCACAAATGTCAGGATCAGACCAATTAAGTCACAGCAACATATCAGCTCTGGCTGCTAGTGTCTTTGCTATCTGTATAGATTCCTGCTGTCCTGACAGTCAGAAAACCTTGTGTTAATTTCATTCATTTCCAGTACAGATTTCCTTTCATTCTCATTCTCATTTCATATTTGACTTTTTGTTTCCTAAGGCTTATATTTTGGCCCAAATTCTATGGGACTTAAATAAAAGGCCAGTATTATAATGTTGATATTACTTTGTCTTTACTGAGTTAGATAACTTTGTCTTTCATTTTTGTTGCAAAGGGTGAAAGGTTATTTTCTCATGTGTAAACAAAGTTACCAGTGGTACATTTTTGAGCCCAGATAGTTTATCCATAGTTGCTAAGCCCATCCAAAGATTCTGACCATGAAACTCTACTATCCTACAAGTTACAGAATGCAAAGCAGCACAGGGTTCAGGGTAGTATTCATACTTGAGACTAGTTTCAGTAGCAATATATAGCCCATCCTTATAAGAGAGCCCAAAGATCTCTGTGGACCAAAGATTGATAACCTAAATCCTAGATATTATGAATATTGTGAATTAGGCAAATGTGTAAAATAACTTATTAAATTACTTTCAGTATTTATATCATAGGTCTTTGGTCAGTGGTATTAATCCTTAACCCACCATTATAAATAAACACACAGACCCCTGATGGATTTTAACAAGCCTTAGCCTGGATTGTGCAATCTTGGCCCATCTACTCTAGCTTATTCTATTCCCCAAATAAAATCTCCTTATGGCCTGGAACATTGAAATAGACTGGAGAATAACAGCCTAAGGGGTTACATATATGTGAGATTTTATTCTTTTATTTACCCATGTACCCTCCTTTCTCTTCCTGGCTTCCTCATCCCATCATCCTCTCTGTTCCTCCCGAGCCTGTCAACCTTTTTCCCACCTGCCTTTCTCTCTGCTCAATCACAAGCCTCAGCATTTTTTAAAAAAGTCAATCAGAGACAATGGTTAGCAAGCAAAGTAACAGACAGCAAGCAGGCCTCTGGGATCAATTAATTAACATTTAGAATACATAACAGATCACTCCATCAATTTGTCTTATAAAAAGGCTATTTTTTTAAAACTATGTACGGTGGGAACCAACATGAAATAATCAGGAAAACTATATATAAAAGTTACATACATAATGTTTAGCCTATTTGTACCAGCCAAACTTGAAGAAAAAAAAATCATCTCTCTATCGTGGTGTGTCTAAAGTTCTGAACCTAAAGAATTTGTATCTTATCCTATACTTATAAACCTAAAGATTTTATTTAGATTTAAAAATATCTTTTTGCAACTGTCCAGAAAGATGTGGACATTTTTGTTGGATATGTGCACTCTTTTCAGGGACTGGAAAAAGATACTGCAGCAATAATGTAACACCTACTGATACTGATTCAGCATCAGTGATTACTAGAGCCCTTTTATTAGCTGAAGTGGATGTTTTCCTTTAGTTTGCACTGCCAAAGATAAAATAATTCCAAGTTTCCATCCAAGGTACTAGGTTCACCATCACATCCATTGCTACCTACACCCATTACCTCATTCACAGAGAAAGCACACATAATTCTTACATTTTTTCCTATTTATTTCCCATTACTTTTGGGTTTTTTGCATTATTTCCCATTATTTTCACTAAAAAAATTATATTTCTTCTCTTTAGATTCTATCCTGCCATTCTTATATGATAATTTTGGTAAGATGAATATTTAATACTTAATTATTATAATTATTTTAATTTAATTATAAGTATGATTATTTTATGACTTCTGCCATAAATAAATGAACCACATATTATACCAAATTATTTTTTATTCATGGACTCTTTTTTTCTTGCAGCTAGTGCCTTATTTTTCTAAACATTCATGATTTATGTGTCCTATTTTCCCATTTATTTCATAATTTTATCATGCCATAAAATGTAAGAGGGAAGGTTGGGGAAGCAGTTCTCTTTCTCTGCCCTGTGGCTCCCATGGATGGAACTCAGGTGTTTGCTTGGTGACAAGTGCTTTAACACATTTTATTAGAATAATCCCTCTAATACTTCACTTTATTCTTATTCCTGAGTTTCTTTAAAAATAATTTGTAGATGTTTTTCTTTATTTGAAATCCTTTTTAAAATGTTTATTTACTTTGTTAATTCTTTGACAGTTTCATTCTTGTATGTAATGTGTTCTGGTTATCCTCTTCCTCAGCCTTTCTTAGCTCCCTCCCATTCCTATTAACCATACCACCTCCATGAGTGTCCTTTTTTCCAGATTTATTTGGTGTTGTTGCATAATCCATGTGGTTTAATCAAGGCCATCTGTGGGACTATCCATTGGAACATGGTGGGATTACCAGGGGCTATACAATTGCAGGCAATAATGTCTTCTGTTCCTGAATCTGTCCATACTAAAGAGTTCAGAAGAGAACCACCCCCATCTGTGCCATACCATTCCCTCCTTACACAAACCTTTCTGCTTCCTTGTCCTCAATTTCTTCTTTTTTAAAAATAATTTATTTTTTATTTCTTCAAGTTACATCTCAATCACAATCTCCTCCCTACTCCCCCCTCCAGTCCCACCCTTCCACCCTCCTCCCCCTCAACGCCCCATCCTCTTCCTTTTTTTTTTTTTTAGTTTAAGGTATTTCTTTTTCCCCCCAACAGCTCTCCCTTTCAGTCCAACAAATGGTTCTTTATGACCTACTCTCTGCATTCCCTTGAGGCATTACCCACCCTTTGGCTTCTTCCTAGACTGTTGGCTTCTACAGGAACTCTATATTGGATATCCAAAATTAGATATTTAAATCTAGGATTCACCATTGAGAAAAAAAAAACATGTTCTGTTGCTTTCTCCTTGTCTGGGTTACCTCACTATTTAGCAGCTGATGGATATCTAGACTGATTTTGTTCCCTAGCTATCATGACTAAAGTGGCAATAAACATGGATGAGCAAGAATTCCAGTAGTGTGATAAAATATCCTTTCGTTATATGTCAGGTGTGAAATAATCCTAGGTTATGTGGAAGTTCTATTTTCGTTTATGAAGAAAATTCACATAAATTTCCATTGTTACTGAACCACTCCTACTAATGGTGAATAACAGTTCCTCTTTCCCCACATCTTCCTTGGTGTTTCTGTTTCTATGACTATGTGATGATAACCATTGTGGTTGGGAAGAAATGGAAACTCAAAGTAGTTTAATTTTCAGTTTCGTGATGGCTAATGAAGTTTAACACTATTTTATAGTCATTTAAATCTTTCGTTTTACAATTCTCTGTGAAGATCTACAGTCTATTTTTAGTTATTTCTTTTTTTCTTTTTTTTTAAATAATTTATTTTTTATTTCTTCAAGTTACATCTCAATCACAATCCCCTCCCTACTCCCCCCTCCAGTCCCACCCTTCCACCCTCCTCCCCCTCAACCCCCCCATCCTCTTCCCTTCTTTTTTTTTTTTTAGTTTAAGGTATTTATTTTTCCCCCCAACAGCTC
>CAJQZJ010009649.1:26363362-26396703 GCA_907164525.1 Lophiomys imhausi | reverse complement strand
ATACATACATACATACATACATACATACATACATACATACATACATATTGGCAACAAACTGCTGGATAGTAACAACATGGAAGCTCACAACAATGTGAAAGGATAATGTTCCAAAGGAAGGGTAGATTGTACAAAACTTGATAGATTGTATTTCTCTCTATAACATATAGCATTTCCTTTTTAAAAAATGGATTCTATGTCTCTGGAAATGTTCCTCCTCATCATTTTGGTTATAGACTTTTTCTGTAATAACTTTTGAACTATCATCCTGCTTAATGTGAAGCCCACCTAGGAAACCTCTGTGTCTGTTCTCATTGATTGTTTCCTCTTTCATCTGCAAATAACATTGTCTTGTCTTTGTTGTTGTTTTTGCTTTTGTAATTTATTGTTTAATGTTGCAAGCATAGAAAGGACATGGCACTTTCTCTCCCTTCTTCATCCTGGAACTCATTCTGTTAGAGTCTTTCTTGTCATCATCTACCTAGCTAAGGAATAGATTTGATGTAATCGTAATCATTTCATGGAAATTTGGAATACCTAAATGGGAGCACAAACCCTGTAACTTATTCTTTTTTTTTTCTGTAACTTATTATTAAGAAGCAGAATCTGTGTATGCACATATTAGCTACAAATTTGTTAAAATGATTTTCATTTGAAAGCTGGTGATAATCCACAGCCTTTGTGACATCTTCAGTGGCTGTGATGAAACACATCGACAGGTAGACAGCAAACTACTGCATAGTAACAGCACAGAAGCTTGCAACAGTGTGAAAGAATGGTGTTCCAATGGAAGGGTAGATTTACAATGCTTGACAGATTGTATTTGGCAAAAGAAATATAGTAGTTTGTGCTTCTGCTTAAAAGAGGTCATGTTTGTAAAATTTTATGTCAGGTTTTCAAATTATAGACAGCAGTTGGAGATCAAATAAATCAAAAAGGAGTTATTATTGATTTGAATCATATAAGGGAAACTTCAAAAGGTTAAAAAACCCTATGCATCAATATTTATTTTGAAAAATAACATTTTTAATACTGAAAAATCTGAGTCAGATGTAAATTACAGCATTTATGAATCATATGTGTATCGTTCTTTTATCACAGCCCAAATAATGGGCTCTCGAATCTTTTCAGATGCAGCAGTGGTGTATGTGAAATTAGAATTAAAATAAGAGATTGTAACATAATTACATATCAGCTAGTTCAGTGAGCAGAAATTGTTGGCACCATCTTGCCAGATTTTTCCAACTGAAGTTGCCATGTTTTGTATTATGAGCCGTTCAGCAGCTTTGTGCATCTGTCCCTCCCCTCCAATTTAATTAGACTGTCTGTTGCAGACAAATCTGACTTTTTTTCCCAGCCAACTGCTAGAAATGCCAAGTCAAAATATGAATAAGAGGAAAACAAGATGTTCTGCAAACACATGCCACTTTATTGGGCAAGAAACCCACATGATAGGTGGATCTGCTCTCAATTTCCCTTACAGCATAGAGAAGTGGAGCCTGGAGAAGGAGGTTATAAAATGGTCGGATTGATGCTGATGTCTTTGTATGCTCCAGCAGAGCAGGGACTTGGTTCGTTCCCTAGTGCAATCTTGCTTTTGACACAGCAGCCAACACGGACTTATGATTACACATTCTCCTATAACAAAAGGAGTGATAATCACAGCAGAGGAAACTAAAGAGACATGTGAACTATGGACTGTTGTAGTCATTTACGGCCCTCTATGCTTTACATTCCCATGGGGAATTGGAACCATTTCATTTACTGGCTGGTGGCACTTTCATATTTTAGGTTTTTAATATACTGTAATAATGTCGACTAATTTTTACAGAATTAAAATATTATCTACAGGCAGACATTTGTCACATTGCATAGAGGTAATAGCTTAAGGTTGGTTTTATTTGTTGTTGTTTGTTTTGTTTTTTTGTTTATTTTGCAAAGACATGTTTTTCTCTGCATAGCCCTGACTGTTCTGGAACTCACTTTGTAGACTAGGCTATCCTTGAACTCAGAGATCTCCCTGACTGTACCTCTCGAGTGCTGGGATTAAAGATGTGTGCCCCAATACTTGAATACTGCAATAGCTGAAGTTTTATGAGATGTCTTTCTCTAGATTATTTCCCTAGTCAAAAACACTGATCTCCGGAATAAACTGGATATTAAAGTTCATGTGTGCCAGCAGAGATAATGCAAAGTCATGAATAGTGAACTTCTGGACATGTCAGTTAAAAGTGATGAGAATTTGTGAATAAAAATTGTGAAGGAGGAGGCGGATCAAGATGGCGTCAGCCCACGCAGGCGCAGTTTGAACTCGGGAAAACAGCCACAAAGCCACAGAGTTATAAGGCACTGTGCAATATTCTGAGTGACTCGATCCCCTTTGATCTCAATCAGCTACCCAGGGACCATTAAAAGTCCCTGGGCAGGACTCTCCTCCCCTCTCTCGGACACGCATGGAAGCTGTTGAATCTGGGAATCAGAACCCCCCCACCAGGAGAGACACTGGGTAAGATCTATTCTAATACCCAGTGGGCAGATTTGAACCCCACACAGGGTTACTCACCAGCCTACTGGGTCCCCAGATCCCAGCAGGCATTCTGGCTACTTAGCGAAAGGTTGCGGACCCGTGGGAGCACCATACACTCTTAGCAGCATACCACAGCAGCGGGCGCACAATGGCTGACAGTTCCACAATGCATCAGTCCAGCAGCAGTAGGTCCACTGCCTCATTTTGGAAAGTGCAGGCATATTTGTGCTTCCCCAGATGGTTGTTGGACATATATACAGGCCCCTCTATTGGATTTAGAATCATTGGAAAAAAATGCTGCAGCTAGAATGAGCAGCTGGATACTCTTCTGGCTGCAGGTTATGCAGCAGCTCAACTGCTGTGTACTGGAACTTGGAAGACAGTGGCCTCATTTGCCAGTATTCAAAGCCAGCTCCATACACACATAGGTAGAAGTGTGAAAATGGCAGAAAAGGCGGCAGGGTTGGAAGGCAGATTTGTCCACCAGAGGGTCCAAGCCCTGGACAAATTGTGGGGTAATTATTATTAGATGTTTTGCTAGTGCTGGCCCTTACCGCGGGAAAGCAGAGGTTAAGCATATATAGTTCCACCCCTGGATCAGTGAGGTATCAACCTGGGAGACACTGCTGAGTGACTCACCTTAAGGGCGTGGAGTCAGGTCCTTTCAAGACTCCAACTGGTGGTCTCAACCCCCAAACTTGGGACCTCTCAAGTCCACAGAATCTGTGCCTGGACACACAGGACCATACCACCACAGCCACTGCAGGCTGAACACTCAGTGTACAACATAGAGAGCCCTGACTTGTGAACAGTGAAACAATCCCAGGCCATTTCTCATTGCCTGGAAATAGGCTGCACCAGCTCACAGTGCTTCTGGCTATTAAATGCACATTGACCCTGAGAATCCCCTGTGAGCAGCAGGGGAGGACCACAAACACGGTACAACACATAAGCTGCAGGAGCGCTACAACCCCACCAAACAACCTGAGGCCTGCCAACCTGCACTGTCATCTATACGAAGACCAGTTGGGTCCCAGGAACCTACAGGAACACATCCCCATCACAACCCCTCACATTAGTCCCCAATTGGGACAAAATAGGAAGGGGTGAGCTCTCGGAGACACACTGAAAACCTCCACACAAGGCCCCATCTAGCCAGTGGAAAGCGATAGATCACCAAGCAATACAACTGCTATACCAAAGCACCACCTTTGGCTCCAAGCCCAGAAGACAACAGGAACAAACAGCTAAGAACAACCAAATGGCAAAAGGACAGTGAAAAAGCAGAATCAATAAAAGCCAGGGAATTATGACCCCCCAACAAAATGCAGCCATGATAGTACAACAAGCCCTGGCCACTTCACCACAGCTGAAACACATGGAAATGAAAACAACTCTACAGTCTGGAAAGTGATAGAGTCCTTTCAAGAAGAATTTAAATCAATGAAGGAATTCAAAGAGTCCACAATTTTACAAGCAAAAGCAACGGATAATACCATTAGAGACCTCCAAATCAAAGTGGCTCAAATTGAACAGGAAAGAGATAAGGTAATGAGAGATTTAAAAGAGATGAAAGATATCCAGGCAATGACAAGCAAATTGGAGCAGGAAATGTAAAAACAAATAAAATATTTCAAGGCATGAAACTGGAAATGGAAGCAATAAAGAAAACACAGTGAGAGTTAAGAGTGGAAATGGAGAATCAAGGAAAGAGAACAGGAACTACAGACATGAGTATCAAAAATAGGATACAAGAGATGGAAGACAGAATCTCAGGCATGGAAGGTTCCATGGAAGAAATCAGTACAACATCCAAAGAAAATGAGAAAGCCAAAAAAGTCCTCACCCATAACATCCAAGAAATCAAGGACTCAATGAAAAGATCGATCCTGAGAATTATAGGCATAGAGGAAAGAGAAGACTCCCGACTCCAAGGTCCAGGAAACATCTTCAACAAAATCATAGAAGAAAATTTCCCAAACCTAAAGAAACAGATGCCAATAAAATTCCAAGAGGCTTACAGAACACCAAACAGATTAGATCAGAAAAGAAAGCCCTCTCACCACATAATAATTGAAACTCCAAATGTACAGAACAAAACAGAATATTAAAAGCCTTAAGAGAAAAAGGTCAAGTAATGTACAATGGCAGACCTATCAGAATTACACCGGACTTCTCCTCAGAAACTCTAAAACCTAGAAGGGCCTGGACAGATGTTCTACAAGCCCTGAGAGAACATAGGTGCCCAGCCAGACTACTATACCCCACAAAACTCTCTATCAACATAGATGGAGAAAACAAGATATTCTATGACAAAATCATATTTAAACAATATCTACCCACAAATCCATCCCTACAGAAGAACCTAGAAGGAAAAATCCAACCCAGAGAAGATAACTACACCCAAGAAAACAGAGGAAACAGGAAACTCCAAGGCAACTAAACCAAAAGAAACACAAGACTACCCCCTATACCAAAATAATGGGAAATAACAACCTCTGGTCACTAATATCCATAAACATCAATGGACTCAACACCCCAACAAAAAGACACAGGCTTGCAGATTGGATCCTTAAACAAGACCCGTCATTTTGCTGCTTACAAGAAACACATCTTGCTAACAAAGATAGACAGAATCTTAGAATAAAGAGCTGGCAAAAGGTTTTCCAAGCAAATGGACCCATGAAACAAGCTGGTGTAGCCACCTAATATGAAGCAAAATACACTTCCAACTGAAGTTAATAAAAAAAGACAGAGAAGGGGATTACACACTCATTAAAGGAACTATTCAAGAGGACATCTCAATATTGAACATCTATGCCCCAATTTCTAAGGTACCTACATTTGTAAAAGAAACTCTCCTAAAACTTAAATCACTCGTCAATCCCCACACATTAGTAGTGGGAGACTTCAACACCCCACTCACAATAAGGACAGATCATCAAGACAGAAATCAAACAGAGAAATAATGAGTCTAACAGAGCTCTTGAACCAAATGGACCTAGTAGATATCTATAGAGCATTTCACCCAAACACAAAAGAATACACCTTCTTCTCAGCACTGCATGGAACCTTCTGAAAAATCAAAAATATAGTTGGACACAAAGGTAGTCTCTACAGATAAAAGAAAATTGAAATTACCACTTGTGTCTTATCAGACCACCATGGAATAAAGCTGGACTTCAACGGCAATAGAATCAACAGAAAGCCTACACTCACATGGAAACTGAAAAACTCTTTACTAGATGACTACTGGGTCAGAGAAGAAATAAAAAAGGAAATCAAAGACTTCTTAAAAACCAACAAAAATGAAGGCACAACATACCCAAACCTATAGGACACAATGAAGGCTGTGCTACGAGGAAAGTTCATAGCACTGAGTGCCTTCAAAAAGAAAATTGTGAACGCTCATATTAGCGAATTAACAGCTAAACTGGGTGAATTGGAAAAAAAAAAAAGCAAACACTCCCGAAGGAGCAGAAGACAGGAAATCATCAAACTTGGGGCTGAAATCAACAACATAGAAACAAAAAGAACTATACAAAGAATCAATGAAACCAAGAGTTGGTTCTTTGAGAAAATCAACAAAACAGACAGACCCATAGCCAAATTAACTAAAAAGCAGAGGGAAAAAACCCAAATCAACAAAATCAGAAAAGAAAAGGGAGAAATAACAACAGACATTGAGGATCCAGAGAATATTTTGGTCCTACTTTAAAAATCTATACTCCACCAAATTTGAAAACTTCGGTGCAACAGACAATTTTCTTGATACATTCCACCTACCGAAGCTAAATCAAGATCAGGTTAATAGATTAAACAGCCCTATAACCCCTAGGGAAATAGAAACAGTCATTTAAAATCTCCCAACCAAACAAAGCCCAGGGTCAGATGGTTTCAGCACAGAATTCTATCAGACCTTCAAAGAAGAGCTAATACCAATACTCTTCAAACTCTTTCACAAAATAGAATCAGAAAGAACACTGCCAAACTCATTCTATGAGGCCACAGTTACCCTGATTCCTAAACCACATGAAGACCCAACAAAGAAAGAGAGCTTCAGAGCAATATCCCTCCTGAACATAGATGCAAAAATACTTAATAAAATACTAGCAAACCGAATCCAAGAACACATCAAAAGAATCATACACCATAATCAAGTAGGCTTCATCCCAGGAATGCAGGTATGGTTCAACATATGAAAATCCATCAATGTAATTCACCACATAAACAAGATGAAAGAAAAAAAAACACATGATTATCTCACTAGATGCAGAAAAAGCATTTGACAGAATCCAACATCCCATCATGCTAAAAGTTCTGGAGAGAACGAGCATACAAGGACATTGTCTGGAAATAATAAAAGCAATATACAGAAAGCCAGTAGCAAACATCAAAGTTAATGGAGAGAAACTTGAAGCAATTCCTCCAAATTCAGGGACAAGGCAAGGATGCCCACTTTCACCATATCTCTTCAATATAGTACATGAAGTTCTTGCTAGAAAAATAAGACAACTAAAGGAGATCAAGGGGATACAAATTGGAAATGAAGAAGTCAAATATCACTATTTGCAGACAATATGATGGCATACATAAGCGACCCCAAAAATTTCACCAGAGAACTCTTACAGCTGATAAACACCTTCAGCAAGGTGGCTGGATACAAAATTAATTAAAAAAAATCAGAAGCTCTTCTTTATACAACAAATAAATGGGCTGAGAAAGAAATCAGGGAAACAACTCCCTTCATAATAGCCACAAACAATATAAAATACCTGGGGGTAACTTTAATCAAGCAAGTGAAGGACCTATACAACAAGAACTTCAAGCCTTTGAAGAAAGAAATTGAAGAGGTCACCAGAAGATGGAAAGATCTCCCATGCTCATGGGTAGGTAGGATCAACATAATAAAAATGGCCATCCTACCAAAAGCAATGTACAGATTCAGTGCAATTCCTATCAAAGTACCAACACAAATTCTTTATAGACCTAGAAAAAGCAATTCTCAACTTCATATGGAACAACAAAAAACCTAGAATAACTAAATCAATCCTGTACAATAAAAAAAAAAACATCTGGAGGTATCACCATCCCAGATTTCAAGCTGTACAACAGAGCAATAGTAAGAAAAACAGCATGGTAATGGTATAGAAACAGACCAGTGGATCAATGGAATCGAATTGAAGACCCAGAAATGAACCCACACACCTATGGTCACCTTATCTTTGACAAAGAAGCCAAAACTGCACATTAGAAAAAGGACAGCATCTTCAACAAATGGTGCTGGTCCAACTGGATGTCCATTTGTAAAAGAATCAAATTAGACCCATACTTATCACCTTGTACAAAACTTAAATGCAAGTGGATCAAAGACCTTAATGTAAGCCCAGTCACACTACATCCACTAGAAGAGAAAGTAGGAAAAACCCTCGAACCCATTGGCACAGGTGACAATTTCCTGAACAGAACACCCAACAGCTCAGGAACTGAGATCAACAATCAATAAATGGGACCTCATGAAACTGAAAAGCTTCTGTAAGGCAAAAGACACTGTCAATCGAACAAAACGGCAGCCTACAGACTGGGAGAAAATCTTCACCAACCCCACATCTGATAAAGGACTAATATCCAAAATTTACAAAGAACTCAAGAAATTAAATGCCAAGAAACCAAATAATCCAATTTAAAAATGGGGGAAAGAGTTAAACAGAGAATTCACAAAGGAGGAATTCCTAAAGGCTGAGAGACACTTGAGGAAATGCTCAGCATCCTTAATCATCAGAGAAATGCAACTCAAGAGGACTCTGAGATTCCATCTCACACCTGTCAGATGGCTCAGATCAAAAGCTCAAATGACAGCACATGCTGATGAGGGTGTGGAGAAAGCGGAACCCTCCTCCATTGCTGGTGGGAGTGCAGGCTTGTGCAACCACTATGGAGGTCAGTCTGGCGATATCTTAGAAAACTTGGAATAGCTCTGCCATGGGACCCAGACATACCACTTCTGGGTACACATCCAAATGTCTCCTCACTGAATCACAATAAAGTTGCCTCATCTATGTTCATAGCAGCCTTATTTGCAATAGCTAGAAACTGGAAACAACCCATATGTCCCTCAACTGAAGAATGGATTAAAAAACTATGGTACATCTACACAATGGAATACTACTCAGCTATCAGAAACAAGGAAATTATGCAATTTGCAGACAAATGGATGGAACTAGAAAAGCTCATTCTGAGTGAGCTAACACAGACTCAGAAGGATGCACATGACATCTATTCACTTATAGTCAGATTTTAGCTATATACTACAGGATATATATACTACAACCAACGCACCAAAAGGAACAGGAACATAGACTTTTATTCCTGTCAATGAGACATTTTGCCCTAGTGGTGCTGCCTTGTAGGCCCCCAGTGTATAAGGAGGCTCTTGGCCCTCATATGACTTCTGAACTGGTGTGGGGGACTGTTATGTAGGAACACTCCACTTCAGAGGAGTGGGATGGAAGGGTTAGGGGGTAGAGGGTGGGAGGTCAGACTGGGAAGTGTTGAAAGAGGACACTATGATGGAGATGTAACCTGAAGCAATAAATAAATAAAGTTAAAAAAATTGTGAAGGAGACTAAGTGTCAAGACCACGATACAACTGAAAATACAGCACGAAGTCAAGATGCAGGATGAACTGCAAAGCAAGGGGGCTATTTCTAGAGGATGTCACAAGACTGGTGGAAATACAGTTTTTCAGAACACATGATTGGAAAGATTGACATCCTATATTACTTAGAAAGCCTAGAATATCTGTATCCACCTTTGTGTGGACTTGAAGGTATACTTGGCTAACAGAATCATCTCTCTGTTCCTTGGAAATGTTTTTTCTAGTATTTGTAGTGGATTGAAAAGAACCACCTGAACTTTCCTCATCCAGTTCCTGTTGGCATATTTGTAAAAGAGAAAGCTTATTGAAAAATAAGTGTACAATTTGAATTCATAGTCAAATCTGTGGATAATTTTCATAAATAAAATATATTATCTCTTAATTTGACTTTATTAATACAGTGAGTGCACTTAATAGTCACACTATTTGCCCTATTCAAATATGCCTTCATTCTTTTTATTATTAGAAATCGTCTTCTCAGAAATGAAAGCTATGGTTTATCTCTAAGCCTCCCGGGTTTCCATAGAATCAATTTCTCTCTGTCCAGCTTCAGACACTCCTTTTATTACACACACTATTATTGCCAGGAAACCATTCTCCAATGATTTAAAAGGTGATATGCTAGTATAAATCAACATGAATAGAAGATGAATCTGGATGGAGATCTTATATGAATTGAAAGTTTGGCAGAAGACCCAATAAAAGAAGTAGACCTCTTTTATTCCCCCATTATGTAGACAATTCTATAGAAAGTATCTTTTATTTCAACTTTCTGTTCTTTTTCTTCAACAAGCATAAAAACCACTTAAGTTGAGTATCAAGAGACAGAAAGGATGAACATTTAGCTTGGGGACTTCTACCTTATTTTATAATGGTTAATCTGCTGGTCATTGGTTTCTTATTCCAGACTAATTGTGTGCATCTGTGTGTGAGTGTGTGTCTGAGTGTGTGTCTGTGTGCCTGCAAATGTGCATGTGTGCTTGTTTGTGTACATAAATATATATGTGTGTGAGTGTCTGTGAATGTTCATGTGTGTGTGTGTGTGTGTGTGTGTGTGTGTGTGTGTGCATATACCTAGGAAAATAGATACTCTCAATATCTTGGTAAAAAGTTTAAAGTCCACCTATGCTTCACATATATACATTCCAATGGATTTATATTTACATAAGTTTTTCATAGCCAAAGCTCCTTGAATGACAAATTTTATACCTTCTATTTCCATCACTGAGGAAGCTGTCAAATTCACTAGTTCAAAATGCAGCAATGTGCACCAAGTCTTCCACCCTCAGGTAGGGAAATGAGGAATCTTAGAAGTTCTCTGTCTGAAAGGATTCTTCTAAATACCGAACAAGCCAAGGCAAAGAAAGTTTGTCAGGATCATTCAGACTTTCCCTGCAATTATCTTTAGTAGAGTATATTAAAATAATGTCTGAGCATTTGTACTAGGAACAAAATGGTTATTTTGAAAAGTATTTGTAGAAAGGGGAACTTGAGAAATGAGTAGAGAAGCTTAATGCATATTCTCCTTTGTCTGCATCAAGGGAGGTGAATAGTTTTATCATTGTTAATTTGTTGCTAATTTGACTAATTAAAAGAAAAATTATGGGAAATTTTTGTTATTAATAGAGCCCCATATTAAATGTCAGCCTTATATTTTAAACTAAACCCCCTTCCTTTCTTTAACACACATACACATACACACATACTCACACACATACAGACACACAGACATACACACACATACACACACATATGCACACACATATATACACACAAATACACACACATATGTCGCGTCCCCCTTGACCAGCAAGGATGACGCAACTCACAAAAGCTCTTCTCCAGCAGTTTATTCAGGTCCCTTGAAAACAGTGTTCTGAATTCCGAATTCCGAAAATGCCCGGGCAGACCCAACCCACAGGCTAAATACTAAAATGAACAGCCAGTCAAGTAAAGCCAAGTGGTGCTATCTTAGAGGCCTACCTATGCGGAAGCAAGCCAGATCAGTGGTCTTTGCCAAATATGAACTTATTATCATAGAGAGCACTCACCGTCGGGCTGGTGGAAGGCGGAGACGAGCGCCATCTTTAGGGCGCGGCACTTCGCAGCTCTCTATACACATACATACAAAGACAGATACACACATACATACACACATACCCTCACATAGATACACATATGACACATGCACACACATACATGCAAAGACACATACACACATACATACACACATAGATACACACACATACTTACACACATAAACACACATACACACATGCAAAGACACATACACATACATATACACACACATGCATACACACATATACACACATAGATACACACATATACACCCACACACACATACACACATATACACACATACACACACTCATACACACACATATGCACACACACATACATGCAAAGACGCATACGCACATACACATACATAGATACACACATGCATATGCAAACATACACACACATATACACATATACACACATACATACAAATACACATACATACACACACATACACACACATATACATATACACACATACACACATACATACACATACACACACAGACACACACTGAACTAAATAAAAGCTTGAATATTAATAGCTCTTACTTAAGATAAAGGGTTTAGTATTAGTATGTCCATGGATTGCTCATTAAAATCTTGTGCTGAAATAGTTGAGATAACTATATTATCAGAAGTGGCTATTTCTGAGCCAAAAGGAAGAAAGTAAAAGGAAGGAGAAAAAAAAAGAAAGCATACGTGCTAGGCCATTTGCTAAAATCCAAAATTTGGTGTCTAATTTTTTAATTTTAAGTATATCACATATAGTTATCATATGCCACACAATATTCCATAGATTCATCAATGAATGGGTATCTGACATGCTTCTGGGAATCCTTGAAGTCTCAGTTCTTAAGAATGGATCTCCTTCCTCTACAAGTTTCCTCCTGAATTGCCTAGCATAGTGAAGTTATAATCTTCCCTTGAGAATTGGTGCTATTAGCATTGTGTAATGTGATTTAAAAGTCTTGATTAACTTTGTTACATAGGATAAATACTATGTTAGTTTTGGAAGGATTGAAAACCATCGAGGATGCTGAAAGTTTAATTATGTTTTTAGAAAATATGTAAAAGAAAAGGAATATAAGACCTATTAGGGAACTAATCATGTATTTAAAGGTCTCTTCAGAATGTCTTATTATTTATTTATTCAGTTTTGAGACAAGGCTCTGTCTATCATAGGCTAGCCTCAAATATGTCTTTTTAGAGATGACAAACTTGTTTCCATGGTGATGTTTGAGTATTTCATTGTTATATTCTTTCAGATTATTTTCCTCATTGTTTATATCACTATTAAATAAAATGATGTTCTCTCTTTAGGATAAGGATTTTAAACATCATTTTTCTATTTCCCTGATCCTGGACTCTTTGAAAGGCTTTCCTTCAAGCATGTTATATGTGGCACCAATGGTCACATTTTGTTTTATCACCTTTGTATCCAGTTATAGAATCTTTTCCTTTTCTTGGATGGTCTTGTATGATTATCCAGCTTGATATTTCTTTCATTGTATGCTTCTGAAATGGAACTGCATGGATGTTTAGAAACTGAGTCCAATTTTATGTAAGGGACCAATTAAATGCATCTTTACTTGTAACAAACCATAGAAGCTTTTGTCTCTCAGCTCCTTTTCCCACTCTTCCAACATACATTTCCTCAAAGTTACTCAACATTATACATTCTTATATCTGAGACAAACTGACACACAGAAACAAAATATAGCCATTTCAAAGGCAAATTTAAATGATTTAAGAATTTAATTTTATACCTATCACTCTAAACATCATGTTCTACAAATTGACCATATACTTTATGTATTATTATTTATTTAAAACACATTACTTCTTTTATAGTTTTCAAGAACCCATTATTTTTCTCTCAAAGATTTGTTTGCTTTCTTTTCATTTCAAGAATATTCCTGATAACCTTTGGCAGAAGTGGGAATGAGATATTGAATTCCCTGCCCAAGTGACCTCTGCAACAAGCAAGTCCAGGCAGAACATGCTGTGGACACTAATCTAGATACTTGATGAGAGATGCTTTTCTGAAAGTAATTGCTAGAAGCCTGGTAACTTTGGATTTCCAGGATGTAACCCTAGAGTTGAACAAAGAATGAAGTCCCTAGCAAAGATGGAACTGGGAAATGGAGAGATGGAGAGAAATTTTGGAGAGATGGAGAGGAATTTTGAAGGTTTTCTAGCATGTCCCAAAGCTCGAGATGCAGCCTTACTTGAAAACCACTCCTGACCTTGCCAGTTAAATAGCCCAAATATTTTTTAGCAGTCTTAAGGCAGATATCTTTTATATTTATGTAACTTGAAACTAATATTTTGATAACTAATTTTTTCTAATTACAACTAACTTAAATAACAGGGACAAAATAATACGATTTTTCATAAGTATCATTTCCTTACCTTGACATAAAAATAAAATTTCAGATTTTGTTTTATCTTTCTTATTTTTTTTACTTGTAGATTTGCAAAGAGATGCTGCCTGTGAATTTACACAATCAATTAAATAATGTACCATGTATAATAATGTATATCACACATAATTCACAGTAAGGGTCTTTTAACAAATAAAGAATTAGTTACTTAAATTATGAGACAAGTTTGTCAAAATTACAAGATATTTTTAAGAGATCACAACTGACTCTATGATCCTAGTTGCATGTCAAGACACAATTATAAAATATTTGCATAAACATATAATATATATGGGTTGCCCATGAATGTGTGTTCACTTTCGTACGGAAGCCTGAGGTTGACTTTGAGATAAAAATTGACACATGAGAATTGCCAAAACAGACCTTCAGAAGAAAATATACTAAGAAAAGTCACAAGAAACAGAGACACATTTGTTTGCACATACAGGAATCCCATAAAAACACTAAATTGGAAGACATAATATATATACAAAGGAACTGTAGTATAAAAATATATAAATCAAATAAAATATAATAAGATAAATTATTTGTAGAGGAATTTTAATCCAGCAATGTGAGTTCTCTGGCAAGCTATCTAATCCAAAGTCCTAGGACTAAGTGAATCCCTCTATATAGAATATAGACACACCCTTAGTACACACCTTTAATACCAAACAATGAAGTTTAATTAGGGACAGACAAAGTGAAAAATGAGAGAATTATTTTGCAGAAAAGGATACACCCAACTCTCATGAGAACAGGACAGTAAAGAGAAGTGATTTAAGAGGGTTCAGGGAGAGGTAGTTGGGAGAGTTGAGTTGAGTTCAGTCAGTTAGGTTCAGTCATGGCAACTCATATCAGTTCAGTCAGTCAATTTGGAGTAAGTACAGCGAATGTAGTGCAGTGGAGTGGAGCTCATGAGTTCCTCTAGTTCAATGCAGGTCAGCAGAGGCAGTTAAAGCCAGAAAATACAGAACCAGAACGCATTGCCACGGTTAGTTTGAGGCCAAGCAGAGCAATTAAGTGAGTAGTCGAGAGAAGCCATGTTGAATCTGTCAGCTTGGAGAGGAGTTTGAGCCAGAACAACTGAGTTGAACCAGCCAGCCAGAGTTCAGAAAGAACTAGAAAAGGGCCAGTTATTCAGCAATAAGCCTCTGAGACAACAATTACATCTGGTGAATGAAAGTTAGTTTTACAATTATTTTTTAAAAACAAAAGCTGTGAGAAAACATTATGAGACAAAAAAACAAAAAACAAAAACAAACAAACAAACAAAAACCATGACATTGAGTTTGCTTTCTCTCCACTATCTACTGCTGGACATGCAAAGTAAGTAAGAATTGTTTGTTTCACCAGTGAGACTGCCCTGGAGAAAACTTAATTTTCATTTGTAAATAGTTGTCAATTGGAGATTGCTTCTGAGTTATGGGCATGGTTATGTGTCCACTTCTTTGAATTCTAGGTCTTCATCTCATGCAGGCCCATGAGGTATCTGTGCATACTGCTTCATTCTCTATGAGTTCATATGTCCCTCGATCATGTTGATTTAGAGGGCCTTCTTTTCCTGGTGTCTCAATCCCCTCTGGCTTTTACAGTCTTTCTGTTTCCTCTTCCTCATGATTTCCTGAGCCCTGTTGGGAGGGATTTGATGGAGATATCTGGTTTAGGGCAGAGTGTTCCAAGGTGTCTCACTCTCTGCATAATGTCTGACTATAGGTCTCTGTATAGGTTCCCATTTGCTTCAGGCAGAAGCTTCTCTAATGATGGCTAAGAAGGACACTCAACAATTTTGAGACCACTTACATAAAGTCTTCCAATTATCTTTGCTTTTTCATTGGAAAGATGGATGAGAGATTAAATGAGATAATATGCAAAGGTTATATGCCATTCCTGGTGTATACATAGCAGGAACTCAATCACAGAATTTCTTGTATAGAGCAAAGAACAGTTGTGTGTGAGAGATGTAATTAAATTAATGCCTATGTCAAAGTTTGTCTGCAGACATGTATTCCCCTTATTTGTTCTGCATTTTCAGCTAGGAGCCCAGGAGCTGCTGCTGAAGGTGAAGAACATGGGATCCATAATTATAGCAAATGTCTTCCCCTTTGTAGGATGACATCCAGCCTTAAGCCTGATATGTCTATGTTTGTGCGTGTAACATAAACAAAACAAATAGGAAAAGAAAACATGTTATGGGCACATAATTTACATATTTTAAAGAACTTAGAGATTAGCTAGCTAGCTTCTTCATCATTTCCCACTTCTATTATTTGGAGAATATAGTTAAAACCAAATAATTTACATAGTGCTCTGACTTCTGAAGAAAAAAATATAAATTAAAGGAAATTAGATTATAAAATGTTTGAACATTTGGAATGATTAAGAAGGTCAATACAGCTTATAAACAATATCCAAATATTTATACAAAGTCAACCAATGAATAACATTTAAAAGCATGTGCTGTGTTGATGCATTATATAAGTGCATTTGATGTCACCTTCTTTTAAAACCTTTAAAAAATGCACATGAAATGAGATTGTTCATAGCCAAAGGCAGAATACCCAGATAATGAATGCATGTGAATGTGTATGATACTTGGTGTCCAATATGAAACATATAACCATTATCTCAGAAATTTCTCTAAGGAGCTGGGAAAATAGGAATTAAGTATTCACCAAAAAAGTTTGTTTCTAGAGCATATTGGCAATTCCCTTTCCATGATACCCACAGAAGCCTGACTAAACTTGAGGAAGTACAAAATTTCATCTTTCTTCCTACAAACAATTATTTAGCACATTCACACAAAGTGTGTGTGTTATATTTCTATAAATCACCATGTCATATACCTCTGACCCTGCAGAATATGAGTAGATTATCATGTCTAAATACTAATTACATAGTACATAAAGACAGGGCATACTTTTAAGCATTCACACATGCTAATTCACTTGTCTATAAATATATGTGGTCCAAAATACCCACATGATTATCCATATTCACTTTTCTTATTGAATATAATTAGTTAATCATGCCCCACTCTTGTATCAGCTCTACTCACCTGTATTGTATATTTGGAAGGTGAAACAATAAAATTACCCTTGATAAAATCCAACACCTCTTCAATGTTAAATGTCTTGGATAGATCAGGAGTACAAGGGACATACCTAAACACAATAAAGGCAATATACAAGCCAGCAACAATATCAAATTAAATAGAGAGAAACTTAAAAAATTCCACTAAAATCAGGCTACCCCCTCTATCTCTATATCTATCTCTTCAATTTAGTACTTCAAGTTATAGCTAGAGGTATAAGACAACTAAAGGAAACTAAGGGATACAAACCAGAAAGGAAAAAGTTGAAGTATCTCCATTCACAGTTGATATGATAGTGTATATATATATATATATATTTATATATATATATATATATATAAAACCCCCAAAATTCTACCAGAGAACTCCTCCAGTTGATAAATACCTTTACCAAAGTGGCTTGTACACAATTAACTAAAAAAGTAATCACTAGCTTTCCTTTATACAAATGATAAACAGGCTAAGAAAGAAATTACAGAGACAACACCTTTCACAATAGTCACAAATGATATAAAATACTTTGATGTAACTCTAACCAAGCAAGTGAAAGACCTGTATGACAAGAAATTAAATTCTCTGAAGAAAGAAACTGAAGAAGATAACGGAAGAGGGAAAGATCTCCCATGCTCATGGATCAGGAGGAATAGCATAGTAAAAGCCAATCTGCAGATTCAATGCTATTCTTATCAAAATTAAAATATAATTCTTTATAGACTTTGAAAGAGCAGTTTTTAACTTTGTATGTGAAAATTACAAAACCCATCCTAGTACACCAAGTCTCAACAGGACTAAGCTCGTGCTCTCGCACTGAGGCCTTCTCTGAGGAGAAGAAGGAGGGGAATGGAGGGTGAAGTGTAAGAATGGGACTGGGAGGAGAGGAGGGAGGGGGCTGTGACTGGCTGTAAAGTAAATAAGTAAATAAATTAAAGAAAAAAATAAACCTGATCACTATAGTCATACAATAATGACCATCATGATATCTAAAATAGAAAAGCTGACCATGAACACTTATGAAGTAGCTTCCCATGTGCTGTGCCTAAGACTGAACTTTGAATTCTCAAAGCTATCTTTTTCATTTCCAATGCAAATGATGCATTGATTCCCAAATATCGATGATTGATAACTTGTGATATTTGATAAAGAAGCTTTTGTTTATAGTGGTTTTCTTAAGTTTTTTTGCTGATTATTAGAAGTTTCTTTTATTTATATTATGAGAAATTTTCCCACTCAAAGCTTGGAAACCTTAATCTATTTGGCTTCTGTTACCATGTTCTTTACACTTACCCTGAACATTAGAACTGCTGCATTATTAATAATGCTAAGAGTTCCTGGCTAAGAATAGGGTCCCATTGATCAATGGGATCCTGGTTAAGAATGATATCTATCACTCAGATATTTTATGTCCTTTACTAAGACAAGAGATAGATAGATGGATAGATAGATAGATAGATAGATAGATAGATAGATAGATAGATAGATAGGTAGATAGATAGATAGATTCTAGACTTGTACTATGAAATTTATATATGTTCCAGACATGGAAAAAATTTTGTGTACACACACACACACACACACACACACACACACACACACACAAAAAAAAAAAACTGTCTTACAAAAGTTAAAGTGTCAGACAAAGCAAAAGAATTATTAAGCATATGTACATTTGATAAACATCAATAACTAAGTATTCTTTCTAATTCAGAGATAAACTTCCAGCAACTGAAAAACCTATATCTTTCACTCATGTTAACCATCGATATTTTATTTTACTGGATTTAAGATAACTATTCAAAATTGTCCTTTATCAGAAATGTTAAGCCTGATAGCCATAGATTAAAAAAAATAAAAACCACATAATGAGGCTTTCCACCACTTTCTCCTCTATTGGATTTAGTGTGTCAGGCCTTATGATAAGGTCTTTGATCCACTTGGACCTAAGTTTTGTGCAAGGTGAAAAGTATGGATCTATTTGCATTCTTTTACATGTCGACATCCAGTTAGACCAGCACCATTTGTTGAAGATGCTGTCCTTTTTCCATTGTACAGTTTTGGCTTTGTCAAAAATTAAGTGACCATAGGTGTGTGAGTTCATTTCTGGGTCTTCAATTCAATTTTGTTGATCTACTGGTTTGTTTCTATACCAGTACCATGCTGTTTTTATTACTATTGCTCTGTAGTACAGCTTGAAATCTGGGATGGTGATGCCTAAAGCCTCGAACTCATTGGCACAGGAGACAACTTCCTGAACAGAACATCAATAACTCAAGCTCTAAGACCGACAATCAATAAATGGGACATCAAGAAACTGACAAGCTTCTGTAAGGTAAAGGACACAGTCATCTGTTCAAAACGGCAACCTAAAGATTGGGAAACGATCTTTACCAACCCAACTTCTGACAGAGGGCTATGATCCATAATTTATAAAGAACTCAAGAAATTAAACACCAGGAAACCAAATACTCCAATGAAAAAAATGGGAAACAGAGCTAAACTGAGAATTCACAAAGGAGGAATCTCTAAAGGCAGTGAGACATTTGAAGAAATGTTCAACTTCTTAATCATCAGAGAAATGCAACTCAAGATCACTCTGAGATTCCATCTCACACCTGTGAGAGTGGCTAAGATAAAACACTCAAATGACAGCACATGCTGGTAAGGTTGTGAAGAAAGTGGAACACTCCTCCATTGCTGGTGGGAGTGAAAACTTGTACAAGCACTATGGAAATCAGTCTGGCAATATCTTAGAAAACTTGGAATAGCCCAACCTCAAGACCTAGCCATACCACTTCTGGGTATACATCCAAACGATTCCTCACCAAACCACAAGGACATAGCCTCATATGTTCATAGCAGCCTTATTTGTAATAGCTGGAAACTGGAAACAACCCAGATGTCCCTCAACTGACAAATGGATTAAAAAAAAATTGTGGTACATTTACACAATGGAATACTACTCAGCTATCAGAAACAAAGAAAGCATGCAATTTGCAGCCAAATGGATGGAACTAGAAAAGCTCATCATGAGTGAGCTAACCCAGACTCAGAAAGATGTGTATGGCATCTACTCACTTATAATTGGATTTTAGCCATATAGTACAGGATAACTATCCTACAACCAACCCACCAAAAATATCAGGAACATAGACTTGGTTACCTACCAAGAGGACAATTTGCCCTAGGGGTGCTACCATGTAGGCCCAATGCAAGAGGAAGCTCTTAGCTCTCATATGACTGTTGAACTGAGAGGGGCTAATTTGTATGGACACTCCACATCAGAGGAGTGGAATGGGTGGGAGACGGAGGAGAGGGTGGGAGGGTGGAACAGGGAGGGGTGGAAACAAGGAACTATGATGGAGATGTAACTTGAAGTAATAAATAAACATTATAATTTTTAAAAATCACATAATGAAATGAAATATCAGTATTAAGAGAAATGAAGTGTTTGTGTGTATTTTTGAGACAAAGTATCACTATATAGACCCAGGTTGCCAAATTTTATGGAACCGGCCTGGCCTAGAATTCAGTGATCTGCCTGCCTCAAGTCAATAACTTTCATGTCCCATTGGTAATAATTCCTGGGAAGTTTTTTTCTATTTTAGCTTTATCATAACTTTTGTTGAAGTTCTTGAAAAACATATACAGGTATATTCAATATTGATTAGCATGAGCTGGTTTTGCACTAATATTGACATATTTGTGATAATTCTGAAATGAACCTTATTTGGTCATAGAATATTAGTTTCATACATTACATGCCATATTTAAACTTAGAAGTTTAGAAAGAGAAGAATGGTTTGAGTCTTGCCAGGCTTTGCAGACTACGTGTTTTCCTGCCTGTGGCAGTGAAAACATTGATCCTTCAAAAATGCAGCTCATCAATACCTCGGAGACAGTCTGTGTCATGTTCTATTCTCAACCACATACTTCAAGCTAGCCTTTATAATTACCTGGAAAACCTAGTAGGTTTTCTTATATTTCACTACACTGCTTCTCTTGATGTCTGTTTCTATCCTTACAAATCTAGAAACCTCTCTCCAAATGCTTATCACAGGTTTTCTGATGAAGGGGTCAGTTATATAGAAATCTCAATCTTTCTTGGCTTTTCTGTTCACAGATGCCTTGGAATAATTTATAGATTGATGATACCTTGCTTAGGAACACATAGGTGTTATAATATAGACACAGCTTTAGAAAAGTGGTGGACAGCAACAATGAGAAACATATTTTTCTCTTTTTCTCTCATTGTTGTCAACAGTCAGATATTTCTTCAAAGGTTTTATCAAGTGTGTGACTAAAAGAAAATTTAAAAACATGAACAATAATAGCAAAAAATTATCTAGTACTTTGTATGTGTAGATATTACTCTAGACACTTTACTTATCATATGTGATATAGTCTTCACAGCTTTATAAAGTAGAGATGATCAGTGTCCACATGCTAAAGGTGAGAGAGCAGATATGGGAGGCTTGAGATAATTCCCCTGTGCTGTAGAGCTACAAGGTGATGGAGAGAGGATTTGAGCAGAGGTAGTAAGGATTTTGCCATTCCATGAGGAGGAATACAGGGAGTGAGGCAATGCATGAGATGAGCTAAATCCATGAAATCTCTCCCAAGGAAATCAGAAAAAGAGAGACGTTACCTTGTCTTTTGTTCCTGTAAACAACAACACTTAACAAAATAAAAATTTAGCATTCCTCGATTACTGAAAGTAAGCATACATAGAAAGCACCTCATTTTCAGGGCACCATTCTTATGTTGTGAACAGTATTCTTACGTGTAAACAATATACATTTTTGCTTCCAAAGTTCCAAAGCAGATCGAAAACTATGCATTAGTCCACTTACATCCAAGGTCACTTCGTCAACAAGACACAAATTTAGTTCAATTTCTTATCGAAATATTTTCCCAGCCACATAATATTGTGTTATGTGAGTTCCAGGATATTGAGATATTAGAAGATACAGATGTCAAGGTGGCAGTATTTAGATGCAAATTTGATTTTAGTGTGACCACTGGAGAGAAATGAAAGGTAAAAAATAGTACATGATTACATCACTCAAATGTTAAACTCTCTTAATCTGTTAATGATAGATTGATGAAATGATGAATTATAGCCATTCTCAGCGACTTTTTCAGCTCAGTCCTAGAAAAAAAGATTCTGTGTGCTTGACCCTACATTCTACCAACTACTATATTTACATGGTTTGTTTCTAGTGAAAAATAAATTCTTTTAAAGGTATGAAATACTGTCTAAATTTAGTCACATATACACTTATGGGATCAGTTTTTAAAAATTTAGATAAATAATACTAATGACTAACATTATAATATTTCTCAAATGAAGGTTAGGAGCCAACAGTACTTTTAAATTCTGTTGTTTCAGAAAAATGTTTTTTTTCAAAGACCAAAGAAGAGAGAAACTTTGAAGTGGATTCTGACATTGAATTCTGACATTTCCCATTGCAGTCTTGCCAGGATACCATTCAGTATATTTTAGTTGTTCAGAATCTGTGATGCACAAATTTCAGCTCAACTGATTGAACTCACCCATCAAGAAGCTAATTTTGGACTCTGGAATCATATTTGTGATGGGACAATCCATTAACACTCTGCTTTCCTGTCAAAAAAAGTTGTACTTAGCCTGCTTACGAAGTTGAGAAGTATGCAGAGGGAGCAGTCAGCAGCCAGGTGCATACTCTTTTGTAAATCTGTATTTTCAGTCCCATACCATAGCAGTTATTTCTAGTGCCTCTGGTGAAGATTCAGTTACCTTGCAAAGTGTCTCACTCTAAACCTGAAGTTAGCCTATCTTACTCCATCCCAAATTCACAAGGTGGCAATAGAGTTGGTGGTCCTCTGGCTATTCCTAATGATTTCTTGGCCTACAGTTACTTTCTTGGCTCTTTCTGCAGAATGACACTTGGAGCATTTGGTCTAGAGATGCCTGGCAATAACAATTTAAAGTTAAAATCTCACCAGGGATCAGAGGCATGTGTTCTCGACCCAGCAACTTAAAGGGAACAGATAGCAGATGGATAAAGTGGGAGTTTTAAGTAGAACTGTAAAGACTCAATCCTATGATGGAGACTTTGAAGCTGCACCTGCTTTGGGAGGCAGCAGCACCCTGTATCTGAATCCTTGCTCTTGTCAAGTCAGTGGAGATTTCAATCTCCCTACTAGATGCTAAGCTGCCTCTAGGAGATAGGTGACTCCATTTCTCTTTTCTGAGCTTCTACCCTCTGTTGTCCTTCATTTATTTCCTGCAGACCACTTTCACTAATATTGTCCCTGGCACCCTCTCATGAAGCTTCTGTTTAGATCTCTGCCTCTAAACAAAGACTTCAGGAAAGACATTTGTTTGGACAAAATGCCATAAGTTGGTATCATCTACCATAGTCAATGTACCATGGATGGAGACTAAAGTATTCCCTTCAGTCAGCTACAGAATCTAAAACCTATCAGGGTTGAAACTGGTTTCTAGAAATCATAAATGTGTAACACCAAGTGTCAAGCCACACATTCTTTTACACCAAAGATTCTCCCTGTGTACATCTTTAAAATCCCCATTACATTCTTTTGTTCTACTTTTTAGTTACTTCTTATTTGGGCATTTAATATTGTATAAAGCTATCAAAAATAATTATTTCACTATCTCTCACTGATTAAACTTAAAAAAGGGTTAATGGTGACAAATAAAAACCTCCAGATAAAACCCTGGGCAAAGTCTACAATACCATCAGAGACCAAGCTGCAAACAGAGCTGTGGTCTGGGTAGCATGCAATGCTTTGGGTTTCAGAACCTCAGAAACATACTTACTCTCTCAGTTATGAGAAATAAAAAGGAGATCAGGCAGAGGAAAATGTGTGCTCTCTTAGGATGGAAAAATAAGCAAAGAAGAAAATCAAATGAACCACATTTGAAGTTATTTTTTCTGACCTTAACAATTGATTAATTCACATGATACTTGCTAGAGTAGAGTGAACAAAAGGTTGGGGGAAGTAAAGAGTATGATTAGGAAGAAAAGAAAAATCCTCCTTTTTTGAAAGCTTAGGGTACTAAGTGACTTTCCCTGTTAATAAACATGGGTTCAGTTAATGACAGCTATTAATTGTCATTTTGACAATTACCATTATTATTGATGCTTAAACGTTGGTCCTGAGGGTGTAATTGTGACACTTGGTATATAAAATGTACTGCATAGGTCATTTGTACTAATTCACGAAAAAGGGATTCAGAACTGTTGTATGTAACATCTGCAGGGCACGTCGGAATTGCTTGAATCAGAAGGGTGTGCTTTGGCTCTTAGTTCTGGAATCCTGTCTACTGTACAGTAAACTAATGGAGAGAGGAAGTGTTTTTGCAACTGTTGCTTTGAATGCCAATTGATGGAAATCTACTTATATTAATACAGTTTTTCCTTCTTTTCAGGAACATCAGCAAAGGTAGCTATGCTACTCTGAGACTGACATTATTGATTAGGTATTATTAATTCCTCTATTTTATGTAAAATCCACTGGAGACTAAGGGTTCAAACACATCAGACAATCTCATAAAACTTACATAAGAAAACATGTGCTGTCTGGTGCTCAGGCACATTCTCTCTACTTAGTGGCTTGTAGTCTTTGATGACCTATCTCTGTCTTACAGCTTATTATTAAATGTTATTATGAGACTCTATTTCAAATGTAAATTGCTGCTTCTCACTTATATTTCATGAAATGCCTTGCTTGGGTTGTTTAACTTTCTTATAATTGTGGACCCTGGGGCCACTCATAAATTTTCAGTTTAAAAGCAGCATTTTTCATCTAATTATTTTATCATGTTTTGCTCATTTGATTGACTCCTTAATATTAATTCTCTTTGTCTGACAGTTAGATGGTGGGTAAAGGTGCTTTGTTACCAAGCCAGTAGACCTTAAATTGTTCTCTGTGACCCAATGATGGAAGGAGAGAACTGACTCCTGCAAGCTGTCCTCTGGTCTTTATAAGAGAACTGTGGCAGAAGCTTTTGATTCCCACTAATAATTACCTACCTAACTACCTACCTCCCTACCTATCTATTTAACTGCCTACCAACTAACCTTTATAACTAGTTAGATATATGTAATTTAAAAAGGACTCTAGTAATGCTTTAAAATGAAATTTTAAGTTTTGGCCCTTTGCTACCAAACTGTTTAGGATAATTAAGAAATGCAAACTAATAGTCATGCAAACATGTCATTTTGTTAGTTACTATGAGAGTCTATCACAGTTATTTTCTAAGCTACTCAGAAATCAAGTTGCTAAGAGACAAGCAACATTTGCTTATCTAAATATAAGAGATAGAAAGGGTGTCTTCAAAAACCTCAAGAGATCTGGAGAATATGGCATTCAAAGATGCTTTCTTAACCTAAGATTTTTTGATATCAAGACATGTCAGCACCTGACAGCACCCCCTATTTTACTCCAAGTAGAAGATGAGCATTGAAGAATCTCCAGTGGGAGATGGTTGAATTGGCAGCAAGCCTATCTGTTGGCAAGAAAAACCCCTTGCTTCAACTGTAGATAGACTGCTGTCCAAAAAGGACAAAATTTGGAAGCAGGTAAGTCGACAGCCTAGCTCTGCCAAGACAGGGTAGGTAAGTCCTTCATAATTCCTGCTCTATAATCAGTGTCAGAGAAATGGGGCCAAACGGCTGAAGATTGATGCTGTAATGTATGGAGAGAAAAATGGGAACTGTCCAGGCAGCCACTGGTATGTCATTTCTTAGTTTTGGAAGCTGCGGGCCCTGTACTTCCTATATAATCATATATATTTATTCCTCTCAGGTCTCTGAAGTGGTTGAAGAATAGATAGCTAGAGTCTCATAGTTAAATTTTGAGTTGTTTAGGAATCAATAGGGTGTTCTGGATCTAAGAAGATTTTTTTTAAATTGTGAGACAAGTTAGTATGAAAACTGAGTTACATGTAGAACTTTAAACTTATGGAGATGGTTAGATAGTAGAAGGTTAAAGTCAGGTGCAAGTACATATGGGCTGGACATTGGGAATGTATGCTAAGCCATATAACTCTCATAATTGTGGCTTATTTATTTCTCTTGTTTTGTATTGTATTTACAGTTATAAGAGAAAGAACCATTTGTTGGACTGAAAGGGAGAGCTGTTGGGGGGGAAAAGAAATACCTTAAACTAAAAAAAAAAAAGGTAGAGGATGGAGGGGTTGAGGGGGAAGAGGGTAGAAGGGTGGGACTGGAGGGGGGAGTAAGGAGGGGATTGTGACTGAGATGTAACTTGAAGAAATAAAAAATAAATTATTAAAAAATTACTCTAAAAAACAATTATTTGACTTTGGGCCATGTGTTGGAGTTCCTTAAAACAGTTGGCATTATTTGAAATTGTGGAATTCCTTATCCAAAGAATATTTTAAGTAGCAAACCTAAAGTTTCCAAAGCATATTATAACAATTCTAAATGTTAGAATAATAGAACACATTCAGCAATAGTCTAATGGTAATATCAAAGATGTTGAAATATATATATATACATCCTCTCACTTAAATGCGATATGACTCTATGATACTTGCTACTATTCTCTTTGATAGGTAGTGAAAATTGAAGGTAAAAATTGATAAAGTGGCTCTTGGGAATATGTGGAATACTTAAGGTTCAATTTCTATTTATCATAACTTCTGGACTACTATTTACTTAATAGTACAGCCTGTCTTTACGCACCGATGATTCAATTCTAAGATCTGATTAATGCCCATCACCAGTAAAATGGGCTGTCTCTACTCAAAACAGCTTCTGTGGAACTGGAGATGTGGTTCTGTAGTTAAGGAGTACACACTTCTTTTCCAAAGAACCAGAGTACCCAGCATCCATGTCAGGTGACTCACAAACACCTGTACTTCTAGCTACAGAGTATCCATCACCTTTTTTCTGACCTCTATATTTAACTTCACACATTTGACACTCCTTCAACCTTTCTTAACCCTCTTGGGAAAGAAAACCTAACAAATGGTGGCTCCACACCTCCAATAAATGCTCACCCATGCTGATATACATCTGTATATACATATATAGGCTTGCATTATTTCTTCGACATCATCAAAATGGTGATGTGTTGTCTTATTTCCATTAAAACATTTCATGTTACTTCACTTAGTTCATTCAAAAGCTTATGTGTGCAACAGTTTCCCTCTGAGGAGCAAATCATTGTGAGGTGTTCTTTATAGAACTCTGTTTTATTAGATTCCCCATGACAGTGTAATTACAGATGTTAGTATAAATGAAAACTACAGAAATTGAGATGGGCTGCAACTTAGATATGTAACATTTCTCTAGCTTAGGCAAGACTCTAGTTTTGATGCCTCCTGACCCCTGAAAATCTGGAGAAATACTAAAATAGTGTAGCTTATATGATTGGAGGCTCTTTTGCATATTTGCTACTAATGGCATGCTCTTGTGACTCCTTTCTTATTTTGATATTCATTACAGATATTGGATAAAACATTAAAAATAAAATTCCTTTATATTTTAAAACTCTTATATTTTGAGAAACATCTCCTACGGAGTCCTGGAGAATAGAGTCATGGGTTCAGTTGCACTCAGCAGTCAGCAAATTATGGCATAACACTGTGCTTTGTTCCTGGTTTACTGATTTATTAGATGGATTTTGGAGTAGCCATGCAATGTGCTCAGTGCCTGTTGGGATTCACTCTTGGAAGGCCATTGCTCTTGGCTGGCATTTATAATTCAGTCTTAAGAACCACAAAGAATGGCATGCACCTATGAATGTTCTCTTTTTATTTGTGTCACATACAGGGCAGAACAGCAGCTATGACCTACCATGCTTATTGAAGAAAAATGAAACAGACATATCTCAATGGTTCTTGAAGAAAGTGAAAGAATGATGTGGGCTTTCAATTATTCATATGAAAAGGTCGATTTTCTGATGTAGAAAATCTAGATTCACTACATGAGAGTGCCAGGAGAGATAGAAATGGGAGATTGTGTTCTTTGGAGACAAAGGAAGCCTTCCTGAAAGGAATGCAAACCTGATTATTGTCCATCTGTGAGTGTCTTTAATGCTTGGATTCAATTTTTTTTCTTTTTGGTTTACTTTATATAAGTGATTATATTTTGTTGGAATGTGATAATTAGTTTGTTTCTCATAGGAAAGTTCTATAGAATAAATAATTCTTCAAACTTCTCAGCCATCCAGCAGAAAGCTGTTCTTCTCATCTCCCTTTTCCCAAGTCAACTCAGTAATAGAGAAGAAACCTGGGGAATTAATTGTTGCATCTTGAACCAGACTCTCTGGTTGAAGCTTTCCTCTTATTCTCCTCAAGGTATCTTTTCTTACTCTTCTCAATGAATAAGACAATGAATAAATAGAAAAACAGAACATACACACACAGAAAAATCGTATATTAGCTAGATTATAGTAAAGGACTGCAAGACCACACAAGCAGAGCAATACTAGTACTAGCTGCCACATAAATACCCATAAAGTACCAGTTAGAGGCACACATTTTATTTAGATACTGGTTTCAGCAAATACTTCACTATTTAGCCTTGTTATCACTGCTTAACACAGAAAAGGAGAAAAGGGCTCATCATTTTCCACTCAGTGTGGGCTTGCCTCACTCAGCCTTATTCAGCTAATCTTCCTCCATCCTCTCAGGAGACAGGTTATATACCTGACCTGAATTAGAAAAGTTAGCAAGTGAAATGAGATTTCCCCTAAGTCCATAGCTGTGTTCGTAAGAACATATTTGAAAGCTTATTCTTTAATATAGCAACACTCCTTTCTCTACACTTTTATTACCTTGCAATTGAATCCAATCCCCACAGTCTGCACAGAAGCACACAGCAAAACAACATCAGATTACCTTATGAAGAAACTCATTGGTATCCATCTATGTGCATGCTTGCACACACACACACACACACACACACACACACACACACACACACACATGCACACACTCCACCAACACACAACCACATACCCTCACACACACATGGACCATGAACACATGCATACCTCCACCCACAACCCACATATACACAAACACTACACACACACACACACACACACACACACACACACACACACACACACTCATTACACACACTTTCTATACATTACCCAAAGGTAATGTATAGGTAAATAATAGAAGGAGGACTCATATCCAGGCTAAGATTCTGATGGGATTGGATATGAAGTGCATATTTCCCCTTATTTTCAGTGGAGGACCACTGATATTTATGGACATTATCCACCTATTTCCTCCTTACTTTCCCTATCTATGCATTCCTGCTCTATCTTCAGACATTATCAGGCTCTCTATAACCCATAGAATAACTCTAGACCAACACAAAGAAATATGGGTCTTTCTTTTCTAATCGATGGCATTTCAAGTCAGAATTGACTGTGTGCAAATGCTTTGTCCACCTTCTTATGATACCTGCACATCTTCGACATACATTATTTCATTTCAATTCACGCACTTTGAAGCTTATTTGGTTCTTACTATGTATATTCATCTTTGCATAAGCCTTCCTTTTAAAAGCCAAAGTGTCATGATATGAGTAATAACTTCAGAACGGTGTTTCCTTAAGCTCTATGTGGTGATGAACTTTGTATTTCTCACCTAGGCAGCAAAAATGGGAAAAAATATTAATAGTACAAGAGAACTGAGGAAAAGTGTAACAATATGCTCTAGAAATTCAAACTTCATGTTAGTGCTTACCCACCAGAGCAGAATGCAGAGCTGAAAATGTCTGAAGGTAACAAAATTAACAATGGGTCCCAGAGAGAGCAATGTTGAGCATCATTGAGAACCTGTGGGACAACAGCAACATATCTTCATTCATAGGTAGGAGGCCTAGGCTGAATGGGTTCCTGTTCCCAAGAGATGGGCAGAGATGGGAACAGGCATCAAAACCACTGAAATTTAGCAGAACTTTTAGTTTACACATGGTATCTCTCGAGTTAATGTTTGGGATCTTTTTCCCTACTAGCCTTTCTTCTACCCTGTGTTTAAGCTCTTTTCAAAAAGGAATTGTTTTCTTTGTAATGTGTCACATTTCCCAGAAAACTATAGCTTATAGAATAAGAGTTTCCAAGAGGAACTAATCTAGGCTTTTAGTTTGAGCTTTGAGTACTTGGAAGTTATAGTCCTTTAGATTACAGTCTTTTTTCTTAATAGAGAAATCTTGAGACCAGCAAACATGTTTCATTTTTTTTATCTCCTCTAAGTTCTCACAGGACTTTCCATAGAGCATTCAGTGAATATATGTTGGTATATTTGGCTTTCTAATTCTATATGTTTACCATTTAAATATTATGGTTGTGCAAGCATTTCTAACTGATATATCGGATTGATAAAGCCAATTACATTATTACTGGAAGATGGCTTATTAGACAAAGGTATTTATTGTCAAGCCTAAGTACCTGAGATCAATATCCATAAACCACACAGTAGAATGAAACAACTCACTTCTGAATAAATCCAAATTTGAAATAAGAAAAATTTGAAGAAAAACTGTATCACATAGCTCATGTACCTCATGTACAATGGAAGCTGAGTGGGTACAGCTGAATACTATAAAAGAGCTCATTTTAATTACACTTATTGAGCTGCATGAGGAATCGCCTTTGAAAACATTTGTATTTCTCATTTAGATGAGCCGCATGACATGCAGAGAAAGATAAAAAACAATTTCTGTGTGAAGTCACATATGAAGGGTTAGTTCTAAATTTACCATCCACTAATTCCTTTGAGTCATTATATTTGTTCTTTGATTATACATCACTTTACTAATTTCAAAGCAAAAGAGCAGGAGGAGATGAAAATACGTGAATCAAAGGATAGCCTTAGGTGGTGCCTTTGGAACCAAAGAGCTGACATTCCATTTCCAAATTACCAAATGTAAGAGTATTTAGCTAGACTTTGAGTATTCGTGATCCAGTGACAACAGCTAGGGGAAAAGGAGAGGTAAGTGTCATGAGAGGACATAACGTATAGTGTGTGCGATATGATGTCTTCTCATGTGTGTAAGCCATGATGTCCAGATAAAGAGAATGAAGAGAATAATAAAAAGGACTTCCAGATTCATTGTTTCTCAGGGAGTATTTCATGTTTCACAGGAATACCATGGAGCCACTAAACTGTGGGAAGGTTCTTTGCCTGAGGAGGTTCTGTATCAATAGTCTTGATTCTTCTTAATGAAATAAAGAACAGCATTGCCACAATGTATGGTGTATTGGACAACGTGAATCTGATAAAAAACAGACCATGTAGAGAATTCTAGGAAAAAATAATTCATTTTAGGAAATTACTGTAATTAGTCTTAGTCTTATATGAAGAACATTCTCAAATTTAGTATGTAAATGGTTTTTGTTCTTCGATTATATTAGAATTATTGATGAATATGTCAAATGCCTACTTGAATATTCATATTATTAATGTTTGCCAACCCCATAAGAGATACCTAGTTGTGCATAATGATCAACCCCAATTAAAATGTCTTGGTGAATTTAGCCCCAAGATGAAATAACCAGCAATTTCCAGACCTGGACATGAAGTTTGCTTTGACTAACCTCAAATTTCATACCTGTAATTATTAACTTGAAAGAACCCTGAAGGAAGAAGCAGATGTTTTGCTGTGCATAGTAGCAGTCTGGCACAAAACTACAAACTGAAAAGAGAATTAGATGAAAAAAAATGTGTTGCTTGACAATGTAGTACAGAGACTTCCATCAGGAATCAAAAATTGTTATTTAGTTCCCTTTTATTAGGTGTACATATGAAGTAGATACTTTTAATGATATTCTTTCTCAATTTAGTTTTAGTCATTTTCAAACAGGAAATATTAATTTCTTAAGTTGAAATAGACTTGCCAGATGTTATATTTGGTCATTCACGCCAGGTGATGACAGAATTGAGTAAATAAGATCCCGCATGAAATTCCCCTGAGTGCTGTTAGTCATGCCTACAAGAGTACATACCAGTAGCATTATCCAAAAGGCTACTATTTTTCAGATGTTAGAAATTTATTTAAAAAGGAATTCGTCTTTTTTCTTGCCTTCCATTTTGATAATACAAATTTGCTGAGCTTAAGGCTGGTAGACCATGTTGGAAAAGTGTTTTGACCCTGAAAAATTGTATGAAAGCTTTCTAGTCTTCTAGCCTACCTTTTGTTGAACATATTGCCTTCATGCATTGATTCATCTATTCATTCATATAACAATGTAGGAAATAGATGTTGTCCAGCAGACAGGTATTACATGCCAAAGAAACAGTAATGTACAAATTAACGATTTGTATTATCAAACACATGAACAATAACTTTAAAAGGCAATGTGATTCATTCAATAGTTTGCAGAGTGAATGAGCAAGGAAAGGTAAGGGGAGAGAGGACTTGGGAGGTGGGTACTCAGAGAAGGTTTTGCTGAGGCAGTAGCACTATGAATAAAACAAGGGTGCTAGGGAACACGTTCTTGGGGGTTGGAATATTCCAAGCTAAGCAAAACTGTTCAAGCACTTTGAAATGGAGAACAGCTAAATATATTTTATATTCAGTGAGAAATATGGAATGGAATCAGAATAATAATGACGAACTCACATGAAGCTTTCAATATCCTGTTCATAGTAAAAAGTTGCCACGAAGAATTTTCAGTAGCACATAGCAATATTTGGTTCCTGTAACGAACAAGTTTGTACTGTGCAGAACAGATGATATGCTTTATAGATCAGGCATTCAGAACTTTATAATAAATACATATATAAGTAAGTAAGTAAATAAATAACAGGATCATTAGTTGCCATTTAGGAAAATAATATTGTTATTTTTATTTTTTTTAGTTTTTTAAATTATTTTATTCTCTCATATATTACAACCCAACTGCAGTTTCCCCTCCCTCCCTTTGTCCCCCACTTCCTCCATCCCTCCACCTCCTCCACCTCCTCCACCTACCCCCACCTCCTTCATCACCATCCACTCCTCTTCTGTATCCTTTCAGAAAAGAGCAGGTCCCTGCAGGGATATCAACCAAACATGGTATATCAAGAGGCAATAACATTAGGTACCACACCTCATATTAAGGTTGGGCAAGAAAACCCAGAAGGACCACAAGGATCCCCAAATCAGGCAATAGAAATAGCCTCTAGTTCCTCTGTTAGAGTCCCACAAAACACAAAGCTATCCAACCATAACATACTTACAGAGGGCCTAAGTTAGAACTATGTAGGCTCCTTGATTGTCAGTTCAGTCTGTGTGAATCCTAAGGGGCCAGGTTAGTTGATTCTGTGGGTTTTCTTGTGGTGCCCTTGACCCCTCTGGCTCCTACAATCCTTCCTCCTTCTCTTCAGCAGAATTTCCTAATATTTGGCTGTAGGTTTCTGCATCTTTTTCCACCAGTTGCTAGAAGAAGCCTTTCTGATGACAGTTGGGTTAGGCACCAGTCTATGAGTATAGCAGAATATCATTAGACATCATTTCATTTACTTACCATCATCATCATCATCATCATCATCATCATCATCATCATCATCATCATCAT
>CAJQZJ010009649.1:26346975-26363352 GCA_907164525.1 Lophiomys imhausi | reverse complement strand
ATCATCATCATCATCATCATCATCATCATCATCATCATCATCATCATTATTATTTGCCAGTTGTGTTTGGTTCTATTATAGGTCTCTAGGCCATCTGATCTCTGGTTTACGTAGAGGAATATTGTCATTGTCAGTGACTCTATTTGTTTTTCTAGCAAATTAAGAGAAGCATATCTTTCTTTCGTTCTTTCCTTCTTTTTGCTAATATCTTCTTTAATGTTAACATCTATTCATATGAGGAAGATCA
The DNA here is from genome assembly GCA_907164525.1 of Lophiomys imhausi. Taxonomy (NCBI): domain Eukaryota; kingdom Metazoa; phylum Chordata; class Mammalia; order Rodentia; family Muridae; genus Lophiomys; species Lophiomys imhausi. The sequence goes on along the minus strand of CAJQZJ010009649.1, from coordinate 26,363,105 downwards.
ACATATAACTTTCTTCTTTATTTGGATATTCTTTATTTTGAATTAAATATTCATTCACTAGTAAGTTGGAAAGAATTTTCACATTTATATACTATGAGTTTATCTTAAGTATTCTTTAAATAACATAATTTTCTGGTTCAGCTATCTAGGTCTTGGATTTTCATTATAAGAGTTTTATTGATTCAATTTTTAATTTTAGTAGTTTTAAGGCTTCTTATGTTTTCTTATGTTAATTTTGCACATAGATATAGAAATTTTATACTATCAAATTTCAAATTTAATTTTAATAAACATTCTCTTTTATCTTTAGATGTCTACAGGGTCTGTAGTGTCAAAGAATTTATTAATATTAGTATTATTAGTATTGATGTCTTTATCTCTTTCAGGATAAGTGTCACTGCACATGAGCATGGATCCTATCCAGGGTGATGCTAAATATACCCAGTAGTATCCCATTTAGCAATCTGATTTCCTTCTTCCAGCAGCTATCAATTGCAAGTAGCTTCTTGGTAACAGGTGGGACTTTGCGCAAACTTCCTCTTCTTAACGCTGGAATTTTTTCTGGCTTGTGGTTGTGTATGCCTTGCACATGCTGTCACAGTGTCTGTGGATTTAGATTTGCTACATAAATATATATTTATAATATATAATGCTTTTGGCTGTGAACCATAGCATAGTGTTTCCAAAATACATATTGCTTTCCCCTCAAGGAAAGTATGAAAGTTTGTTCTGGAGCTAAATATGAGTGATCATGGCTAGGGAGCACAGGTCCAGGTTACCGCAAAGATCATGTTCCAACGTGATGAAGGTTTGATGAAGGCTTTATAGTAACAAGTAGCAAAAGGAAGTTATAAATTAAGACAGTTTAAAAAGACATTGGTGGAAACAAAGGTCAGTGGAACAGAGCTAGGGACCTGTCATAAGCTTCAGATGTGACCTGGTGACACTTTTAGCTTTTGGAGGGATGGAAGCGAGTGGTTTGCTAGGAATATTCTTTAATATTTTGATAATTATAAGGTTAGTGGGTCTGCCATAGGGGCAGACAATGAATGACTTGCAAAAGGACAGTAGACAAGCCCAAGATAATTTACATTTTCAATAATTGAGAAGTTCGGTCATTTTTGGCTTTGTAGAAGCTTTAACATACCCATTCTGTTTTTGTGTCTTTCTCTTTCGTTTACTCATCTACCAAGTATCATTAATTTTTCTAGTTTTCAGAATTTTGCCTTAACTAGCAGACAAATAACAAATAGCCTTAGTCATTTGGTCAACATATTAAAACCAGAAAGTAGATTTTTAATGTAGCTAAAGATTGGACAAAATGACTGCAAAATTACTTTCCAAGATTAATATTATGTAATAACAGTCTTAAATTGTCATTATGAAAGAACTAGGAAATCAAATTTAAAAGATCTTATGAATATAATTTTGTTAAAACGTGTGTAATATTAATGTGAAAGCTACTTTTGCACCTTTTAAGAATGTGCCTAAGCACATGATCAAGTGCTATGACTGTTTTCTCAATTAGTTACCTAGTTTTCTGTTTTTAAATATGTATGCTTAGTGTTGCCATAAATAAAACATCTTTTGAGACTAGTGGATGTTTAATCTAATAATGGTTCTTTGACATCAATAATCACTGTTTGTCTGAAGAAAGTTGTACAGCCCATGAATAATTTTGTACTAATTTTACAATACGTATCTAGTTTTCTTTTTTAAATAAAGGAAACAACTAGCACAATGATTGATTTATAGGAAGAAATATTTAAATTGGAGTAAAAGATATATTGCATTACTACTTCTGATAATATCAACACACTGAAGAGTCAGTTTTGCAAGGCCTATAGAGTATGTCCTGTTGGCTTACATGGACAATCCCAGTACTAAAGGCCTAACTATATGTTCCCAATAAGAACTTGCATAAATTTTTATTCAGATTACCTGAAATTTAACTAATATAGAGAAAAGAATAACAAGCAGTACAGTATAATACTGAAAGAGAAGAATAGCATAATAGAATAGATGATGAACACTTCCAACCACCACATGCAAAGCAACATAATGAATTTATATTTTTATGCAAAGAAATGTAGAAAGTATTTTTGCCTTGTCTCCCAGAGATGTTGGCTATCAACTTGCTGTATACTGCCTTTAATATGTTTAGGTATGAGTCTTAAATACCTCTCCACAACTTTTCTCATGAATGGGATTTGGATTTTGTCAAAGGCTTTTTTCAGCATCTAATGAGATGATCATGTGTTTTTTCTTTCTTTCAGTTCGCTTATATTGTAGATTACATTGATGTATTTTCATATGTTGAACCATCTGTGCATCCCTGGTATGAAGCCTACCTGATCATGGCAGATGAAATTTTTGATGTATTCTTCGATTCGGTTTGCCAGTATTTTACTGAGTATTTTCAAGTCTATGTTCACGAGGGAAATTGATCTCAAATTCTCTTTCTAAGTTGAGTCATTTTGTGGTTTAGGTATCAAGGTGATTGTAGTTTCATAGAATGAACTTAGAAAAGTTCCTTCTGCTTCTATTTTTGGAATAGTTTGAGGAATATTGGTATTAGCTCTGCTTTGAATGTCTGGTAGAATTCTCTGCTAAAACCATCTGGCCCAGGGCTTTTTTTTTTTTTTTTTTGCGCGGGGTGGGAGGGTTGGAATATTCTTGATAACTGCTTCTATTTTCTTAGGGGTTATGGGACTGTTTAATTTGTTTATCCTCAGGTTGGCTGGGCATGTCCCAGAGCATTGGGCAGCACAGGGATTTGTGGAGGAAGGAACGAGAAGGAATACAATTCAGATATTCCTGAAGTGGCCTAAAAATCTGAGATGCCACAGGTTCAAAAGATGGAGCTTGGTGGGACAGCACTCAGCTCAGGGCAGGTGGGAGTGTCTCAGAGCACATGGCTGAGTGAGTATTTGTAAGGCAAAGGGAGAGGAGGAATCTAACCTATTCCTGAAGTTACAGGCCTGGGGAACCCCAGGTGTAACAGGGTGCTAAAGATGGAGCTGAATGTTCCTGGTGTATGAGGCTTTGTAAGTTCTGGTGGGGCAAGGTTGATACAGTGGTGCTTAGGGCTCAGCTCAGACTGACTGGGCATGTCTCAGAGCACTAAGAGGCCCAGGTATTTGTGTGGGAATGGAAGAGAAGAAATTGAACTTGGATATTCCTGAAGTTGTAGGGCTGGAGATACCAGGTGACAATGGTTCAGAAGATAAAGCTTGGTTGGACAGCACTCAGCTCAGGGCAGTTGGGAGTGTCCCAGAGCTCTGGGTCAAATGGTAATTTGTTGAGGGAAGGGAGATTTGGGATCTAGCCTGGGTGTTCTTGAAATTGCAAGCCTGGGGACACTATGTGTAGCAGGGTCAGGAAGATGGAGCTTGGTGCTCCTGGCGTATGAGGTCTTGTAAACTCTGGTTGATCCAAATTCATCACTTTTAAGGAATCATGCAATTACACTGGACTTCTGGAAACTTCAAGATCAATGTTCTTAATGTTAATCTTTTTCTTTGAGATATAAACCAACATGTTTATAAGGTCCAAGGATTGGGATGTAAACATCTTTGGAGCCCATTATTCTACCTACTATGAATCTTAAAGGGTAGTTCAAATTTAATAGATATCACTGTGGCCAAGGTTCCAAGGAAAGATTTATCAAGTTATAGAAGGGTAAGTTTGTCCTTCTGAGAAGTAGCTGAGGGAAACGTATGTCCATCTGAAAATTTAACTATTTTATTTTTTTATTTTGAGTCAATGTTAATACCAGAGAAACAATTATGTTATGGAGAGGCTCAAATTATTAGGGTGAACAATTACATAAATCACCTTAGTCCAATCTCTAGGAACCCTATTAAAGAAGTATGATCATTATCCCTGAATAAAGATAAAGAAAAAAGTCAAGTCACCCCCAACTACATATTTTGTATAAATTTAAAACAGAATTAATTTAATTAATAGGTGTTAATTTAAGTAGCACCTATGTCTCCAAATAAAACACTCATCTATTGACCTCTTTTCAATGTTTCCCTCCAAGCATCTGATAATTTGTTGCAGAAGTGTGCATTTTTCTCAATTTCAAATATTTTTGTTTTATATATGTCATTTTAAGATATATTGATTTCTCATTGTATATTTGCAATTTCTTTGCCCTCTTTTTTTCTGAAAAATTACAATTTTCTTCTTGGTATCTAATGCTATTATTTTCTTCAAAAATATTCAATAATATGTAACAAATTCTGAGTTGTTTGTGATTTTTTACTGTATTTCATGAATAATGGGCAGTATTGTCACTTTAAGATAACAAGATATGCCCATTTTTGGTTTTTATTTTTCCCTTTTCTTTTTAAATTCTTTCATTTTGAACATATGCTTTTCAAAATAAGATGATATTCATACTGTTTTCAATCTTTCTTTTTTGTAGAATTAAATGAAGATAAACATATAATTTGATGCCATCATGGGGTCATAATATTTTGATAAATATATTACTGTTTTTTTAAGTGTTTTTTCTGTATGTTGCTATAGGCTGCACAATAATGAGCATCTGTCTGTGTACTACATCTAGCATCGATTTTTCTACTCATCTATCTATTGATCCATTATCTGTTCTCTCCTTGTATCTTTCACTGTTTTATTTCTTTTTTCTTTTACTTTAAAAAATATTTATTTATTCCTTCAGATTGCTATTCCATCATAGTGTCCTCTTTCTGTCCCTCCCAGTCCCACACCCCCACCCTCTACCCCCTATACCTTCCATCCCACTCCTCTGGAGTGGAATGTCCCTACATAACAGTCCCCCGCCCCAGTTCAGCAGTCATATGAGGGCCAAGAGCCTCCTCATACACTGGGGGCCTGCATGCAGCACCACTAGGGCAAAGTGTCTCATTGACAGGTAACAAAGTCTATGTTCATGTTCCCTTTGGTTCATTGGTTGTAGTATAGTTATCTTGTACTATATGGTTAAAATCTGATTATAAGTGAATAGATGCCATGTGCATCCTTCTGAGTCTGGGTTAGCTCACCCAGGATGAATCTCTCTAATTCCATCCATTTGGCTGCAAATTGCGTGATTTCGTTATTTCTGATGGCTGAGTAGTATTCCATTGTGTAGATGTACCAGAGTTTTTTATCCATTCCTTGGTTTAGGGACATCTGGGTTGTTTCCAGTTTCTAGCTATTACAAATAAGGCTGCTATGAACATAGATGAAGAAACTTCTGTGTGATTTGGTGAGGAATCATTTGGATGTATACCCAGAAGTAGTATGGTTGGGTCCTGAGGCAGAGCTATTCCAAGTTTTCTAAGATATATTCTTTTATGTCTGATTTTCATCATTTAAAAGATAAAATAATGGTGCAGGAATTTCTTCTACATTCAAATATCCCCTTTTGGATGGACAATTGTGGTTCATGGACTCTGAAAGTAAGTTTTGTTATTCCTGAAACTTACAAGACTCATAGTGCCACCATAAGCAGTAATAGTTTCTGGGGAAGAAACACTCTGAACAAACTTCCTGTAAACTGTGCAGTGAGATCAGCTCCTAGAAGAAGTTGCAGTTTTTATGAATCACTACCATTCAGACTAGAATGTCCTTTTGGTGACACAGCTGCTGTAATGCATTTTGGTGATATATGCTTCTGTAAATATCTCTCATCTATGCTTTCAAATGTAATCTTTCATCCCTTCTCCAAGAAACTCTCTGGCTCTCTAAGCTAGACTTAGGTGGAACCATTTCTTTGGTCTGTTGCATATCATTTACCTTAGAGGAATAAATATTGTTTCTGTATTTCAAGAAGAGTCACACAACAATAACATATTGTTAAGCACTGGTTGAAGGCATTAGTTTTCCTAGAACTTTCATCTGTAGGACAGCCTCATTGAACCCTCTGTAACTCTGTTTCAACTTCTACAGAGAAATAATGAGTTTGATATCATGTAGTTATAGAAATTATTAAGATAATTCAAATATGCCACATATAATGTTTCAAATTAAATTACTGCTATTCTTATGGTATTTTAATACCAGAACTGTTTGAAAAATGTTAAAAAAATAAGCATTTTCTAAATAAAAAACATTACCTTTCATGACTCAAACATTAAATCTGAAGGTCATATTTATATAAGGAAGAAGGAAGTGATGAAATGTTCACTATTTTGAAAATAAAAGGAGAATATAAGCTTAGAAAGACCTCATCCCATTTTTCTGGATGTTTTATTGGTTTTCAACTCAGTCCCTGTATTATAGTATATGCTACATACCTATGCACAGTATCTGTGGACTCATTTAACTCTCTTTTGTAAATATTAGAATGGTTTTAATTAAAAATAAAGTCATAATACTTCAGTTAATAGAATAATTGCGCTAATAAACACTACTATATTAAAGAAATGGAAATACCATCTGTCTTTATTTTGTTATTGTTAGTAATATGCAGAATTATCCCTAGAATATAGGCCAAGTGGAAATTCTTGTTACTAGGTATGATAATATCCTTCATAAGTAAAAAGATATTTTAGAAAAATCACATATAATGCAAAGTTCTTGTCATTAATCGTACTTAATAATACAAAGAAACCTTTCCTGGGTCGAGTGCATTTTTCCCCAAATAGTTGGCAGATTTATTCTTGTGGGAGCAGTCTTTGTAGTGTTATTGTTGTTGAGTAGAATGTAGACTTAGAGACAGCTGTAGTTATACACAGTTCTCATCAATTTAAGCAGACATGAAAAATATATAAAGAGTTTCTGGTCAGGCTAAACATTAAGTTTCACTTAACTACCTCGACTAAAAATAAAAAAGATGTGAAATGAAAATCAGTAGAGGAAAAAGTTATAATCAATCAGTATGAAAGAAAAATATAAAACTTTGTTCAGTAACAGAGGGGGCTTGTGCATAGGAATAATGCTTTTTGTGTTTTTTTCTCCCCTCTATTGAGATTGGAGTAGGGGCTAAATGATCCTGTGTAAATGACCATCTGTTGTATTCCTCGGTGTAAAATGACATTTAGTTATTAGCTTTGATCTGAGTACATATATTTAATAATGGCTTTACACTGAGGATCACTACAAATGTTACCATTGCTATGCTACCTTGTGTAACTTATTTAAAATATGACATCGCTGTGCCTCTGCCTCTAGCCAGGATGAACTAATAGGGATTGCATTTATCTTCCCACTTGAAAGAACTAACACATAGGCCAAATGCAGAAGTAATAATTTCCATCGTTGTGGATCAAGCAACAGAGGAGAATGGTTCTTGGGAGAAGTGAGCCTCAAATTGGCCAAGCCTCATGCCTAGGGAGTTTCAGAGCTGCTGTAGGAGAATAGAAACCTGATTTAAGCGAGAAAGCTACCGGCATTGAATATATGTGGGATGATTGACTTCACACTAATTTTAAAGGGAACACAGGACAAGGTACCATAAAGGAGGAATGCACAAAGGGAACTGTGGGCAGCCAACAAAAATACAGAACACTTGTGTCTCCAGCTGAGTACTGACACAAACATGTAGGTGAAACAACAGCTGGAGGCTGGGGACAAAGAAAACACCCACACAATAAGAAAGGAAGATATTGAGGACTCACACAGGCCTGGAAGAGACATATTCCAGATAGTCATAGGGAAAACTTAATACACAGGTGAGTGGGCCATGGACTTAGACAATCTTTTTCTAAGTATTGAAACAAAACTAACCATAGACTAAACACTATTCTCTGGTTCTACCAAATAAAGAATAAAAGGAAAATATAAAGAGGCCAACATTTTTGAAGTAACTTAAATACCATCTGCAATAATTCTCAATACAAGTTATAAATAAGTCCATAAACATATCTACACTATCTTGTATATTTATACATATTTACATATATGTACACACATATGTTTATACTATAAAGAGTACATAGAGCTATATGTGTATAGGTATAAGGGTAAAGACATGCATAGAAAGCTGGTATTGGAGCTGTTGATAAATAGCATATTTTCAAATATATAATCGCATCATAGATTAGTGTTTTATTAAAATAGTGTACTCAGCCATGGTCCAGTGGGTCAGTTGGGAAATCTTTTACATATAATACAATAGGCCCATAAATATCCAAGTTGTGTAATATTGTAGTACTTTCAATTAACAATGTTATACTGTTATTTTGTTTTATATGAAAAATATAAAACTAGTCATAAGTTCATCATGTTGGTTGCTATTCCATAACTCTAAAATGTTAAAGTACACTGGAAGAAAAACCATGGGCTCCACTAAGTTTCCCCTGTAAAATGTGAATTTTTAAATCGTAAACTCTGGTGATGGGATTGTACACAATTGTGTATTTTAATGTGCTTTTTCATATTGTTAACAGAAGAGATGATTATTCTTCCAAAGTGCATTTTAAATACCACTTTTCATATTACCTCTCCTCATGCCATTTTGTTTTAGGGTATAATTCACATACATAGTCTTTTTTCTCATTATCATAAAACACTATTCATTGGTAATGATAAGACAAAAGTTAAACACTGGAGAAGAGAAGAGAGCTACAGTTCGTAGCTTTGCTGTCAAAATGGCAGTAGTAGACATCAAGATCTTATGCCATGTCTAAAGTTCATAGTTTCTTGAAACGCTCAATATCCTGGTGTTTATTAACATGTTACCTTATTTGTTTTCATAAAGCATTTGAAGTAGACAGTTTCAAAGCAAAAGAACATCTATTTGTCTTTGAACATGCCAAGAAAGTGCAGATCTGGACAAAGCACAAATCTGTGAGGAGTGTGAGAGCACCAGCAGCCCAAGAAGAAAAGTGTATAGCATCAGCGTCAGCAGCTGGAAAGAGCAAGGAGCCTGGGTCCTCGTGGGCATATGGCAAGAGACAAACAGGAAACAGACTACCACCTGAAAGGGGAAATTTCAGGTTGAAATTCTAGGGAAAGGCTGCAATGGCCTAAAACAAGGCTGCAGTGACCACAATGGCTCCAGAAAGTCTGGAACCTCAGGCAGGACACAAAACAGGAATGTTCAAAGTGGCCAGTGCAGCGTCCTGACTCTTCTGCTGACACTTACACTTGTTGGCTTCTTTTCTTTCTGATTCCTATATTCTCCACCCTTTATACTGTGGTTATTTTTAATGTTATATTTGGTTACCCCATTTTGCTTTTAAAATTAGAAAAAGGTGAAAAAGAAAGAAAAACTTAGCACACTCACAGAGTAGGGTCATAGTAACTGATTACTATAGATTACTGACCACAACTTCATTGGGGATGAGTATTTCTCTATTGACCCTTCTTGAGTTGCCTACCATATGGCACAGCCTAGCCTTTGGTTGAAGTTAAGAAGAGCATAAACTGCAAAATACACAGGTTCTTGTGTTCATTTCAGATTTACTCAAGAGAGAAAGAGTGAGAGAGAGAGACAGAGAGAGACAGAGAGAGCAGAGAGACAGATAGAGAGATATTGTAGTCTCACCAATGTCAACCTGTCACTGTGAAGAATAGAAGAAAAAAAAGAAGAAAGACCCTGATTCTGAAGGAGCATCTATATCAACTGGAGAAGGCACTGACTTTAAGAGGAGCTCCGTAGTGAGAAGCATTGTCCCACAACTTAAACACCATTAGTCATTGCTCAGTCTCTGGTGATATATCTGTATGTGGAGATGGGTTGGTGTTGGGGTGGAGGCGGGTGTGGCCAGGGTGAGATGGATGAGTGGGAATGGAACCCAGACGAGACCACTGCTGCTGGTGACTCTGATTCATTGTAGCAGCTTCTCTCCAAGCAGATCTGAGTTGCCCCTCCCTCATAACTGCCTTATGCCCCTTCTACATAACTTACTTTAAATACATCCAAAATTAGTTGGGTGAAGTTATTAGCTGTTTAGTACTCTGTGAAAAATTACCACAGACACAGTTGCTTAACACAACTATGCTATTTTACAGGTGTGGTTTTTTTTTTTTTTTGTGTGTGTGTGTGTGTCCCAGGGATGACTTACCTGTGTCTTCTGCATAGCTGGTATATGCCAAATGTTTGTCATCTGAGGTTCAACTGGGGAGGGCCTGTCTTAGGAATTCATCTGTGTATGGTCACAGTGCAGGTCTTCTTGGTTTGTAATACTGAAAGTTTCAGTGCTTAATGAGTGCTGGTCACAGACCATGCTGTGTTCCTTGTCATATAGCTTTCACCATAGGGTAGCTCATATCATACCTGCTTGCATTTTCAGAGATAACAAGGAAAACCATTACATAGAGAAATGAATTTAATCTCCAGTAGTTCTTGTATGCTGTATTATGTTCTTCCCAAGAAAACTACTGGTTTCATTTATACTCATGGATGGTTTATACAGAAAGTCTCTAGTACTGAATATAGATTTGCTTATTTATATAAATGGGTTACTGAGGGATTGAGCTCTTTCTTTCCTGAATAAAGTTAAAGTCTGTGATCTCTACTTAGTACATTCATGAGCAGAGCTGATCTATGAGGTCAGTACATTCTTTTATTGTAAGATGAATGCCTTATTGGAGTTGTTTTCATGGGATATCACATTTTGGAGACACTGAACTGATATTGTGAATTTTCTAAAAACTGAATTCATGTTCCTATTCAGCCGCTAGGTTTCCAAAATATCATCTCACTTTGATTCATCCACGGTTGAGTAAGTCATTTCCTCTCTCATTATCTTCTGCTGTCTTTTTAGAAGACTGAGATTATTCTGTTAGCTGGTAATTCTCCTCAGACACATCTGTGGCTCTTCCATCACCTTCTCCAGGACATTGCTCAGAAGGCACTCCTCCATTAAGTGCCTTCCACATGTGTATTTAAGGTTATGACACATCTCAAGCCAGGTGTAACATCACCTACTTCCACTCCCAGCACTCAAAGTGCTAAGTCTGGAGGTCCTTGAATTTCTTTTAGAAACAAAATTCATAAAACAAAAAGATAACCCATGTTTTCCTTCATCACTTCTATTTATTTATTTATTTGTTTGTTTGTTTGTTTGTTTGTTTATTTAATTATTTACTGTTTCTTTTTGTTTGTTTCTCTTCATGGTGCTTATAGCTTTCAAGCATGCTATACATCTTTACTAATTTATTCAGTCTCTTGTTTATTGTTTTTGTGTACCTTCTAGAATATAGGGTGTGTCATGATGACAGAGTTCTTTGTAAATGTGTCTATTCTTGTATCTGTGGCAATGAGAACAATATCTGGCAGACTATGGACAATCATAAAAATCTACTTATGCATTGAGTTTATATATCTTAAAGTAACTCTTCTTTATATGAATTATTACTGTTGCTGACAGTCCTTGGCTTAAAAGTGAAAACATCACTACAAACAGATGACACAGTTCTTCCTGGTCATTCAACTAATGATTGGCACATAACCTGAGCCCATCAAGGCAGACAACAATGCCTTGCCTTAACGGAAAGGAAAATAGATATACACACTTTGAAATTCATATTATCCATGAACACAGTTACAACCTTTATTGACATTTTTATATCTCTGGCCAATTACCATGTTATCAGACAAGTATGTTTTTTGCTTTTAATTATTGCTAAATTTTCTCTGTGAGGAATATATGATTCTGCAACCCTCCATATTCTAACTTTTTTCCTTAGCAGCTGAAAATATCAACACTAGAAAGCAAACCGTTTTGTGGATATTTTTCATTAATATGAATCATTAACATGGAGACTATCTGAAATGGTTTAAATAAATGGGTATTCGGAGGTTGTTGGGCACTTTATGCATCTTAGCATTTTATTTAGTTTACTATACTCAATGGATTACTCTCTCTATAAATATTCCCTTAGAGTTATGCTTTACATAAAAATCTATGCCAATTTTATCTAAGACTGACCATTAAAGAAACAACAGAAATAAAATATTTAGCATTATCTAATCCAGAATTTCCTGGTGTGATGGCTAGTCTCAGTTTTCAACTTAGTGAGATATATAATCTAATGGGAAGTGGCCCCTGGATAGGCCTGAGGGTGATTCTTTTAGGTTAATTAAGGTAAAATGGGGATGCCCAGCTCATTTTGGATAGTATCATTCCCTGGGCTGGGATCCAGGATTGTCTAAAAAGAGAAAGCAGATTGAGCACAAGCATTCACTGCTATCTGGTTCCTGCCCATGTAGACCATGTGGGTAGTTGCTTCAGGCTCCCGTATACCTTGAAGTGTGAGCTGAAAACAAAATCTTGTTTCTTTAAGTTACTTATGCAAGGGTTTTTGTTTGTTTGTTTCTTGGTTTGGATTTAGTTTTTGAGACAGGGGTTCTCTGTGTACCCCTGGCTGTCCTGGACTCACTCTGTAGACTAGGCTGACCTTGAACTCAGAGATCCACCTGCCTCTGCTTGCCAAGTGCTGGGATTAAAGGCAAGTGCCACCACACACCCGGCGGCAAGAATTTTTTTTCTCTTTTTTTTTTAATCTAAGAATTTTTTGTTTATTTCACATTTCAGTCCCCATCTCCCTCCTTTTCCTCCTCTCAGTCCACCCTCCCACCATCTTCCCCTATACCCTCCCCCCGCAAACCAGTACCAACCCACTCTGGCACATCAAACTGAATCAGGACTAAGTGTCTCCTCTTCTATTGAGGCAAGATAAGGCAGTTATGCTAGGGAAATGAACTCCAGAGGGAGGCAACATCATCTAAGACTTAGATAGATCCCGTTCCAATTATTAGGGGATCCACTTGAGGACCAACCAGCCTGTAAGCTTCATATATGTAATAAGCCTAGGACCAGTCCTTGCAAGCTCTTTGCTTGGTGGTTCAGTCTCTTTGAGCCCCTTTGTGTCAAAGTTAATTAGCTTTGTGGATCTTCTTGTGGTGTCCTTGATCCCTCCAGTTTCCTCACCCCCCACCAACTTTTCCTCAAGACTCAGCAAGGGTATTTTAACGTTTATTTATTTATTCATTTTATCTACCAATCATAGCCCCCTCCTCTTTTCCTCTGGGTCCCTCCCTCCTGCTCCCTTCTGCCATCCCCCCTTCTCTTCTCCTCAGAAAAGGGGGGCACTCTGTATCATTTCACCCCAGCACATTCAGTCTCATTCTCATCAGGACTGAGCTCATCTTCTTCCATTGAGGTCAAGCACCAAAGTCCTAGTATATGGAAGTGGTCAAAAAACAGATAGCAGAGTCTATGTGAGAGACAGCCCCTGCTCCATTGCTAGGGGCCCCATATGATGGCCAAGCTACCCATCAGTTACATTTACTATTGAGGGAGAATTAGGAGATACTGCCTTGTTTGGAGGACGTGTGTCCCGGGGGGGGGGGGGGAGGTTTTGAAGTTTCATAAACTCTTCATCTTGAGGTTGCAGTAAGCTCTCAATCACTGCTCAAGTTCATGGCTGCCTGCCTCTGCCGTTGCTCCTGTCCCGATGATCACGGACTAACCATCTGATGTTATCAAGCCCCAAATTAAATGCTTCCTTTGTAAATTGTCCTGGCTGTGGTGTCTCTACATGACAATAGAGCAATGCTAAGACACCTATACCCTGGTTGTCCTTTTTTAAGTGGATGGTGGAGGAACTAAGGAAGACAATCCTGTGAACTAACATTTTTTCCAATGGGCTATAACTGGTAATAGTAATATATAACTAACTATTGGGAGAAAAACTCAATTGACCATGACAATAGGCATCCACTTACATGCTCCCAGTCGGAATGCTGAATTCAATTTGACCAACTAAAATTCTACAATGGGCAAATATGTTTCAGACTGCAGATCAGCTGAGTTTACCTATAGCTTGTAGAACAGGGCCTAACCTATTTTATTATGGTTTGATCTATAAGAGAAATAAATGGAGTTGCCAGTTCCTTAAAGTCTTCTATGACAGATTTCTGGAGCATAAGTGACAAGTCAACTGGAGACCATTTAAGGCAACTGTCCCTGTTTATGTGCTTCTGTGTCAAATATCCATAGCCGTCTATCAAAGCAACTAATTTGCTTCCTTTGGGAGGTACAACACAAGTGTGAGGGGGCAGGAAGACGTGCAGTTCCTGGGAAAAGCTCCCGGGTAACAAAGGAGAACATCACTGATGGTGAAAACTATCTCAGAATTCATCTGCAACATTGAGGACCAGAGGAACACAGTGTATTTTGTTGGTGAGAAACGGTTGCAGGTTAGTATCACGTATGGAGGTCCCTGGGAACCATGGTGGTGGGCAGGAAATGAGTGCTAGGCAAGCAGCAGCTTTAGTTGTCTTTGGTGGGCCAGGCTTCTAAAAACAGTGCTCTGGGTGGTTACTTTTGCCAAGTGCTACGCAGATCTGCCCACTTTTAATAGAAAGCAAAGGCTTCATTTTTGTGGGGCTCTCAACAATAACTGGTGGATATGGGTTGGAGGCCAGCTGGAGTTCCTGTACCTGTGATCTATGTGTTAAATTACCAACCTCCAGTACACCTCAGATGGCAACTTTATTTGGAAACAGGGTATTTAACGAGAGAATCTCAGTTAAATGAGTTTATCCATGTGGACTCCAATTCAATATGACTGATGTCATTTTAAGAATGAGAAGAGATGTCAAAGGTGCATATAGACAGAAAGGCCATATGAGGGCATGGCAGGAAGGTGACCATCTACAAACCAAAGAGAGAAATCCTGGGAGAAATCAAATCTCTAGAACTGAAGATTTGTTTTTTTTGTTTTTGTGTTTTTTTAGTTTCCTTAAATGTGCAAAAATAAATTTTCTTGTTTAAGCCACTAAAAATATCATACAAAGCCACAGCAGTCCTAGATAACAGTACATACCCTTTGTAGGGGTGGAGAGATTGTTGTAACAAATACCTAAAAAGGTGGTATTGAGTATTAGGAATAGGAACCTGCATTGTCCCAATTTTTTTTTTTACCACATTGTATCAAGAATTACTTAGGTCTAATTCCTAATACAGTTCTCCTCACTGTGTAAAAGTTTAGCCTTCATTCTCCTAATACCTATCTGCATTCTGTTCTTCTAAGCTTCTTTAACCTTTGCTAGACTAATTCTAAAATTCCTCTAACATACTATTCTGGTTCCTTCCAAAGCCACTGTAAACCAGTTTCAAGGGTTCTTCCACATCATCTCAGGTGTAACAATGCCTGCCTCTCTTCTTGGGAACAATTTTATATTCATTAGCTTTGAGCACTATAAAAATACCTAATATTCAATTCATAAAGAAAAGTTTAACACCTGGCCACATTTGTACAGGCCTTAGATGCTTATCAATAGGTTCCATGGCTTTTTCAAATGCGGAGAGGCAGCACATCCTGTCTAGTATGTAGCAGAGAAAAGCTGTTCACCTCATAAAGTAGAGGAGGGACAGTGTTCTAATCATCCTTTTTATAGGCATCTTCCCAGTGACCTGATACTTTCCATGAGACTCTGTAGTAAAGTTTCTTTCACTTCACAGTAGTATCTTTGAGGATCAGAGTTTTAACATGAGTCAGTGGAGGGCATTTCACATCCAAATCACGGTAGAAACAGGACTATTTTTAATCTCTGGCTTGTGCAATCAAAATAAAAGAAGCAGACAAATCAAGTGGTCTTATTAAAGACTGGCTAAGGCTCAAGAGCAAAACTGTTTAGAATAAACTAGTAATATTTAGCAGGTTAGGATTGAAGGAAAGGAGACATACATAAACTGTTTTGTAAAGCATGTTTGGCAGGAATCTACAACAAATAACATTGTCTGGTACAGAAAAATGGACATGCATGGCTCATATAGCTAACAACATGAGACAGCCTAGACTTGAATGCTGCTTAGACGTAAGAAGTTATCTAAGAATGGGACATAGACATAGTATAGGAAAGATCAAGAAAAAAGGACAGATTATTGAATATAGCCTTATACCTTTGTATACTGATACAAAATTAATATTATATTTGGCTAAATTGGTATTGATCATTGTATATTAATGCAAAATTAAGATTGTATAGGGCTACATCGGTATTGATCTTTGTATATTGATACAAAATTAAGATTATATTTGGCCACAATGGTATTGACCCTTGTATATTAATGTAAAATTAAGATTGTATTGGGCTACATCGGTATTGATCTTTGTATATTGATACAAAATTAAGATTATATTTGGCCACATTGGTATTGATCTTTGTATATTGATACAAAATTAAGGGTAACGCTTCT
>CAJQZJ010009649.1:26333504-26346575 GCA_907164525.1 Lophiomys imhausi | reverse complement strand
TGTGTGTGTGTGTGTGTGTGTGTGTGTGTGTGTGTGTGTGTGAGAGAGAGAGAGAGACAGACAGAGACAGAGAGAGAATTCATATACTATTTATTTATCATCATGGAAAAGACAATGAAGAAAAGCAGAGGCAAGCTCATCTATTATTATTGTCCATATTATATAGGAATATCAAATATGTCCTTCAAGACCTCAATAAGGGGCATATATAAAATAGTTCAGGGTAATTGGATAGGGAGTATTATTATTATAGACCTTAGACACTTAAAAGTTGAAGTATGTAGTTAGAAAATTGCTGAGTTGATGAATGGTTAATAATAATATATCTCATATATACAAATGGAATTTACTCAGTTATCTAGCCAAAAGGAAATTCTGAAATATTCATATAAATAGAATGTACTAGATAAAATTACACTGAGTAAAATAACCCAGGTCCAGAAGTAAAACATCACCTGCTGTCTCATACATGGGAATCCTAAGTGTGAATTTTTAAACTTACGTTGGACTACCTGCAGATATCATAAAGTGTAAGGGAGTTATCAGTGTAATGTATGTCTTAAAAGGGAGGAGGAGTAACAGTAAAACATGAGTTGGGGAATACTGGAGATAGAAGGTTTAATTAGGGATAGGGTTGGTGAATGGTTGGTAAGGTATGAGGGCTTACTGAGATGAAGGCTGCAGAAAAATCATATGGAAATCTAAAACTTTGCAAGCTAATAAAACAATAGATATAAAAAAGATTTAGAAAAGAAATATCCTGTATGCCCAGATATTGCTGTTCCTAGAAACCCAAGGCAATTAAACAAATTTCCCAGCACCAAGTGTGGATATCTGCTCATGACTTGTTTGTCGTGGAAGTCTAAGAAGCTCCCAAGACAAGATGAGCTCTTATCATTTCTCTCAGCTGACAACCAGAACTAGCTATCAATGCCCTATTGCTGAAGACACACTAATATGCTGGAACTGAGCTGGAAATCTTCCTCCATGGTGTCCAGCTTTCATAGACCTAGAAGGTGCTATGCAGGCTGTTAGAATAAAGTTGACATCTAAGATCTTAACCAATATGAACTCTAAGAACTACAATATCAAGCCAGGCATGGAGGCGTACACCTTTAATCCCAGCACTTGCGAAACAGAGGCAGGCAGATCTCTGAGTTCAAGGCTAGCCTGATCTACAGAGTGAGTTCAGGATAACCAGGGCTATTACACAGAGAAACCGTGTCTCAAAAAAAAAAAAAAAAACTACAATATCAATCTGTCAGGCAAGGTGCCCAGTGGTTCAATAGTAACATGATTATTATGGCAGTAACCATCTTCTCTAGTTGGATCTGATGCCCTCACTAGAGGAAGAAAAATGCATGCCTAGTACTCCCAACTGAGAAGGTCTAAGGCTCCACATATAAACTTCCTGTTGTTGTATAGGTAAATTGGCATGGTCTCACAGTGCATTCTAAATACTGTCTTTATATTCGTAGACAAAAAAACTCTCAGCCTTAGTTAGAGAAACTCTATTTGAAATGATAACAGTGAATGAAAAGACTAAGAGACTCATGGCTTTTCAAGGTGCCATGCTGAGTACAGTTTGAGGGCACAGCCCTAAGAGGACATTTGTACCAGATTCTCTAGGGCTTAAAGAGCATCATGGAACAGGTTGGAAAAAGAGTGTAAGAGCTGAAAGAAAAGAAGAAAGGATGCAAAATGTTATCTTGAATGGCACAGCCACATCAAGAATGATGTCACAGCAATTGAGGATCCCTGCACTGGGACTACACAGAATGGCCCTCTCAGCCATCAGTCATAGATTAGGAAAGGGCTCATATCACCCTGCCCTCACTAGCATGATGGATTCTAGGGGAGGAGAAGTCATGGTCTTGAGTTATGTACATACTGGAGAGCTCACCAGGCACTGAACTGTCTTTCCAAACAGCCACATAGAAGACCCTAGTGGAACTTAGAAGGTAAAAACCAAACAAAACAAGCACAACTGTGTGTGAGTGTGGGAAAGGGACTTGTAAGGAGAAAGTGGGATGACAGGGGTGAGAGGAAGACAAGAAAGGGCAGGGGTAAGAGTAATTAGAATGTATTAAACAGATGGACGGAACTATCAAAGAACAAATTCAATACATAGAAAACTAGCACAGTTCATTTGCTAAGCATTAAAATTAAAATATTCATCAATTTTAAGCAAAATATTTACCTAAAATAATTTATGAAGAATCTTCAAAAATTCTATAGAAGGAAAACTACTGACTATGGTCATACTTCTTTGAAACTACTATTAAAGTTCTCTGTTTCTTTCTAGATCTTTCCATTCCATCTCATTAATTAAATTTATATTACTGTAATTAAAATCCTATATTTTTCAGGTAATTTTTACTATTATAACTTTTTTTAGTGAATGGTCAACTCTTTGTAAATACTTTTTTAAATTATATGGTACTATGATGGTTTGAATAAGGATGGTCTCATTGGCCCATATATTTGAATGCTTCTCAAAAAAATGGCAATATTAGAGGGATTAAGAGGTTTGGCCTTGTTGTGGTAGGAAGTGTGTCACTGTTGAGGTTTCAGAAGCCCAAGACAGACCCAATGGCTCTTCTCCTGCAGCCTTAGGATCCAGATGTAGAACTCTCAGCTACTTCTCCAAAACCATTTCTGCCTGTGTGCCACCATGCTCCCCATTATCACAATAGATTAAAGCTTTGAACTGTAAGCAAGTCCCAAATAAAGGCTTTCTTTTATAAGAGTTCCTGTGGTCATGATGAGCCTTCACAAGAATAGAACACTGGCTGAGGCAGGTACTATGCTCTATCTCTGAGTTAAGCTTACTTTCTTCATATTCCTCTTTCTCTCTCCTCTACTGCTTCTTTCTTCTCTTCTACTTCACTACTAATATTTTTTATAATAGTCCAAGTTGAAGCCTATGTGAAAAGGTAACTTATTTTTATAGATCACATTGAATTAGCACTTTTTAATAACTTATAAAAGCAGAATACTGAATATGCCTATTCATATAAGGTATTTCTATGATATACCTTATATGTAATTTTATGTAGATAGTTATGATTATTAATAGAATTGTTAACTTTATATATATAAATTATATTTCAAAATAATTCATTTTCACTTGTGAGAAAACTTTCTGGTAAGACAGAATAATTTTATTATTATAATTTTTGCTACCTTTTTTTCAAAGATATTTCTTTGTTGCAAAGTCATAACTTTGCATGTTATGCAAATGAAAGTATGCAATGATCATACTTTCATATTTTCACATTTAATGTAAAAATTGTGTGGTAAGATGGTATATAGTTAGTACATTGTGCTGGTAAAATTATTGACAGCTGGATTTCCAGACCAAAAACAACAACAAGACAAACAAACAAAAAACAAACAAGCTAACCCCCCATTTGTAGGATGTGTTTATTTCTATGGCATATATATCCCACAGTAGTTGTTTTTCAATTTTCACAGTGAGATCATGGAATGCATATTTGAGAAACAACATAAACAGCTGGGCTACATGAATTAATTGGATATAGCTGTGGCACACACCTGAAATCGATGATGCGAGACTTAGTCACACATAGGAATGAATACAAGAAAAGTCTTAAGAGTGTCAATACCTAGAAATAGAAATGCCTCAGGAGTAAGATAGGATTCTCCATATATGAATAATTCAGGGAGGTTATAGAAGTTTGCTCATTCAACACACTGCAGTGAAAAGGACTGAAACAGAAGGAGACCAGACATCAGTTAAACCTTTCCAGCAATTACTAGTAAGTAAATAAAACAGGCTTTCTGTGTTTCAGTATTGAAGCATGTGTGTATGGTTCTTGCCTCCAAGCTTTTGTGAGACAACAACATAATTACTCCTTCAGAAACTGTACAAATAAAGCTTTATCTAGTGCTACAGAAAACATACTATCTTCCCAGGTCCTAAGTCCATCATAATCTCTCTGCTGTCTATTTGTTCTGCATCATAACTCCTTTTTTTCTAAATTGTAGAACATTCATCTTATTTTCTACTACTACATGATGAATGCAAATATTCCCCTTGAATTATCCAAAGGCTCCTATGTTTTGGTGCTTCTTATTGGATATATTTAAATTCCTTGGGTAGAAATATATAAAGTACCTAAGTATATATTATATAGAAATTGTTCCTTTACTAATTTCAATTAATATCAAAATATATGATGATCTGAATTTGAAAGATCAAGAACCCACACAACTATGGTCACTTAATTTTTTACGAAGAATCCAAAACTGTACAATGGAAGAAGGACAGCATCTTCAACAAATGGTGCTGGTCCAACTGGATGTCGCCATGTAAAAGAATGAAATTAGACCAATACTTACCACCTTTTACAAAACTTAAGTCCAAGTGGATCAAAGACCTTACCA
Source organism: Lophiomys imhausi (assembly GCA_907164525.1). NCBI lineage: Eukaryota > Metazoa > Chordata > Mammalia > Rodentia > Muridae > Lophiomys > Lophiomys imhausi. The sequence continues at coordinate 26,342,165 of CAJQZJ010009649.1, read as the reverse complement.
TAATGCCTGACACATTAAATCTATTAAAAGAGAAAGTGGGGGAAACCCTCGAACTCATCGGCACAAGTGACAACTTCCTGAACAGAACACCAACAGCTCAGGATCTAAGACCAACAATCAATAAATGGGGACCTCATGAAACTGAAAAGCTTCTGTAAGGCAAAAGACACTGTCATTCGAACAAAATAGCAGCCTACAGATTGGGAGAAAATCTTCACCAACCCCACATCTGACAGAGGGCTAATATCCAAAATTTACAAAGAACTCAAGAAATTAAATGCCAAGAAATCAAATAATCCAATCAAAAATATGGGGAACAGAGCTAAACAGAGAATTCACAAAGAAGGAATCCCTAATGGCTGAGAGACACTTGAAGAAATGCTCAGCATCCTTAATCATCAGAGAAATGCAACTCAAGGAGACTCTGAGATTCCATCTCATACCTGTCAGAATGGCTAAGATCAAAAGCTGAAATGACAGCACATGCTGACGAGGGTGTGGAGAAAGGGGAACTCTCTTCCACTGCTGGTGGGAGTGCAGGGTGTGCAACCACTTTGGAGGTCAGTCTGGTGATATCTTAGAAACTTGGAATAGCTCTGCCTCGGGACCCAGCCAAACCCCTCTGGGTATACATCCAAATGATTCCTTACCTAATCACAAGGACATTTCCTCACATATGTTAATAGCAGCCTTATTTGTAATAGTTAGAAACTGGAAACAACCCAGATGTCCCTCAACCGAGGAATGGATTAAAAAACTGTGGTACATTTATGCAATGGAATACTGCTCAGGATTCAGAAACAATGAAATTATGCAATTTGCAGCCAAATGGATGGAACTAGAGAAGTTCATCCTGAGTGAGCTAACCCATGCTGCTGTAAAGATGAAAGAAGAGAATAAAAGTCCCTAGTGCAGCCCTTGTCACATAATAAGGCTTTAAGTGATGGGCATAATAATTTGTCAAACCCTGTTAGGACAAGCAATAAAAAAATGTATGGAAATAACTCAAGTTCAAAACTATGTTCTTATTGTTTTGCATTGTTATAAGAAAAAGAGCCTTTACAAATAATTTTACAAATTACATGCAATTTGCAGGCAAATGGGTGGAACTAGAGAAGGTCATCCTGAGTGAGACTCAGAAGGATGCACATGGCATCTATTCACTTATAGTTGGATTTTAGCCATATAGTACAGGATAACTATACTACAATCAATGCACCAAAGGGAACATGAACACAGACTTTTATCCTGTCATGAGACTTTTTGCCCTAGTGGTGCTGCCTTGTAGGCCCCCAGTGTATGAGGAGGCTCTTAGCCCTCATATGACTGCTGAAATGGGTTGGGGAGTGTTATGTAGGGACATGCCACTCCAGAGGAGTGGGATGGAAGGGTTAGGGGGTAGAGGGTGGGAGGGCAGGGGGGGGGGGGGTGGAAAGAGGACACTGTGATGGAGATATAACCTGAAGTAATAAATAAATATTAAAAAAGGAATTATAGACAAATTATTATGATCCATTTATTTAAACTAATATCTATATTTAAAAATTTTTTTTTATTTAAGGTGTATCTTTCCCCCCAACAGCTCTCTCTTTTAGACCAACAAAAGGCTCTTTTTCTTATAACAATAAATGCAATGCAAAACAATACGAACATAGTTTTGAACTTGAGTTATTTCCATATTTTTTGACTGCTTGGCCTAACAGTGTCTGGTAAATTATTATGCCCACCACTTAAAGCCTTACTATGTGACAAGGGCCGCACAAGGGACTTTTATTCTCTTCTTTCATCTTTACAGCAGCTCTAACAAGATGTGTCATTTAATTTTTTTTTAAATAAAGAATTTATGCTAAGCCATATAACTCTTATAATTGTGGCCTATTTATTTCTGTTGTTTTGTATTGTATTTATAGTTATAAGAAAAAGAACCATTTTTTGAACTGAAAGGGAGAGCTGTTGGGGGGAAAAAAGAAATACCTTAAACTAAAAAAAAAAAAAAGAAGGGAAGAGGATGGGGGGTTGAGGGGGAGGAGGGTGGAAGGGTGGGACTGGAGGGGGGAGTAGGGAGGGGATTGTGATTGAGATGTAACTTGAAGAAATAAAAAATAAATTATTAAAAAAATAAAATAAAGAATTTTGACTTAGAGAAGTGTTCGTGATCAAGGGTATTAAGCTTAAAGCTTAAATGCCAGTATTAGGAATCAAGTTCAGGTACATTTGATTCCAGTGTCTATGTCTTAAAATATTGTCCCACTAGTCAGTGAAAGCCAACTTCATGCAAAAAGACGATAGATAGATAGATAGATAGATAGATAGATAGATAGATAGATAGAATGCATTTAAATGCAAGGAAAAGACAAATAAAATATAAATTAAATGCCTATGGCCTAAATGATAATAATTCACAAGTAAAATTGTAAGCCAACCACTTGAATTATCCTTACTGTAGGAAGAACTCTAATTCTATCCAACAAAGTTGAATCAACCATTAATGATGCAAGGTGACATCCTAAGGAAGAATCGGCCTATAAAAGTGATTCATTCAACCTCATTCCGGAAGCAGAGTTTCACTGAGGCAAATTGGTGCAGTGAGCTGGTGCTGGAGACACTACGCTCAAGAGCCAAAAATCACAGAGGTGTTCTTTTTTCTTTGACTGTGACTCTAAAAAGTATTTGGAACACGTGGCAGGATGGTCAATACAAGGTGGCAAAATGTAGTAATTGGGGGAAATTGGGTGTTCTGTGTAAGTCGGCTTCTGGAGGGTCTGGGACATTAGTTTTCTTTGTCTTCCTGTTTATAAGTTTAATTCAGGGTTAGCACTAAAGCAATTTTATAGAATAAAGGTGTTGTTTTAAATTCTAACCAAAACTATCTTATAAAATATCAAATTTATTATTGAAAATGTATACATATGAAATTGTGTGAATATATATATATCCCACCACCTAAAACTTTTGAGCGTGAAATTAATGCTTATGTCCTTTGAATAAGCAAAATTATTTTCACATTATTTCAGCCTCAAAGCTTGTTAAATTTAAAACTGCTAGAAAGGATGGATTTATCCTCACACTCGTCAGTCATTCCAGTTGTCATACATGAGTTACTGACCAATTAAACATGTGAATAAAGGGACCTATGACTGTGCCCACCTGCATAAGAGTTTGAATACACCCATATCCCTGTATGTGTTCTATGGGAGAAGTTACAAAACTAGTCACAGAAGGTTATATATGGTTATGTAAGCATGTGTATAAATAGTCCCACAGAGAAAACCAGTTCAGAAATAGTCCAAATATCTGTATATTGTTTTCATGTGTTATGCTGGTGGAAGCATGGGCTTGCAGGTAAACATACCTGAATCTATATCCTGGCTTTCCCACTTCTACTCTCTACCTGTAGAATAACTACCTATTTTCTCAAATTCCCAGTTCATTTCACTGTGCAATAATTATTAGAGTTTTTGAGATTTTTGGCAGCATATGAATTTAGCTCATATAATTAAAGAAAATAACTCAATAGGAAGTTATTTTATCCATTTCCACAAATCCTTCAATATTTCTTAATATTTCTGCTATAATACTATTAATATTCTATGAACATTGTATTTTTCATTTGTATACTGGACACCATGATATTACCTCCCAATCACCTGGAAAGAGATCTTCTATTATGTACCACATTAAACTCTCAATTTTTTTCTATTTCTGTCTCAAAGCTTACTTCAACTTATATTATCGAATACATAATCCTTTTAACTAATCCTCTCAACCCAGTGCTGCACAATATTTTACTCTATTATAATAAGGTTTAAGATGAGAATTATGTTGTTTTATTTTTTAGCAAGGCTGTCATTGAAGGAGGACAGTTTGTGGAGTGAATTCTCTTTTCCTACCTTTAAGTGGATTTTGGTTACTGAACTGAGGTCACCAGGCTTGCATGGCAATCACCTGTAGCTGATAAGGTCTTTTGCCAGCTCTGAAAGGCTATTGTCTAAGTTCATCAAGGACAAACTTTTTTGAACTTGTTTAGTATCCCGTACACACTGGAAGTCTCTTAAAATAGGTGGGCCAAAATAGACATGTAAATAATTATTGTTGAATCATTATTTTGAATTATTCAAAATAATTTTTCTCTTCTTTGTATACAGCTTTGTATTCTCAGGCTTTTAACAGTTGTGTACTAAGTTGTCTTGCTAATGTCTATATTGCTTTCATTTTCTAATACATTATGATTTTAGACAGTCCATTAAATTAAATGGATTTGGAGAGATAACAAATGTATAATTTAATAGGGAGGCAAGTCTTTAGAGATAATCTAATCGTCTCTTAGAAAAATGCACAGTAGCAGACCTTTGTAACAAGCAAATGTAGTTTCTCTACTATAAGCAATATAACAGAGAAACTAACTAACCATTGAAATGGCTTTCAATAAACAATATAATTATTTCTTTCACCTTTTATTGTGAATAAAAATACCTTTGAGAGAGGTCTAGTTCTCTTCATAATCAATCATGTTCACCTGTAAATATAGTTTCCAAGTCCAGACTGCATTTTCTGATTTCTAGACAGTATTATAAAAATCAGGAAAAAGTATATACCAATGTAAAAGTTTAAAAAAAGGACATATTAATAAACCAGAAACTAAAATGTATTTCCTTGTTACTATAGAATAGAACTTTTTCTATAGAACTAAAGTTTATATTCGTGACTACCTTCAGAAGGAGACAATCAGTGCAGACAGTAAATATCACCTGGAGGAACCCATAGCTGCCTTAAGAAGTTACTGTCCACAGTAGGCAGGGGGCACTCTAGATAGTGATGGTCCGTAGTTAACGGTGCTGCTGACAACACTTACATTTAACATAGAGGTAGATGTCACGTGGCTTTATCACAATAAACAAAGTTTTACATAATGTAGACAGGAGTGGAAAACTCTGAAGACAAATGTTACTATTGCATGTAACTTGAAGAAAACCCAAATTCATAAAAGGATGAGAAGCTTGCGAAATGGAATCTGTGCTCAGCACAATTAGTAGTAATGTGAGACTGGGTTGTCATAGATGTATTTCCATTTGTTAGAGGAACGCAGAGATTGGAGCTTACATACTGGGAAAGATGGTAATATTGTGGGGAATATAATATAACATAATATAAATAATGTAGAAAAGATGCAAATATAAAACCAGAAGGTGTTCCTGGTACAGAGGTTAATTTAATGTATGCACCTAGAATGTCTCAGATAGATTCTCTGTTAGTTTTGAAGGAGAGCTCACAAGAAATAATAGCACATTTTTGTTTGTTTTCTTTTAGAATTTCCATGTTCTTTATTTGTTTTTTTCCATAAATTCTTTTAGTGTTTTTTTTTTCACCTAAAGAGCTCTTTATGCTCACACATGAGGAGATCTCATGAATGTGCACAACTATTACATGGTAATTTTACCTCTGTGAGTTATGAATTTTGTCCCATTGGCATTTTCTATTTTAGAATATATTTAGATATACAAATTAACACAAGCCAAACACAGCAACTCAAGCCCCAATGCTTTTGGTGAGACATTCTGCTTGCTATGATCACAGCACAGGGATCTAGCCCTTTGATGTCATCATCGGATTTAATAATCATTGCTTTTCCTTATTTCCTCCTGCTTGCTCTCCTGAGAACATGGCTTCTGCTACAGTCCCCTTAAATTGGGAATTTAAATTAACCCATTTTCCAACTAATTCTCAGGTTCATCTTTGTGAAATTCCTTTCTGCTCCTCTAACTATGTGGCTTCTTTAGTGCTTGTTTAGCACGCGGAGTATACTTTATTCAGTCTAGAATTTGGTGACTGATTCACAGGCATCTCTATTCTCACCCCATTTCAATGTGATTCGTAATGCTATGTAGGGATAATAGTATTGAAAAGACACATCTGCAACCAATTGCTTCCTAGGTAGTATTTGGAGTCTCTGGATGTCAGCATTTGTATAAATGGCATGATAATCCATAGTCAATGTCATCCTTCCGCTTGTAGATAGTGGCTGCCTCCCAAAACTAGGACATTGGAATACCCACTGATACATTAGCATTGTCAATAGCAAATTGCCCCCTTTACAAATGGATTGTCAAGTGGGTGATTATATCCTCCTTTAATGTGGACAGCAGGGACTTCCCTTGGTCTGGTAAGACTGAATGGGCTCCTACAGAAGGAAGAAAATCTTCTTTTAAAACCTAATTATGTATATATTTTGAGGTCTCCAAGGACAATTTGTGTTGTGTGGGCCTTTTGTAAGTAGCTTTTAAACTTAGGTCCTTCCAAATCCTATGTGTGTGTCTCTGCATTCTAAATATTGGGATCCAAGACCTGTGGTTCTCATCTAAGGGGATTAAAGATGTGTTCCACCACTCCTGGATCTAAGTTTTTCTTTATTTAGAGTTTGTTTTGTATCAGGCTGACCTTGAGCTCTGAGATCTGCCTGTTTCTGTCTCTAGTGTGTTGGGGTTAAGGGTGTACTCTTGTTGAATGATGGGATTAAGGGTGTGTAACCTCACCACCTTTTTCCGTGTAACTCTAGAATTTATGAGTCCACTAACACTTTGGTGCTCCTCCCGTCTCTGCTGAAGTTAAAGGCATGGGTTAACACCACATTTCTCCTGTATTTTACCTTAGCTCTACGTTTTCTCGACACTTGGAGGTTCATAAAACCAGTTTGAACGGCTGTGTCCTTTAATTTATTTACAGTGTATTAACGTTGTTATCTGCTTTTTTTTTATTAGTAAATTTATTTGTTTGTTGCTACAGGTTACGTCCTTGACATATTGTCCTCTTTTCCTGCTTCCCAGGCCCACTCTCCCATGCTCTACTCCCTGACCCTTCCATCTTGATCCTCTGGGGTGGAGTGTCCCTGCATAAAATAACAAAATAATTTCTTCTTTAAACCAGATTGAAAGATAACACTTTATATATTGTCAAAAACCAAATTTGCTTCAGGAGAAATATTACCTACCCCCCCCCCAAAAAAAGAGGGTGATTGTCCCTGAGTGAGGAATAGGGCAGGGCTCTGTTCTTATCATTCCAGGAGAATCAAAGCATCCATTCAAGGAACCCAGGGACAACTGGACAACGGAAACCTCAGCAGAAATCAGAATCAGACACCAAAAGAAGACGAGTGACCCAGATGATTCAGCCTGACAGACTCCCTCAATAGATGTCTCCATCAAAAGCCTACAATCACAACAACTCAATATCACTAAGACCGTTCAGCCCTACACAATGCCCCAGCCAGAACCTCAGTAAAGCCTGGAAGTTCAGCTTCTGCCTACAAACTCCTTAGGACATCTAAACAGCTGAGAACAGAAGGACTGAACATAAAAGGATTGTATAAATATTTTTAACCATTTTTCCATTTTGGTTTGGGCCCCAAACAGGTTTACTACGACCCAAATCAGCAGGAAGTCATTTTAAGAGAGCGACGTCCCATACCCAGAGGGTGGGGAGGGTGTTTCTCCCCCCCCTTTTTTCGGTTATTTGAAGGACAACTGAAAACACTATTATTTAGGGGAAGAGATTACAAGTTGTTAAATGGTCCTGTTTAATGGGTTTTGGAGGTTAGACCCAAGGTATTCCTTCTTTCCCTTTTCTGTATCCTTCTTTATCTCCTATGTAGGAATGCATGGACGAGAGAAAAATCGAGACACAGCACAGGAAGGATCAAGAAGAAAGGTCACATTATTGAATATGCCCTTATACCCTTGTATATTGATACAAAATTAATAGTATATTTGGCTAAAGTGGTATTGACCATTGTTTATTGTGCAAAAATAAGAGTGTATTGGTCTACGTCAGTATTGATATTTGTATATTGATACAAAACTAAGATTATAGTTGGCCACATGGTATTGACCCTTGTATATGGACACAATATTAAGACTGTATTGGGCTGCATAGGCATTGATCTTTGTATATTGATACAAAATTAAGAGTATATTTAGCCACATTTGAATAGATCTTTGTATATTGATGCAAAATTTAAGGTAACGCTTCCTAATGGTATCGTACTTAGAGATACTTAAAAATGAAATGTGAAGTTCTGGCCTCTTGATACCAACCGTCTTAAACTGTTTAGGATAGTTAAGAAAAACAAACTCCTAGTCATGCATGCATGTCACCTTGTTAGCTACTAAGACAGTCTATCACAGATATTCTCTAAGCTACTCAGTAATCAAGTTGTTAAGAGACAAGCAACATTTGCTTATCTAAATACAAGAGATAGATAGGGCATCTTCAAAAACCCCAAGAGATCTGAAGAATATGGCATTCAAAGATGTGGTCTTAAATTAAGATTTTTTTTGATATCGTGACATATCAGCTCCTGACAGCACCCCCTATTCTACTCCAAGTAGAAGAAAAGCATCGAAGAATCTCCAATGTGAGATGGTTGAATTAGTGGCAAGCCTATCTCTTGACATGTAAAAACTCCTTGCTTCAACTGCAGACAGACTGCTGTCCAAAAAGGACAAAACTTGGTAGCAGGGAAGTCGACAGCCTAGCTCTGCCAAGACAGGGTAGGTTAGTCCTTCACAATCCCTGCTCTACAATAAATGTCTGTCAGAGAAACAGGACCAAAAGGCTGAAGACTGATGCTGGAATGTATGGAGAGAAAATGGGAACTGTCCAGGTAGT